>JAQHUG010000136.1:3218792-3231226 GCA_028555095.1 Dicrostonyx torquatus
CATAGAAAAAGGGTGCCACTAAAAATATACTCTAAAAATCTATTGCTTTAGTCTGGGTGGTGGCACACGCCTTTAATCACAGCACTCATGAGGCAGAGACAAGTGGATCTTGGTCAACGTGGTCTACATAATGAGTTCAAGGACAGCCAGGGCTACAGAGAGGTCCCCCCCCAAGTAATTAATTAATTAATTAAAGTCCAAGTCTTTGCAGGGAAGAAATCTACTGCTCTGTTTTCTATTGAATTACAAAGATTCACTGGTGTGGAGATTCCATTCTTGCTGTGTTATCATCAGAAAATGTTGAAGGGTGGAGCTTTTAGTGTGGATAGAGGGCACACAGGGGAAAGGATGGGTGTGTGCGTGTGTGTGTGTGTGTGTGTGTGTGAAACAAACCTCACTCTCACACTCTTACAGTCATTTATGGCCATTTGGGAATGGCCTTCATTCTGTACTTGCCTCTATTAAGAATGCCCACATAATCAGGTTCAGCAGCTCATCCTTAATCAGAGGGTATTTGTGGGAGACACAGCAGGTGACCTGTGTCACATGTGAGCCTTGCAGGGAGGATTAAGAAGGCGGAGGAAGGGGCCAGGGAGTGTGGATTTGTAGGGGAGATTAGGCTACAAGCAGTAGCTGTGGATGAAGCTGCTGTAGCCTCATTAATAATGTCTCCCTGTCATTAATTCTGTTAATAATAATTCCATTATAATTAGACCTTCCTGTCTTGGCCAGACATGTTCATGCCTCTGTCTTTACTGTGGATAGGGAGCCTCATGTAGTCTGAGTCCTGAACAGGGGAGGGGTTGTCATACACAGTAGGTACTCAATAAATATTTGTTGTGCAGACGGTTGGGTCTAAACAACTACTTGCTTTCTTCTTCCCATGTAGCTAGTGCACTCTGAGGTCAGGGGGAGTGTATGGCTCATCTCTCGTAGGTTCTGCAATCCTAGAATGATGACGGCCCAGGGTGGAGACCTTTCAAAAGAGACAGGATGGCCTGGAGCTCCAAGCCTCAGACCAGGTTGGTCTCAGACTCAAAGAGCCACTCATCTCTGTCTCTCAAGAGCTAGGATTAAAGGTGTGTGCCACAATGTGCCAGAGACATATTTTTGATGTAAATAGAGTAGCGGCTTTCTAAAAATTTTAATTTTTTGTTAGTGTCATATATATATATATATATCATATATACATAAATATATGTGTGTGTGTGTGATGTATTGTGACCCATTTTCTCATGTTGTAGGACTGACTGGATAGGGCTGCTGGCCAGGCAGGGTGAGGTAGGTAGCTCAGCTTAGAGATCTTTTTGCAGCATGTCCTCAAGGGGGCTATCCCAGTGTGGCAGCTTTGTCTGACAAACCAGTATGGAGGGGCTGCAAACAAGATAGAGCCCTGTATAGATGATCCTACTGCGGGAGTGGCAGAATCAGTGTGGGGTTCTAAGGATCTCTGAGTTCCAGGGCTGCTTCAGGCTGCCCGAGTGGGGGTGTGGGAGAGCTCAGCTGGCTGTGCTAGGGTCTCTGGGCCTGTGAGTGTGCTGGCTGGTGGCACCAGCTACTCTTGAGAACAGCCTTAGTTGTTTGGTTGTAGAGCAAAATGTGTTCTGAAATCTTAAAGGACTTTCTCATTGCTGTAACAATCGAGGTGTCCTTGAAGTAGGTTGTCGGGTGATGGTGGGGGGCAACAGTGGTTCTTGCTTAAGACCTGCGTGGAAGTATCTGGATCCTGGTTTTAGGAGTTCTTTAAAGGGCTGGGAGTGTAACTCAGTAGTGTGTCTAGCACATTCCATCCCCAGCGCCAAACACCACCCCCACCCCCCACCCACACACTCACACACAAGCCTTAGATAGACCTATGGCTTTCTTCTCGGAGGTAGAATCGGTTGTCAGAAAGAAGGGAGCATTTCACCTAGTTGGGTCTAGAACGTTGTCATTTGAGTGAGGCATGGGTCAAGTCAGGTCCTGGAGTTTGTGCAGTTATCATAGTCCATTAGAATGATTGAAGCAAGCCGTTGACATAGCCACTGACCTACGATAAAAATCGTTCTGGTGGCCACAACACTCTCCCAGGGGGGCAGTTAGTTTCATTCCTTTAGAATTCCTCCAGCATTCTGGGTGCCTTTCTCCACCTCCACCTGGCTCTGCACTGGTCTCTGATCATTCAGATAATAATAAACATTCCGATCTTTGAAGACCTTTGTGTAACTGGCCATTTTCTTCCTGTTCTCTGAAGGAATCTTAGACAAACCAAAATTTCTGTAGTTGCTGTTCTGTGCCTGCCTCCGGTGACCCTCTATTGTGTGCACATTACACGGAAGGAAGCCTGTGGCAGGGACACTATGACTAGGAGATTTTGAAGACTGAGGACAGGCTTGGCCTGAAGGAATATTTCAGAATATAAATCCTTTCCTTTCAGGGTGAGCGTCTGAGATTTTGGCCACCAGTGAAGTGTGGTGGAATAAGACAGGAAGACCTATCACAAAAGGTGACATTTCCTGTGTAGGGGTTATTTGTGCATGACTTCTGCCTAGATAGTACCCATGGCAACCAGGGACATGTGTTTTGTGTAGGCTCTTTGAGAAAACAGGGTCGGGAAAACCGGCAGGTAAATCCAACAGGCTTTAACATTTGTTTATGCAAAGATGCTTTCACCAATCAGATTAAGATACTGTTTGAGGAGGTGTCGAAACAGGACGCTGTACCCCAGCAATGGGAAGTCCTTGAATTTGTTGTGTTGTCTCATGCCCCCCCCCAGTGTTTTTCATGACAAATATGAATTAATCTTCCCCTAAGTCGAGGTGTGAATCTCAAGGAGTGAGTCTCATGGCCAGACTAGACTCCTAGAGGTTGGTTCAACCTCCTTCTTGCCGCTCCCTGGCTTCTGACCAACACTGCAGTTTCTTGTGTCTGCTGCCCCCATGTGCCAACTTCAGGTGTGTGTGTGTGTGTGTGTGTGTGTGTGTGCTGTTTCTCCCTAGTACCGGCTGGAAAGTAAAATTCCCTAGGACCCTCACAGCCTGTATCACAAAAATGTGTGCTGGGAAATGCCTCCACTCCTCTCTCTACCTCTGGCTCAGCAGCCATGAGCTTTTGAATAATGTAGGAATTGTTCCCCACCCCTGAGTCTAGTCTTCAGAATTTTTGTTGGCTCCTCCAGCAACAGCACGAGGGAGAGGTGGCTGACTTTTCTGTCTTAATTCTGAAGCTCAAAAGAAACACAGAAAAAAGCACAGCTGGAGAGGGCAGCCCTGGTCATTTTTACTCTTGGCTATTTTCATAAAGCCAATAAAAATGGTTCTGTAGTAGTAATTTCATATGTGTAGTCATACTTTCCTTTGGCACTGGCAGCTCCCCAATAACAACACGAAGACTTGTTATGAAAGCTCTGCCAATAGCTTGGGCTTGTTTCTGACTAACTCTTATAACTTAAATTAACCCATATTTATATTATTCTATGTTTTGCTCTTGACTTTTTGCCCCTGTTCCGTCTTGCACCTCCTGTTTCCTCTGTCTGCCTGGCGACTCCGCCTTCTGCCCAGAGCTCTCTCTGTCCAGAAGGCCCACCTATACCTCCTGCCTAACTATTGGCCGGTTACCTTTTTTATTAAACCAATCCCGATTACACATCTTCACACAGTGTAAAGGAATAATCCACAGCAAATACGGTCCAACCTGACTCTGCTTCACTCAGTACATGGCAGTGACTAGTAACGTTCAAAGTGGTCCATTCCTTGGGCTGTGGAGTGGGGTCTGGTGTGGGGGCCAAAAGCATTTCGGGGTCAGTTGTAGGGGAATCTGTTTCCTTTTGTATTTAATTTTGGAAATTTTCAGACAGGCACAGAGACGGAGGTACAGACCTAATTACCAGCATTTCCTATGTAGACATGAGATGGGTTGACCCTGCCAGGGACCTTCTAATCTTCCTTTCTCTCCTGTTTGTTGATTTCATTAGAGAGGTTTTTCTTTCTCTAATTCAGAAGCATTTCACACTTGCTATGGGGGGAAAAACAGTAAAAATTCAGGAAATAAGAGGCCTATAATCCTCTAGAGAGGCAATAGTCTCAATCCTCCTGCCCTGAAAATATATATATTCTTTTCCCTATTTTACAGACACAAAATATTTCAAGTGTGTTTAATCTCTCTGACTTGTCTGGAGTCATTTTCCAAGCCCTGCTGTCTCTCTGATTTCTAGAACATTCCTACCACAACCCCGGGTGGTTGATGCAGCTGAAACTATCCACTTTTACCTCCCACCAAGTCTCTTCTGCTTCACAGCCAGCAGCAGGAGTGGGTGTGTGATACTTCTCAAAGCCGATAGCCCAAATCAGAAACGACCCATCCTGAGTATGGAAGACACCAGCCAGAACAGTGACATAGATCCTCCCAGGGACACACAGGTACAAGTTATGTGCCTGGGGTGCAGGAGGCTCCCAAGCCTGCCAGGGACAGTGCTTGGAGTGATCAGTTACATTTTGCACTCAGGAGCTAGTTTCCCTGAATGCATGTCAGCCATTCTGTGTTTGTAGATTTCGGATGGGGCGACCCAGTGAGTTGTCAGGCAGCAGGGGGCATGTTTGGACAAAGCTGTGTCCAGCAAGCCAGGAATGAGAAAGTGTTTCACGTGCTTGTCCTGGCTACTTGGGATTCTAAAGTAGGGTCAGGGTCAGTCGGGCTACCTGACTGGACTCTGATTGACACAAGTAGGTGCTTTGTGATGTGACTAGCGTGCCTGAGGCTCTGGGTTTCATCCCCAGCACCAAAGAATAAACAATAATATCAAACCCAAACTGAGTCAGGTTAGCCCTGGCAGAGAACCCAGCTTTGGAAAGCAGGTGACTTGCGTTCAGGTCCTGGCCCTGCTACATCTGAGTTATGTGAGTTGAGCAACCCAACCATCACGGCTCCACCCTTCTCTCCTTATAAGAGGACAGACAGCTGAACTGACTTTAAAGACACGCTGCATGGGCCTGGCCTGGCTCCATATCTCGTCTTGCTTCTTCCTACCAGGCCCCGCTCACCAAGTTGTTTTGTTTTTTCTTCAGTTCCCTTGTCTATTTGTTTTCTGCAGCTTCTTCTCTTTGTCTGCTTTTGAACCATTGGGTTCTGTAGGAAATCCATGGTTTGTTTGTTGCTGTTGTTGTTGTTTTGTTTTTCTAAGTTGTTTGTGATGGTGGGAAGACTTGAGGAGGATTGAGTGGAGTTTCTAGAAGTCCAGAAGGTAAGGTGTGTTCCCGGGTTTGCGTGTATATTGGGGCCAGCCCAGGTTAGTTCAGGGTGTGCTGACGGAGTAAATGAACTGGGAGAGTATTTGCTGGCTAGCCAATCGAAAGTGAAATGAACTTTTGCATGGAACCCTCTGTTTTATTCTTGTTCCTGGTCCTCTTTCATGACGTTTCTCGAAGGAGCCACAGACAATTGCTGTCACCGTTCAGGATACCTTGAAGGCCCAGGGAAGTAACGGCCCCAGCATTCCATCTCAGGGGACGATGAATGAAGTCTACTTAAGGGGCATTCCTGCTCCTTGGACCCAGACCCCAGTTATTCCTGCTCCCCTGAGACTGTCCCTGGCAGGCTTGGGAGCCTCCTGTACCCCGGGCACATAACTTGTACATGTGTGTCCCTGAGAGGATCTATGTCACTGTTCTGGCTGGTGTCTTCCATACTCAGGTTGGGTTGTTTCTTATTTGGGCTATCGGCTTTGAGAAGGCTTGTGTATGGTGAGGCTGACGGAACCAATGGGGTCTGTGAAAAAGCAGGTTCAATCCCTACTGCTGTGAAGAAGTCAGAGTTGGCCTCATGGCCTGCCTGCCTTGTGATCAAGATTTCAAAGGAAAACAGTGGCAGTAATGTGATGATAGAGATTCTAAGGTGGCTTTTAAGAAGAGCGCAGTTGACTTTTTACATGGTCCCCCAAAGCTTTATCCTGCCGGGGCCTCAGACCTGCGTTGCTGGGGCAAGGATAGTGATCTCCATGATTTTGTGTGTGCGCGTGGACCACGTGCGTGTCAGTGCCTGTGCAGCCAGAAGAGGGCCTTGGATCCTTTGGGGGGCAGGCTTGGTGCCTCTGTCACAGCCAGAGTTAGTCACACCCAAGCTTATTTATTTGGGCCTCTGCAAGGTGTGTGTGGGGTCTCGATACTGCTCCGTCATCTTGGAGCCATGAGAAACTCAGTCCTTAGCTTCTTACATGGCTGAGGGCTGAGGCTATGTTAGTGGCTTCACCCCTCCACCCCACATCTGTACCTTGGAGGACAGTTTGTTAGCATGGGGGTGCAAAGTGTCTTCAGAGGTCTGTGTGTTGGGTGGGTCTCATCATTGAAAGGTTATTGGATCATGAAGCCTCTACTTAATCAATGAATCAGTTCACTGATATTTCAAAATTCAGTGGCATTCTTAGCTGACAGTGATGTAGGTGGATTTTTCTTTGGGCTTCCAGCTCACAAAAAATGATATGGAGACTCATTGTTAATTATGAAAGCTTGCCCTTTAGCTTAGGCTTGTCCCACTAGCTCTTATAACTTAATTAACCCATTTATATTAATCTATGTTTTGCCTCGTGGCTTTTTACCTCTCTTCCATCTTGCACCTCCTGTTTCCTCTCCATGTCCCCTGGCATCTCCCTAGATTCATCTCTTCTCCTTCTCTCTCTGCCCAGAAGTACCGCCTAACTCTCTCTGACTAGCTATTGGCCATTCAGCTTTTTATCCAACCAATCAGCCGGCGCCTTGGCAAAGACCTTCACAGTAGAAAAAGATTATTCCATAACACAGTAGGGCCTGCTTGGGGAAAGGACTGGGGCATTCTCCTGGCTGTGTCTCATCCTGGCTCCATTCTTTGCTCCCTCTCTGGCCACGAGAGGAGCCTTTTTGGTGTAGCACATGAGTGAGATGCTGGGACATTCTGCCTCAGGTCTGGAACCAGTGAAGCCAAAGGAAATCTTCCTTCCCTCCAGTTGTTTCTCTTGGGTGTTTGTCCCTGGTGGTTCCCTGTGGTTTTTGGAAGTTGTCCCAAGCCATATCAGGCCTCTCGACTCCGAGGCCTCTTTCCTGCAGCTCTCCCACATGATGTGGGTTTTGTTTTAGGATGGATCTTCAGTCTCTGGGAGGTCTGCCTTTGGCCCCTTTCGAATCAGCAGGGAGATAATGAGGCTCTCAGGCTTTCTGATTTTGTAAAAGGAGGTTGAGGTTAAAGTCAGCAAGACCTGAACAACTGTTGGACTGCAGTCTGGCTGTCACAACAGCACTGCGCCTTACTGTGACAGGCTTGAGAGATCCATTTGGTGTGTCTTGAGGGCCTCAGGAGAAGGCCACGTCTTAGAACCAAGGCTCCTGAGTGAGGGGAAGGGTCTGGCTGGACTTGGAGACTCTGCTGTGGGTGAGATGGCATAGTTTTGGTTCTTCAGGAAAGCAGTGACGGGAGTCACAGCTCAGCCATTTTCTGGATTTGCTCTCTTCTCTCAGGCCCCCTCATGCTTTGTGCAAGGTTCTGGAGTCATGTGATTTTTAAAGATTCATTATTTATTTAAATGAGTGTATATTTCTGATTACGTGTATGCAGTGCTCATGGAGCCCCAGAGAGGGCATCAGATCCCCTGACACTGGAGTTACAGACGGTTGTGCGCCACCATGTGGGTGCTGGGACCAGAACCCCAGTCTTGTGGAAGATGCTTTTGTCTGCTGAGTCATGTCTCCAGGCCCTGTGTGGTTTTATTTGTTTGGTTTTTGTTTTGTTTTAGATAAGGTTTCTCTGTGTAATAGTCCTGGCTATCCTGGAACTTGAATTGTAGAATAGGCTGGCCTCAAACTCACAAAGATTTGCCTGCTTCTGCCTCCCAAGTCTGGGATTAAAATTGTGTGCCACCACCGCCCAGCTTGGGTGAATGTTTTTAAAGGCTACATTGTTTTGTCTAATATTACTGTAAATTTTTCATAGTTCTTGTTAGACTGGGGGGACTCTTTCTCCTGTCTTTTTCCATCTAGAATGAAGTGAAATTTCATTCAGTGTTTCTGGCTCTTTCACATGTTGATCCATTAGTGCCGTCCACATGTTCCGGATCTGGTGAATGAAGGTTCTCCTGGGATGTACGTTAAGTGGGTGAGGTGTATCCTCCTGATACCGCTCCTCCCCAGACTAGCAGCATGCCCTCAGACTTGCTCTTTTGTGTTTTGTTTCTGTTGAATTCCCTGGGTCAAGAATCCAGTGCTTTGTGAACACGTGACTTCACCACAGACCAGAAGTGAATTCCTTAGATCACTTCTTTGATCATCTTGGCCATGGTCATTGTCTTAGTCAGGGTTTCTATTGCTGTGAAGAGACACCATGGCCACAGCAACTCCTATAAAGGAAAACATTTAATTGGGACTGGTTTATAGTTTCAAAGATTCAGTCCATGATCATCATGAGGGGAAAATGGCAGTGTGAAGCTGAGAGTCTTACATCTTGATCTGCAGGCAGCAAGAAGAGACGGAGGCACACTCTCTCCAACAAAGCCATACCCACTCCAACAAGGCCACACCTCCTAGTAGTGCCATACCCTATGGGCCTGTGGGGGCCATTTTCATCCAGACCACAACAGTCATGGCGACTGTCTTCTTTCCCATTTCCTTTCTGCTTTGAAATCACTTCCTCTCCATAACCTTCTCCTTCATCATGTCACCAATGCTCCTCCTCCACAATGGCCAGCATCCTAGAACGCTCTTTTTTTTTTCTACCTGTTAGCAGCAGGTCCCTACGTGGTGAGCATCCCGCCCTTCATATTAAAGCTCCCTGCCCCCTCACGCCACAGCCCACCAGGTGCAGGGGTTGGCCAGCTCCTGTGTTGTCTCTAGCCACTGTGTGGTGTGTTTCCTTAAACCCTGAACAAATACAGACTTTCTTCTGTTCCCTGCGGGAATGATGGGTTAGTGTGTCACACCAGACAGCAGGCAGGAGCTGGCCATGAGGGCACAGGCCATTCTGAAAACCCAGAAAGACACGGGTACGTTAAGGTTTTAAAGGTTGTCATTTGGGGACGGTGTCTAATAGCCTCTTTCTGAGCCCTCTCTGCACACACCGTCAGACCGGAAGGAATTGGAGATTAAATTTGAGACTCCCCACTTTGAGATTTAAAATATAGAGCTCAAAGAAGTCTTTCTAAAGCCCCGACCTATTGGATCATTTTACTTCTATAATAATAATAATTGTTATTATTATTATTCAAGGTGAATTCTTGTATTCAAGGTGTATTCTGAGTAGCCCTAGCTTGACCTGGAACTTGCTCTGTAGACCAGGTTGGCCTCAAACTCACAGAGATCCACCTGCTTCTACCCCCTGAGTGCTGGGATTAAAGGTGTATGCCGCCACAGCCAGGCATCTTACTTCTGTTTTTTGAGGGATTTATCTTTATTGTTTTTAATTGTGTGTGTAACACACACACACGTCCACAGGAGGCCAGAGCTATTGGATCCGCTTGAGGGTGGAGTCACAGGCATTTGTGAGCAGCCTGATGTGAACAGTGGGAACTGAACTCCGGTCCTCTTGCAAGCACGGTGCATGTAACCACTGAGTCTGCTCTCCAGCTCGGCTTGACTTCTGTTCGTACTTGGCGATAGCTAGGGTACAGTTTGGAGATAGAGTTTCTGTGGGAAAGGAACACATTGCTCCTAAGGCAAGTGTTCTGTAATAATCAGCATGGAATATGACAGGGCAGAGACTTCACGTTGCGAAAAGTCTTATCAGTACCTGTAATAAACATCAGTCGGGATGTGGTGTGTACATCACCCTCCCGCAGGAAACGGGTAACCTAGTCTAGATCCTGCTTTCCTCACCTGGCGACTTCCAGTGTGAGTCCCAGCGACAGGAAGTCGGCCTCCAATTTACTGCTGGGATTGCAGTGAATGGATTTGCTCTGTTCAGAGAAACCTCATCTTTTTCGAAACTGCTGGTGGTAAGTCTCGCTTCGGAGGCCTAGCCTAAGTGGAAGAAGTGGACCGATGTATCAGAATCACTGATATCGCCTTCCTGAGCGTTTTTAAATATCTCTGAAGAGACATGAAGGGTGCTTCTTAAAAATAAACCCTGGGCGTAGTAAATTAGTATCGCATCTCTTTTCACCCCACAAGGCAGAAATGGACACCTAGGTGTCTCAGTTAGGGAGGCAGATGTCCTCTTCAGCAGCTCACAGCACCTAGCACAGCCATGGTCCCAGCTGTGCCCCCTCTCATTGTCACCAAGGGCTACGCCAATGGCAGAGGGCCTTTTTCTTGCATGTATTTCGGGGTGTGTGTGTGAGCGACAGCCCTGTGGTTACACTTTCTTACCCTCATATGATGCCTGGAGACCAGGATCTCTGTATCTGGTTAATAACCTTCAGTCTGAAGGCGACTTTGAAGTCCCTGCAGTATCAGTGAGTTGATTCTTGGAGTGGGTGTTCACTGGCGTCCTGTCCGTGCTGGTGGAGACCCAGGTAGGTCTGTCCCTAAGTATTTTGCACCCAGGCATAGCCAAAAGAGCTGTTTCAGCCTGGCCTGAGGTCTCTGAGTTCACTTTCTACGTTAAGGGGGTTCAGAAATCTATTCCTGGGTGTGGCTCTCAAGAAGCGATGCAGAGAAGTTGTACTTTTTCCTTTCTTAAACATGCTGGGGCTGGAGTGCAGGGCAGCATGCATACTGAGCGAGAATTCTAGCGCTGGGTCCCACCCCTAGGGCTGCGACGTTCTTTTCACACCCGAGCACAGCCTTTGTGCCGCAGGGTCATTTGCCAAAGCTGAACCTTCACTGTCAACATCTAACCCAAATACTTACTCACCAGTTGATTTTGTCCATGTGCCCCCTGTATCCAGCAGTATCAGGACTCAGTACTTCCTGCTTCTCCTGGCACCCGGAGCCTTGGCCCGATGTGCAGGAAGCTTGCTACTTCCCAGGCACGCTGCCCACTTAGCAGAAACCATTTGCACCTGGAGTGGATACGTCCAAAAATAATCCCTTCCTTGTAGACACTGGAAAGCCATCGAACTCTCTTACCTAGGTTCCAAACTCTGGGGTTCTGGGATTTTCCCTCTCTGTGACCTGCCCATCATTTCCTTGAGATTCCACCCCCACCTAGGTGTCAGGGGCCATCACTTGCAGGGCTGCCAGGATCCCAGAAGAGGAGAAGAGCATTAGGAGCCCTGTGACCTTGTTTGACCCTAGTTACAAGTTATTTTTCCTCGTCCAACGGGGGGGGGATTCCCAGGTTTAACTAAAACTTTTATGGGTCTCGATAATACGATTTTCTACGGAGCCGGCAGATAAAATGCAGGAAGAAACAGCCACAGCACCTTCATGACCTGGAGCCTGCGGTGATGTGAGGAGACAGGCGGGCTATCGCTGCCATGGGTGGTTAGGGGTAGGCTTTTCCAGACCTGAGACTTCTGTTTATCAGCATCTTACTTCATTGTTGACCTAAGTCAACAATGGAGGCACTTCTGTGTATCTGTGTGTCCTGGAAAGCCCCGAGACTGTCCCCATGGAATCTGACGGATGTTGGTAGAATGCTAAGCTGAAAACGTTGTAGCAGTGATGTTTTTTTTATAAAGGGCTTCGTCCCTGTGCTCCATCCTGCAGCTTCGCGAGGTTGCAGGTGAAACGTGGCGGTGGCTGAACCAGAGACTGAGTCTTTCTCTTTTCTGACAGGTTTGCTCAGCACAATGGATTGCAAAAACCTGCTCGGCCTGGGCCAGCAGATGCTGCGTCGGAAGGTGGTGGACTGCAGTCGGGAGGAGAGCCGTCTGTCCCGCTGCCTCAACACCTTTGACCTGGTAGCTCTTGGGGTAGGCAGCACCTTGGGTGCTGGTGTCTACGTCCTGGCTGGTGCAGTGGCCCGTGAGAATGCTGGTCCCGCCATCGTCATCTCCTTCCTGATTGCTGCCCTGGCCTCGGTGCTGGCTGGCCTGTGCTATGGCGAATTTGGTGCCCGCGTCCCCAAGACAGGCTCAGCCTACCTCTACAGCTACGTGACAGTCGGGGAGCTCTGGGCCTTCATCACCGGTTGGAATCTGATCCTCTCCTACATCATTGGTATGTCCTCGGGTTTCCTCCAGCCTGCAGCCTTTGTCCTCTGACCCCTGTTTGTTACAGATGCTCTCTTCTCCCCCAAAAGACTGACTGAGTGTATCTCCAGGGGCCCTCCAGCTTGACCGCTGTTTGTGTGCCTCTCACTTTTAGCAGGAAATAAGGGGGTCTTTAGGAGTTACTGTTGTGACGTCGCTCATCTGCATCTGTCCTGGTTCGCTTTCTGTTGCTGTGACAAACACCAAGACCAAAAGCAACTTGGGGTCATAGGGGTTTATTTTAGCTTACAGGTTACATTTTAGCAGTGAGGGGAGTCAGAGCAGATGCTGGAGGCAGGGGCTGAAGCAGAGAACCTGGAGGAACGTTACTTACTGGCTTGTTCTCTTATGCTACCCAGGACCATCA
>JAQHUG010000136.1:3231728-3266966 GCA_028555095.1 Dicrostonyx torquatus
AAAGCACAAAGAGGAGAAACACCCAACCTGATAACCAGCAGAAACAGTATCTACTGAGTATCGCTTTGCTCTGGCCATTTTACTGGAGGTGTGTGATGCTGTCTAACAGTTAGGACCTTCCCATTGTTAACAAGTTAGAGTTGAGTAGAGATGCAGGGGGCTCTAACTCAGGGCCTTACATATGCTAGACATATGTCCTTCCACTAAGTTATACTCCCAAATCCTAAGTGTGTGTGTGTGTGTGTGTGTGTGTCTGTGTGTCTGTGTGTGTGTATTCTCTTTATAAACCAAAATTTCTCCATGGCAATATTCCTATCGACTGCTTCTCATTGTGTCTATGGGTTTATAAGTACAAGACACCTTACTGCACGTCCTTCTGCACTATTTGGATTATATTTGTTGTTTTCACAAATAATTACACACGTACTTGTAGACACAGCCACAGTTTCTTCCCTTTGAAACTATTTAAAAGACAGAATGTCTAGGTCTAAATTTCTGCCTATTTTAAACCATTGTTCACTCTGATCCTCCATCCCACCCACCCAGCCTTTCTTTCTTTTTTTTTTCTTCCTTCCATATTTTTTCAAAACAGGGTTTCTCTGTAGCTTTGGTGCCTGTCTTGGAGCTAACGCCATACACCAGACTGACCTCGAACTCACGGAGATCCACTTGTCTCTGCCTTTCAAATGCTAGGATTGAAGGTGTGAGCCACAACTACCTTCGAAATCCCAGTCTACTCTACTCTCACAAAGAAACTGGCCATGGTCCTGTAGCCGCCTCCAGGGACCTCCTGGTCTGCATGGAGGATGCCGTAGCCAGCTCATTAGGCTATCACCGGTGCTCAGGCGTCCAGTGGGCGGTTCTTCTCTCTCCTAGCAGCTCCAGTGTCTGCTAGCCAGCAGAGCTTGCTCTAATGGTTCTAATGTAAAATTCATAATTTTTCTTTTCCTGTTCAGCCTTCAGCCTTGTAACCACAGATGCCTCTCACATAGCAACATTCTCAGTGGGAGTGGAGCTTTTGTAAATGGGCTGTTACGTTTCCAGGCAGTTTACCTGGGCGTAAAACAGCAGTGAACTTGAAGTGCTGGCTGCTGTTAGACCAACAATAAAACAGTCTTTCCCGGAGTGCCACCTGCCCATCTGAGACTCGGGAAAACAAGCTGGGAATCCATACTCTCAGCTTTTGCTATTGAGCGAGGAGAGCTTTTCGATTTTAAAGAACGTGTCCATGGTTACACATTTTAAAGTCGTGATTCTGAAATGGGAGCAGGGTGGCCTGGGAAGAAAGGTTGGGCTATCCAGCAGAGCGGGGCTTGGAATGTCACCTCAGCAAGCTGGCTTCCTTGAGCATGCAGGGCAGACAGACCATTTTTCTCCATTATGTCCATGGCCTTCGTGCACAGAATTCCTAATAAGTGGATGAAAAATGAGGTTTGAGTTGTTGGAAAAACACTTAGCATGAGAGTTGAGTCCTTGTGTGGATCCCCCTGTGTTCTATGGTTAATTCAGACCCTAGTCCTGGGCGAGGCCCTCTGGAGTGAAAGGAAAAGGCCAGGTATGAATATTGGCCTTCCAGTGTCTTTTCTTGACAGACAGCTCCAGAGAGGCAGCGGGCGTTTTCCGATGAAAGAAAGGGAATGAGTGCAGCCAGTACTGCCAGCTGTTGGGGTACAGCCCCTTCATTCTCTGTAGCTAGGGTACTTGGGTCTGGCACCTAGAAGTGAGATGTGCCTTCATTGTGGTCTTGCACTCTGGGGGATACCATGACCTCCTGGGTTCAGGTACAAAGTGGCAGGCTGGATAATCAGGCTTGGGTGGTATAGGCTTGGCCCTGAGATGGTGCCAGTTCACCTGTAGACCACCTTTGAGGTGAGTTCTTAGGGCATGGATGCCATTTTCCCTGCCGCAAGGGTTCATGGGAGGACTTCCCAAGCAGTGGTTACCAGATTGCATTTGGAAGTCGGTTTGCTGACTTGTCGGTGTTAGTTATTTGAGTAAATCAAACGAATAGATGATGTCGGGCTGTGTCAATTCCTGAGGGCAGTTATTTATTTTATTGTGATATACACGTACACATGCACACACATTCATGCTTATACATGTCACATGTATGTATGTTACCTGCACATACAGATGCTTCCCCGCTTATCAGTGTTACAGACTAATAAGTAGATCCTATAACAAAATGAGCGTGGTGGTATGCTCTTGGGATTTCAGTACTTGGGAAGCAGAGGCAGGAGGATGGCAAGTTTGAGGCCAGCCTAGGCTATATGCCAAGACCCTGCCAATCAACGCTCCCCTCGAAAATATAAACATAGTGAAAATACAGGCAGTTCAAGTGCAGACCATCCACCTAAACTGCAATGTCCTCGCCTAGAAGCAGCGCCCCACTCATGTCCCTCATGTGCAGGGCTGACTGGTCATTGGCGAAATGTGGCTAGACCCTTAAAAGACCAAAATTCAGAGTGCAGCTTCTGCAGAATGCACATTGCTGTCGCTATATTAATACATAGCTGAGAAATCCAAAGTCTGAATTTATGATCAAGGTTTACTCTTGCGCATCAGTATAACATGCACACGCTCACGCACACACCCCTGAAACACATAGTATAGATCTTGGCTGAGGATAAAATGTACTCCTCTCTAAGCTCTAGCAGCCCCTGGGAGCATTTGGCTTTACCCCCCAGACTGTTGAGCTGCCCCTTCTGTTGTAGCATATGCTATGGTTCAGCTTCCGCAGCTCGGTGGTGACATGGCAAGATGACCCTGAATGGGCACTGTCACGTCAGACCTGATGAGGGGCCTCTGCTAACCACTGCTCTCTAATTGTCACCATGTGTGTTTTGTGGCAGGTACTTCGAGTGTGGCAAGAGCCTGGAGTGCAACGTTTGACGAGCTCATAGGCAAACCCATTGGACAGTTCTCACGTAATCACATGGCCCTGAATGCCCCTGGGGTGCTGGCTGAAAACCCTGATATATTAGCTGTGATTATAATTCTCATCTTAACAGGTAAAGCCCCATTTTGACAGACAGGCTGTGCTGGGGCAATGGGTAAAACTGTTGTAAGATTACATTGTTTCTTACATTTATTTGTTCGTTCATGTATTTATTGGTGGTATTAGGGGTGGAACCCTCAGCCTCACCATGCGTGGCCAGTGCTGTTACTAACCACCAAGCAAGCCCCCAGCCCCTCTTGCTTTCTTGCTTTGTCTCTTTGGTGCCTCTCGCAACTTTCTTTGGTTTCTTTTGCAATGTAAGTAGACAATTTTTTTTTCTCCCCGTCCCCATGGTTGCTTACAGATTATCTCGGTTTGCCTGTGTAACAGCTGCTGAGGTCTGTGATGTGAGTCTTGAGGTCTTGTTAGCACTGAAGGCTGTCCATCCTTTTGACTCAGTGGGTGACCATTTGAATAAGAAACTAGTAGTTTGTCCTCTGGAAGAGGAATGTACGCCTGGGTTCTCTAAGGCATTTGGGGCAGTTTTACTGACACTTTGGCAATCATGAAAACATCCTGTCAATACGTAAGTTGTGCTTGCAGAATTTGAAAGTTCCAGGTGCTGCAGGACACCGCTAATGGCAGTTGCTCGTTGGTGACAGTGGTCTGTGTCCCTGCTGATCAGATGAGCATCTTTCTCCACAGACACACACGTGTGCTAGACACACACGGAACATAGCTCTCATCAAACGTTAGAAGTTATAAAGTCTTGGATAAATCTTGAAAGCAACACACTTTTCCTTCTACGCTGCAAAGCAGAAGTCATCTCATGCAGGCCAGCCTTGGCAGTGTTCTTGGTCCAGCTGGCAGAAACAAATATCAGAAAATATGTTTGCACTACTACAGTTAGGTTTTTGTTTTCAGGGACACTGAAGAAAACAATACACAGGAGCACAGTGGCATGTTTCCCTCTGATTATTTACTCAGTCAGTATTTCAGAATCCATCTGATGTGTTCAGTGGCTTTTAATAAACGTGAGAGAGGCGCTTAAAATTCTAAACTGTGTGAGAGTCCCAAGACTTTAAGGATGTTTTGGGGGTCACTTAATTATTCTGTTTTGTTTTTAATGTGAGTTTATGAGCTAGAACTGGTCAAACTTAGACATTATTTTATATATACTAAGTATGAGGAGGGACCATATACGCTACCAGTTCCTAGAACACAAAGGATGGTCATTGCCATCATGACTGGTATCACCAAGTAAGCCTGCGTCATTCCTCATCCAAAAACCTCTCATCCTACGAAGAAATTGAACCAAGTGACATTTCCTCAGAGAGAATAAATTCCCTTTAACTTCCTTGTAATCTCTTTTCCCTGCTTGATGCAGGGATCAAGGCTTTTCCCATCCTCCACCAAGGGCTTGCTCGTCTTGGAAGGCTGACTGCCATGGTCCCGACTTCTGCAGACCTTTAGGGCAGCACAGTGCCCTCCTCCAATCCCTAAGAATCCGGAATGTGAGCACCTCACTATCTGTGGTTGTTTAGATTTCTGCTCCCAGAGCAACACACAGTTCAACTGTGTTCCCTGAGACTCACAGAGATCTTTGGAGGTCCCGTGCCCATTGTTTTCTTCCTCCCCTGACCCCGAATGAACAGAACTCGTATATGGTACATGGCTAACACTTCTACACGGCTTTCTGTTTGTTCCTTTTCTTAGGCTTGTTAACTCTCGGTGTCAAAGAGTCAGCCATGGTCAACAAAGTGTTCACCTGCGTTAACGTTCTGGTCCTGTGCTTCATCATGGTGTCGGGATTCGTCAAAGGGTCCGTAAAAAACTGGCAGCTCAAGGAGGAGGACTTCTGGAATAAATCCAGCCCTCTCTGTAGGAACAAGTGAGTTTGTTTTATGTGTTCCTTTGGCATGTGACAGTTCTCCGTATTTGGTATTTGGGGTCATATACAAGTATTGGGTGATGCAGTTTGAAGGATAACACATACCTTTAAATATTGCGTGATTTTAACTTATCTTGTAAAAGTGCTTTGCTTTGCTTTCTTTTTCCAGTGAAGTAGCTAAAGAGTTTTATTTAAAAAAAATTGATTAATGTATTTATTTAATGTGTAAATCTGCCCAGCCTACAACTCCTGGAGATCCACCTGCTTTTGCCTCCCAAGTGCTGGGACCAAAGGTGTTCAGCGCGGCACTACAGTGTCTTCTGCAAGTTCCAGTTACAGAGGAAACAAAGCCCAATTGTTATAACGTCATTTTAATCTTGGTCAATTTTTCAGATGCATCTGGGTGTCTCAGGACACACAAGGGGAAGTTGTCTGTGGTTCTGTTTTCATTAAGGCTAGTGCTTAAATTGCCACGATGAGGGGACTTTTGTGAGACACCATGGCTCTCTCTCTGAGAGCGGCTGGCCATCTTGGAAACCCCCCCCCCAATGTCTTCATTTGTTCTATCCTGCGGATTGACAACTTTTGGCATCCATCACTCCTTAGTGCTGGACGGGGTGTGTGAACATACCCTAGATTTTTCCAGAAGGGAAACTAGAATAAGGTACAGACAGGGTATGCCCACAGTGTCTGAAGGTGAGCCCGGCACACCTCCTGCATCCCCACCCAGCCCACCCACACGCTTCTACCCCCATCTTCATTCCCTTCACCAGACTCCAGTGAGTAGCCACATGTGGCTACAGGGGAAGCTGGAAAGTGCTGCCCCACGCTAGAGATCTGAGCAGTCGTGCACAGCACGTTGGGCACTGGCTACAGCCCAGGTGTCTGCAGTGGAAACAGGAAAGTGTCGCATTAGATACACAAAACTTCCAGGGCTACTATCCTCTAACAATCAGTTCAAATAAAAGTATTTTTTTTCCTTTCACAAATTTTACTGTGGAAAAATGAGGACTTTTACTAACTCATTCCCAAACATCCCGGAGTCAGTTATATTTACGCCATGTTTAGTGGTCCGCATGAATTGAAGGTGGAGTGAAGCCAACTCAAAACACGCTTTGAAGCTCCATGGTAGACTTTGGAAACTCCGGAGGTCCTTTCATTGGCTGCTATTTACAGGCGGGAGTGAGACACAGAGGGCTTTTCTTGTTTTCTGGTGGCGAGTGAGGGTTTACATTCGTTATTGCAGCTCGCGTGGGCTAGCAGCAGTAACTGCGTTTCCCAGTCATTCTGGGATGGTTTACACAGCACCCACTGAACTCCCGGACAAGGTGACATTTGTTGCCTGGGTGGGGCCTTGAGTCCATCTGAAGAGAAGGACTGCTGGGTCACAGGGGACCGCCACTTTAGGAGCAGCTGTCTGCAGGCCAGGCGCCCAGCTCTTCCATTTTTGTAGTCTATAGATGGTCTTATTTAATTTGTTTATTCATTCATTTCTCTTTCTCCAGCTATAGATTTCCATTTCTCACAATAGCCCTGTGTAGTCACATATAAAGTCACTTGTCCCCCAGTGACAGCCCCACATCTTCCTCCCAGACCCCCTCACGTGGAGGACCTCCAGCCATCTTTGTCAGAGCAAACCTTCAGCAGCAACACCTGCACTTTATCTGAAGGAATCCCCCCCCCCATTTACATGGGAGCTTAAGGAATGGGGCGGTTGACTGAAAATCAGTTTGCTTGTGTAAAACCTTATCTTGTTTAGAAAGATCTGATTGTAGACTTAAGCTCCTGGTGCATACAGGGCCTGGGTCAGAGGTAGTGTTCCCAGCTTATGGTTTCCTGGGGAGAAGAATGGAAAGAGCTCACACGCAGTGTCGAAATTTGCCCGTGGCCCATCAGACTCTTGCCTCTCCCTATCAAAGTCTCTACGTAGAAAATGTTTGTGGAAGGGTTAATAGTGTGTGCCACTGGGGCTCTGGGCCCTGGGGAGGAGAGGTCTGCTATCCTCTGAGCACCCTCGCTGGAGGACTCGGGACTGGGGACTCAGAGGCTTTAAGCACTGTGTTTTTTCTTCAGAGCAGCGCTGTCCCCCAAATGAAGCTGTGCAGCAGGTGTTCTAATCTTTGAATTTCTTTTTTCTTTCTTTTCCCCGTAGTGACACAAACGTGAAATATGGTGAGGGAGGGTTCATGCCCTTTGGGTTCTCTGGCGTCCTGTCAGGGGCAGCGACATGCTTCTATGCCTTCGTGGGCTTTGACTGCATCGCCACCACAGGTATGTGGACTCCCCTCCCATGGGGCCCTGCTCCTTTGCAACCACAGCCAGTAATTTCTTTCCTGTTGGCACACTCCACTCGCTGCTCTGGTCCCACAGGAGTAACTGTGTAGGTCTGTCATTTCCTGCTGATCTCTTCTTACTCTCTCTGCTGCCTTCCGACATCACCTAGGAGCAGGGCCCATCAGGAAATTACATCATTGACGTCAGCAGGGCTGTGTCGTTAGCACGGGACAATGACAGTGCGGCTGCAGCCTGATTTCATATCTGTACGCCCAGGCCATTGTAATAACAACGTCCTGGCAGACGGACGAGGTCAGGCTCCCTTGAGCCTCTCAGCTTCTCTCAGCCAAAGGAAACAAGCCTCTCCCTTAGCCGACCTGTGATAGAAAGGTCGGGAACACCCTCTTGAGCTGTAGTTGTGTGGCGGGCGTTACCTAGGGCCCTGCTCTCTCACAGGAAGGGCAGGCTGAGCCCTGTGGGGCATGCGCTTTAGTGTGATCATGTAGAGGATGTGACTCCTCTTGCTCTGGTTCCCTCACTAACTGGCATCTGCTGCTTCCAGGCGAAGAAGTCAAGAACCCCCAGAAGGCTATTCCCGTGGGCATCGTGGCGTCGCTCCTCATTTGCTTCGTAGCTTACTTCGGGGTGTCCGCAGCCCTCACGCTCATGATGCCTTACTGCTGCCTGGACACCGACAGCCCACTGCCTGGTGCCTTCAAGTATAGTCACTGGGAAGAGGCTAAGTACGCAGTGGCCGTCGGTTCCCTTTGCGCACTTTCTGCCAGGTGAGGACAGCTTCCTGTGTGCCACCAACTCCAGCACCCCAACACCAATGGTGTGGTTTGTGTGTATGAATCCCAGCACCCCAACGCCAATGGTACGGTTCATTGTGTATCAGTCCCAGCACTCCAGTGCCAATGGTATGCATTGTGCATTTTGTTGCTATAAGTTATTTGTGTTATTAATACGGGTGTTCTCCTTTATCCATGGGGAACTACACTCTGAGACCTGTAATGGATTCCTGAAACAATAGATCATTCCAAACCCTACATGAATTTGGCACAGTGAGATTGACACCAGTAGCTAAGGGAATAGAAGCGTTATTTTGTACTGACCTTTAAAAGGGGTAAAACTATCAATTGCATATTTCTGGAATTTTCCACCTAATATTTTCACACTGTCATTGACTACAGAAAGTGAAACTCGGTAAGAGGAAGCCACCATACTTTTGCAAAGAACTGGGGCCAACTTTTGCGCATGATGCTTGGCAAGGAAATGGCTTCATGCTCCTGACTTTGACCTCTGAACCAGGCCCCCTCTTTGATAGCTGTACTTTTGGCCTCTAGTTTGGTTGTAAGGCAGACGCTCCTTTAAGTAAAGGAGTAGGTGGCTTTTAATGAGACACATAACCCCCCAACCGCAACACGCAACGCTCGCTCGCACGCGTGCAGTGCTTCCCCGCCAGCTTGTGTAAACAGAAACTGTTGCTAATGATTGGCCTCAGCCAGGAGTGATTGAAGGTGTCAGTGCGAGCGCTCCCTCATGGCTGTTGCTCCTGGATTGCACACTCCCTTCTGTTAGGTGCTCTCGGTCTTTTCATTGCTCTTACACCTACCGTGTGAGTTCTGTGAGGCACTGAGTCCTAGAGCCTTGGGTGACAAGCATTATGGAGGGAGTGGATCTTGGTGCAGGCAGATACCTCTCCTTGGTGGTGGTCACGCCCGGGTCTTCCGAGGCCTTTTTTGCCAGTGCCGTATTTTCACTCACGTGTTTTGCCTCTTTCTCACCCAGTCTCCTAGGTTCCATGTTTCCCATGCCCCGAGTTATCTACGCTATGGCTGAGGATGGACTACTGTTTAAATATTTGGCCAGAGTCAACGAGAGGACCAAGACACCCGTCATTGCTACGCTGACCTCGGGCGCCATTGCTGGTAAACACTCATTTCACGTTCTGCTGTCGGAACAGCTAAGTCAGCATTCTTAGGGTGCCACCGAAGTCTGCGTGAAGTGTGAAAAGCTTCAACTCATCCATTAGAGCTTTCAAAACTACTTTTTATACTCAGAACAGGGGTTCACTAAAAGATAACTACCTTTAAAAGAGGGTTTTTTTTTTTAGATTTGTTTTATATGTGTCAGTGTTTTGTCTGTACGTATGTGCACCCAGTGTGTGACTGGTGCCCGTGGAGGCCAGAAGAGGACATCACGTCCTCCAGAACTGGAGCCTCAGATGGTTGTGAGCCAACATGTGTTTGCTGGGAATTGAGTAGGTCCTCTACAAGAGCAGCCAATGCTTTTAACTGCTGAGCCAGCTCTCTAGCCCTAGATAATTAACTGTACATTTGATAAAAGACAAAGAAGGCAGGTTTCCAGGGAATGATATGGAATTATTCTTAGAGTTTAACTTTTGCTGTGATCTCTGTAGGCAGAGCTCACACACATACACTATCCTTTCAAAGCCACCCATCCCCTGCCTATTGAGTGTTTCCTTGTGTAGCATTTGGTAGGATGGCCTTTTGCATACCAAGCCAAAAGGACTCATGGGTAAGCTCCAGCAAGTCTAGTGTCCATGCATCTTAGCTTATAGATTCCCTGGAGCATGAATGCCCTGAACAGTCATTTTTTTTTAAAGCTTGTACCATCCCTTTCACAGGGAGCATATGTAGGGTTTTGCTGTTTGCCCTCAAATAGCGATAGACCCAGAGCAGAGGAAGTTTTCTTATGCAATCATGTTCATCCCCAGGAGTGTAGCTGTGATAGATGAACTCCATACACTAAAGGACCTTTGAGCAGTATGGTGCTGTGGGGGACCCGAAGGAAGCCCGCATGCACACTGCTGTGCGTTCTTCCTTTCACGACTGAGGTTAGAGCCCACTGTTCAGCTAGCCGGTCACACCCAGGAAGGCAGAGCTGCTCCTGATTCCTGTTTGTATCCATGCCAGAAGAAGTTTCTTACAGGACCCGACCAGCACCAGAGTCTTCTTTGATTAATCAGGACTCATGGTACCACACAAGTTGTATCTTAGTGTCATGTCAAATGGCAACTAGTAAGACCATTGACTGTCTATCTTCATCTGTCATCTATGGATTTTCAGGACAGGGTTTCTCTGTGTAGCCTTGGCTGTTCTGGAGCTCACTTTTTTTGAGCAGGCTGGCCTCGAACTCACAGAGACCCTCCTGTTTCTGCCTCCTGAGCACTGGGTTTAAAGGCATGCGACACCACCACCCGACTGACAATTTGACCATCTTAAGTGAACCAATGATTGACTAGTTTTATTAGTATTTAAGCCTTAGCGAAGCATTTTAGTTTTGTGACTGTTTGTATATTAAAAAAAGAAAATGAATTTAAAATTATTTACCAGTATTTCTGCATGTAATTATAGTAGTCAGGTTCTGGGCACCAGGTCACAACATGACCTGCAGACTCAAGTGACTGAGTGATTTGTTCAGTTTCCACATAATTTGATACAGTTCCCTTGCTGTACTCATAAAAGGAGGTCCACCTATGACCTTCAGGTGACTTTAAAGTGTACACACTTGCCAAACTAGGTATTTGTCCATTTTCCCCCTTTGGTGGGATTAATAGTTGGTATTCTAAAATCACCTCACACGGTAGCAGTTTGGGCTTCCCTGTGGCCTAGAATGGAGGCGAGCGTGGCGTGCACGGGCGGAAGGTGTTCCATTTATATGAATGGCCTTCACTACTCTCTGATCTTAATATTTATCGTCAACTTAAACTTGTTTGGCTTGCATTGATCTGGTGGGGCTTCAGAGATGTTTATGGGAAATGGATAGTGTCAAGCTCTGCTTTAATTTGTATTGATTTGCGTGTGACTTGAAAATATCCCAAAGTAGATCCTGCCAAATTATTGTTTAAATGGGAACATTGGCAGTATTCATTGACATTAATAGACACACAGGGAATTTTTAAACAAACACGTGTTTATCATACCACTGGAGATTGAGCTTGCATTTACTAGTGCTGTACCATGGGCCCAGACTTCCCAAGCATGTATGTTCAATTCTTCTAAAGGCCAAAGCTGGGTGGCCGGATGACAAGGTTGGTTTGGTGTCAGGGATAGTAAGTACATTTAGGGAACTTTTCACTTGTGAGGATGACTGTTTTCCCTCCTTCCTTACCTGCCTAGGGTAGGAGCTTCTGGGAGTCTTCCCAGAACAACAGACCCCCCCATCCCCATTATCTCCTGATACATGTGTCTTTAGGTGATACGCTAGGAGGCCAGACACCGTGGTCTGCCCTCTTCAAGGCTGGGTACCTAGAACTCTTCAACAGTGCTGGATGGCTGGGTGAATAGTGTATGAAGGAAGCATGGATGGCTGATGGCTATGGTAGGATGGATGGAACAAGGATGGATAAGTGCATATATGGGAATAGAGTATGGATGGATGGAGGAAGGAAAGATGAGTGGGTAGAAGAATGATGGAGAATAGATGCTCAGATGGAAGAGAGATGTGAGCAGATGAAGGGGGGCTGGATGGATGAATACAAATAAATAAATATGGATAGATGAGGAAGATGAATGGGTAGATGATAGATATATAGATGGACGCATGGATGTGGCTGTCCATGAGTCACCAACATGTGGCAGTAGTCACAGTGGGGTCATAGTTGCAAGAGTCTGGTACAAGCTGGGTGGTGGTGGCATACTTGGGAGCGGAGGCGGGTGGATCTCATTGAGTTCAAGGCCAGCCTGGTCTACAGAGCTAGTTCCAGGTTAACCAGGACTTTTAACACAGAGAAATCCTGGGGGGGGAGAGAGAGAGAGAGAGAGAGAGAGAGAGAGAGAGAGAGAGAGAGAGAGAGAGATAAAAATCTGATGCAGATTCTGGGTCTTCCTTTCACTAGCTATAAACTCTTAGCTGAACTTGTTAACATACAGTATTCATCTGTAGTGTTGGGTTGACTTGGAAGATTATCCAGAAGGAGGAGGTGGAATAGGAGGAGGAAAAAGAAAGTACTCTATGCAAATTTTAATGTTAATTATATTTCTTGATAACTCTTTCAGCCTGTCTTCAACTGAGCCATGTTTCTCTCATGGACAGGCTGAATGAGAGTGGGGCTGAGTGTACCCCAGATTACAGATGAGGGGTAGTCCTAACTATGAGAGTGGGAAGAGGGCCAGTCGCAACCCTGATGTCTATCTTCTCCCCAGCTGTGATGGCCTTCCTCTTTGAACTGAAGGACCTGGTAGACCTTATGTCCATTGGCACTCTCCTGGCCTATTCTCTAGTGGCAGCCTGTGTGTTGGTCTTAAGGTATGTATGGCTTTCCTGGTTTCCATGACAAACGTTAGACAGCCCCATTATGGCTGTTTTAACACTCCTGACAAATGATGGAGTTTATAAGGTGTAATATTCAGGCCATATTAGCTTAATTGGAAGCTGCTGAGTAGAAAGTATAATGTGGTCAGTGCCCCCTCCCCCATGTGTCTCACTGTCATCTCCTCCGTGTGCCCCGCCCCCTTCCCACACATAAACCAGTTCCTCCTATCATGTCCTCTATTTCTGTGGCTAAATACTAGAAGGTTAAAGACAAGTCTGCTGCATCAGCAATGGTCTGAGTCTGGGATCCGGAATTTAGAAGGCTTAGGGCAGTGACTTCGGTTGGCCCAATTGCCAGCATAGATGATCCTGGGGGCTAGCCCTAGATTACATGAGCAGAATCTAAGGTCTAGGAAACTGGGTCAGTATGATGCTTCTGTCCCATGACATGGTGTGGTGTAACCTTCAGGGACACTGGACTCCAGTTGGTTATCTTTTGAAGGCAGTAGCATGAAATTGGCTTTAGAGCTGCAGGAGCCTGGTTCCATGGTGTCTCGCCCACCCAGAGCTTCCCAGAGCATGGGCCTCGGCTCCATCTTTGCTTGGATGTGGAGGAACAGGGAATCTGCTCTAAGGATGGCCAGAGGTGGCATTTGTCTTGATAACATGTATTCACAACGAATGTTTTCATCACTCAACCAGAGCGTCCTTCTCTTAAGGTGTTTCTCCTTGGAAGGCAAATAGCTTCATTTTCTTCCAGCACCCAATTTCCGTAAAACTTAGGCTGGTCCCTACTAGTGACTTGGCGGACTCAGCTCAGACAAGTTCATGGACCCCTAATTCAGTTCTAGGGGCTCAACACTAATGTGTTCTCTGAGCTCCACCCACTTTTCTTAATTGCCAAATTGCCAGGCATAGGTGAGTCTATGGGAAGAACAGGCAGCTGTCTTACTGCATGCTCTTCTTGTACTTGGAACTGATTATCCACAGAGCACTTCACAAGAGGTACCTTGCTTCTAAAAGCTGGCAAGAACCTGTCTGGTGGAGGCAAGGACCTGCCCTTGTGTAAACACGTTTCACCTCCAGGTGGCTCATGTCTTGGAAGTCATGCCACCGTCTTAGTTCTTCACCTGGCTCTGCAGTTACTCTAGGTTTTAGAATAACTTCTTCCAGTTAGGTCATGCAAACAGAGCTTGTCCATCCACCAGCCTGTGGTCAACGATTCTCCAGCTTCCTGTAGCAGGTGGAATCCCAGGATTACTGCTTCTTACCTTTGTCCTAACTTTGAGCTCTGGACAATGGTTTGGCAAGAAGGGCCCTAACATTGTCACATCCAAGGACTACTGCTACTTCCTTGATCAAGAGAACCTCACTGGGACATTTCATTGGACTGTTTTTCAGTGGTTCCCCCATTGTTACACCCAAAGTGGAATGCCAAGGTTGAGTATTGACACAAAGTGGAAGGACTTGATCTGTCCTTTGTTCTTGTATTGCTAGAGACTGCACCATTCTATACCCATTTATATCCCATGCCCCATGCCCTTATTTTGAAGGCTCATTGAGAACTTAAACTGATGTGTGTGTCCTTTTGTTTTTGGAGGGTCAGAGGGGTGGGCAGGGTTTCTCTGTGTAATAGCCTCGGCAGCCTGGAACTCACTCTGTAGACCAGGCTGGCCTCAGACTCACAGAAATCCACCTGCCTCTGCCTCCTAAGTACTGGGATTAAAAGCGTGCACCACCACACCGGGCACATGTGTCTTTTCCATTTTGGCTTTTTGAGACAGGGTTTCTCTGTTGTAGTCCTGGCTGTCCTGGAACTGGCTCTATAGAACAGACTGGCCTTGAACTCCCAGAGATCCGCTTGTAATTTTGTTTAGATTTCGTTTTATTATTTTCTGTGTATGAGTATTTTGCCTACATGCATCTGTTCACTACATGTATGCCAGTGCTTGAGGAAGTGGTGCGCCTTCGTGTGGGGCTGGGAATGGAAACAAAAGCAGGTAACAACACTCGTGCTGTGGGCATGTCTTTACAGATACCAGCCAGAACAACCTAACCTGGTATACCAGATGGCCAGAACCACCGACGAGTTAGATCAAGTGGACCAGAATGAGCTGGTTAGTGCCAGTGACTCGCAGACAGGCTTTTTACCAGTAGCCGAGAAGTTTTCTCTGAAAACCGTCCTCTCGCCCAAGAATATGGAACCATCCAAATTCTCAGGGCTAATTGTGAATGTTTCAGCCAGCCTCCTAGGTAAGAGCTCCCCTTTTCCTGGGAAGGAGTTTGAGGACTGTCTTCTTGGTGCCATGTGGCTTCTGGTCCACAGGGATGAGAGTAGGGTTGGGATGGGGAGGAAGGTGGAAAAGATGAGTGACCCCAGCTTTTCATTCTCATTTAGCTCATGACCCGGATGTAGTCTCCTTTTGAAAGATTTGGGGAGATCTCTGATCTACATGGGGGTTCTTCCCCACTCTTCTTTTTCTCTCTCTTAGCCGTTCTTATCGTCATTGTGTGCATTGTGGCCGTGCTTGCAAGAGAGGCCCTGGCTGAAGGAGCGCTGTGGGCAGTCTTTGTGATGACAGGGTCAGTCCTCCTCTGCATGCTGGTGACAGGCGTCATCTGGAGGCAGCCTGAGAGCAAAACCAAGCTCTCATTTAAGGTGAACAGGCCTATAGGGGATACCCTGATGGGTCACAGACATTTTCTGCCGGAAAGCTGGGCCCTTCTGACTGGCCAGTCCTGGGAATTTTGGGGGATAGCTCTTACCATTTAAGCTCGGGGACCCTCGGAACACAAAATGACTTGCTAAGTCAGGGCATGTCTCTAGAAGCAGGAGCCCCTTTGTCTCCTGGTCCTCAGTTAGTGGGGCACACACCATGTCTCCAAGGACCTCTTATTAAATGTCCTGATGTCGTGGCATTACTTGGCACTGGAGGTGACAAAGGCAGCTACAGTTTTCAGATAACAATAATAACGCGGTCTAACCTTGAGGATAAAATGGATGTCCCTCTTCTAAGCTCTTATGCGGAATGTGGGGCAGTTCTGTTTGTAGCATGCTGTTGAGTTTGCCACCTCTCATCTGCTATCGCCTCGTGTCTCTGCAGGTACCCTTTGTCCCCATACTTCCTGTCTTGAGCATCTTCGTGAACGTCTATCTCATGATGCAGCTGGATCAGGGCACCTGGGTCCGGTTCGCAGTGTGGATGCTGCTAGGTACGCGAGGTCGTGGGTTTTGCTGAGCGACACACATTCGGTATCCCAGCTTTTCTTGGAGTCCTCTTTTAGGCTTGCTCACTTTCCTTCCTGCTTCTTAGCTGGGTAGTCATGTTACAGAACCTGCCTCCTTTCACCTTGGCTAACACAAAGACACATGGGTAGTCAGTGGCTTGGCTCTAAAGCAACACTGAACTCCTGGTATGTTTGTGGGGCTACTTTCCCCTTCAGATACTTTTAATAGGCTGTTGCCCAAGATAGTAATCTCACCAGGCTTGATCTTGAAGTTTAAAAAGCATGAAGTATGAGGGCTAGTCAGTTACTCCTAAAGCCCCAGTTACTCCAGACAGGAAGTCTAAGTTGCACCTCTTGGTCTGTACGAACTCTAGGCTCGTACAGTACCTCTCTATGAGTACCTCATACAGAGTACCCCTGCTAGCAGGGCAGTGCGTGGTGGGACATGTTGTCAAGCGTGGAGCGGCGGAGGGAGGTGGGCGCTCCTGATGGGATGGCAAATCTCTTGTTTGGGGTTGCCTGCTGGGGTGCTGGCCAGCCTTCACTGGGGCTGGCTGTAGGCACTGGTTTCAGTCCTTTTCATTCAGTGCCTGGGTTGTGGTGGTGCTGATGGGGGGTAGGGGGGATTAGCCTTGATCTGTGTCCTGGGACCCTGAAAGCCCATGAGAAGCACTTGCACCTTTCTTTGTACATTCCAGGAAAAGGGTCCTCATTTGCTGTAAAAATCTAGAGTACTGTCCACGGTCCACTTTCTCGGTGGTGGAGGTGCCTAGGTTGCAGAATGTGGTGTCCTTTCTGGACTCCAGGCAGCTGAGCCCTTCAGGACGGCATTCCTATGTTGCACAGGTGGCCCTGAGCCATATGCTCACGGTCCCTTGTGGGTTGTTCACAGTCACCACTGCCAATGTGGGGAGCCCTGAGGGCTGGGTCAGTGCATCCTGTGCTCCCTAAATTTCCTGCTGACTACCATCTCCAGTCTTAGAAAAAACAGAGCCCGTGGGCCAGTCTAGGCAGAGCACCTGCTAGAAGTCCCATCCTGGAAAGGAACAGTGTCTCTCTGGTACTCTGAGGCCATCTAGTGGCAGACAACAGCCCAACATCTTGCTCAGGAAGGCCAACGTGTAACCACCTACATAATTTTGTCACAGTGCAAGCAGGACACTTTGACTGACCTCATACCTGGGGCCCTGGGTTGCTGCTACGGGTCTACTTAGGCAGCCCCCTGTGGCTCCTACGCCGGTGTGGGTCTGACAGCTCTGCCTGCTTTCTTCCCACCTCTGCTCCCCTCTCTACCCATAGGCTTCAGCATCTACTTCGGTTATGGGCTGTGGCACAGCGAGGAGGCAAACCTGGCTGCTGGCCCAGCAAGGACTCCTGACAGCAACTTGAACCAGTGCAAATGACGTGAAGCCCCACCCACCGAGGTGGCAGCAGTTGAGGGGTGCCCCTAGAGGCCTGGGACCTCAAACTCTCCACCCATGCCGCAGGATCCGTCCACATCCCCGGTGTCACCAAAGGTGCTGTGAGCTGGACTGAAGCCTCAGCCACAGCTGACATAACCCGGCCAGACAGCCCTGCAGCCAGCTCCTGAGGTCCTGGTCACTTCCAGACAGCTCCTCGGTCTCATATCCCATGAACAAAGAAAGCAGCCCTCCTCCTTGCCAGCTGGGCACTCTTTGCTGCTGCAGCCCCAGCAGAAGCAAGGCTCCCTTCTCCTCTTCCTTGGGAAGCAGGCCTCCCTCCCCGGGACCACTCTGGTATTGTTCATGTGCACACTCCCGATCCTTAGAGTGTCTCTCTGTCAGCCCAGTCAGGACAGCCTACCGGCCACAGGATCCAAGACTAACCCTATGAGATGGCATGTCCCCAGCAGTGCTGCCCAACGGCCAATCAGCTGCCGAGTACCTAAAGAGGAGGAACTGACTCTCATCCTACTGCTTCCAGGCTGGGACCTCAGTCCATACAACTTCTCCCGGCCTCTGACACGGTGACAGACCCCAGCATGGTATAGGCCATTCATCTTAAGCACAGAAGGTGGAAGACCCCTAGAGGGATCAGTGGTGTCAAGGTGGGAAGGCCAGCTCTGCTTGCGTGGGCTAGGGAACATTCTCTAGTTCCATTTGTGACTGGCTCTTGGTATCTGTCCTCACTGTCCTGAGTTATTGGAACATGGGTCTTATTAGCAGGATTGAGTCAGGCTCTCAGGTCGCCTGAGGTTCTTTAGACAGGTGGTAGCTCAATGTGGGGTTGTGACGCTTTTTCTGGCCACTGACGCGATCCATGTGGCCCCTTACATCTAAGGAGGGCTGTGACTCAGCCCACCGGATTAAGTTGGGGCTCAATGTTAACTTGGAAAACAGCCAGATAACTGCCGAGTGCCATCAGCTTGTGCTCAAGGCGTGTGGTCTGCACATGACATTGCTATTCCTCTCTCTTTCAAGCGCTATGGTGGCTTTGCCTGCTGCTGGTGAGATTTCCACCCGGGCCTGGACCTTATGCTCCCTGTGTCTGCCTGCATTTCCCCTCCCCCACACCCCTCAGCTCTCCGGGTGGGGCATCAGGGACTCTGTGTAGACAAACCAAGGATGGTGAGAATGCCAGCGGATTCTCATTTCAGAGCCAATCCCCCACCCCCACCCCCCACGTTGAAGTGGGGCAGGCCAGTGTCTTAGACTAATGTAAATGATGTTTTTTGAAGCCTAGCTTTCTTTTCTATCTGGCCTTTGAAACAAGTTTGGTGGAAACAGACTGGGTACACTGATGTCTTCCCAGTGTTCTAGAAGGTTCTTGGAAACACAGGATAGCATGTAGCCCACTTGCTGCAGGCGACAGGTATAGCCCTTGCCTAGCATATGCAGGGCCTCAGCTTCTGTCCCCAGGACTCCAGAAAAGTAGGGAATTAGTGAAACAGCCTGAAGGCTGGGTCAGCTAGTGGAGGGCAGCTGAGCGGCCAGTCCAGGCCCTGGCCACCTTCCAGGTGCTTTGCCTTGCAGGCTATCTGAGAATATTTCAAAAGGAGTATTGTAAGACCCTAAAGGTTGAGTTTCCAAAGATAGGTTTTTAAATTTATGTAGATTGGTGCTGTAAAATATTTTTGATAAATATTAACTTATTTTGTTCAGGTCTTGATTATCTGTTGTCTTCTTAGGGCCTGTTAAGTATCTGTCTGATTTTTTTTTCCCCTTGTTATTTTTCTACATAGACAAAGATGAAGAGAGTGCCCAGTGAGGTACTGGGAGAAATTTTTTTTAACCTTAGTTTCTTTCTTTCGTTTCCTTTTTGGGATAAGATTTCGTTCTGTGGCTGGCCTAGACTTAAGTATTGTAGCCCAGGCTAGCCTCTGCCTCAGCCTCCTGAGTGCTAGGATTATAGGTGTCAGCCACCACTCTTGCTTACCTGCCACTGCTTTCTGGGTGGAACCTTCCTGTCTAAAGCAGTGTAACCGTGTGTTTACACTGACATTTCAGCCTGCCGCCTGTCATCTACCAGGCGGAAAGGTGTGTTGAGGGATTCGACCCGCCACCATCTCTCCTGAGGACCTCTGCCCTCCGTGTCTCACTGTGTGACACAGAAGCACACACTGGCCCCGGTTGTGGGCGGCATCCTTTACCCACTTCTTAGTCGGAAAAAGATGCTCAAGGGTGGCTTGCATAATAAGTTGATTGGCCAGTGTGCTTTTCCTAAGAGTGGGTGGTTGCCAGGGGAGCTGTTTTGGGAGGGAAGCCCAGGAGCCCCGACACACAGAGTGGTCCCTGGAGGGCGCCTCCATTACGCTTCTTGTCACACTACAGTTCCTTTCTCCTGAAAGACAAATGTGCAAGCCAAAAACCAAAACAACACACACTGACGACAATCCCTCAAAACCAGGTGGTCTCCGTCTCTTAGCCCCCTACCCACAGAAAGGTCTCATTCTGTTGCCTGGCTTGGCCAGTATTTCCTACCTAGTAGGGACTTAGACATCCTAGAAACATATCCCTATGCCTCGTTTATCCCCACCTAGAGTGTTCACACTGGAAAGACCCGTTCTTCTGTAAGTTTGTGCCCTTCCTGTCTCTGGCTCTAAGTTCATAGAGAAGCCAGTACTCAAGGAACTCTGCTTAGGAGTAGGGTACAAGATGTCTCCATCTTCTAGAAGGTGACCCTGATGGAGGAGGGGGATGCTTTTCATGGAGCCACAGGGCCCTCTGTATGTATGGAAGTATGTGTACACACCCATTGCCCATACCCCATCCCTGCCCGCAGGCCTTTGTGGGTTTACTTTGCAAACAAAGAAAAAGTCGAGTCCTGTCCAGGACACTTCTCTGGAAGATTGCTGGGCTTACACTGTTCTCGGTTGCTCACAGTTCGGTTTTACAGTGGCATCATCTCATACCTCCGTCGGACAGCCATCTAGTCCCCTGTGCTGATGAGCTGGTTTGGACACCATGTCTTGGTGGCCAGAAGCGACTACAGGACTGTGGGGGACATCAGGCTTCTCCACCTGCTCTTAGTGGTCAAAGATTGGATACACTCCTCCTGCTCATTTGGCTCAGCCAGTGTGAGCACACCAAGGGAATCTGTAACCCACTCCGCCCTGTCTACCGCCTGCTGCTTCTCATGCATAGGGTTGGGACATTCCTGAGTACGTTTGTACCTACCCCTACCCCCAGGCAGACCTTCTGAACTGGCTAGCGTTTACAGTCTCCTCTAACGAGGATGAAGCTTGGAAGCAGCGGTGTGAGAAACTGGGTTTCTGGGATAAGCGCAGGCATGCCCCACAGGCCCACCCATACCTGTCGGCAAAGTCACAGGCACTGCTGGCCTGTGTACCTACCTACAATGAAAAGATTCATGCCTGGCTCTCACCAGGGCCCATCCTTTCTGACTTGAATGCTTTATGTCCCCACAGATACTTAAATCTTTTTTTTTAAAAAAATAAGAGCTAACTGTTCTGTTAGCATCCAAGCACTAAGGAATCTTAGTGGGGATGGAAGCGCCAGGGTGCCCATCCCTTGGGGTGTTGGTGGTGGGAAGAGGAAGTTTGAGTCCACATCTGGTTGAGCTCCTAGTGAAGGGAGTCTCTGGGTAGAGAATACATGACACATGGGAACTGTTACGGAATTCAAACTCGGAGTTGAATGTATGTTATGTACAGTTATTTTATGTAATTTGAACCTTATGTTTGCTATCATAATGAGAAGATTGTACATCAGGCTCCCTGGAGGAGAGCAAGCTGTCCAACTCGCTACACTCCTGAGGCCAGTTTGATTGTGATGGATTTTTATATTTTTAAAGGCAAAAAAAAAAAATACCAGCTGGGTTTTACCTCCCTCACTCTAATCCTGTCTTTGTACCCACTGCTCCATTGGAGCTGGGGAGGCTGGCGTGGCCAGTGGTTTTGGGACATAGTGATCAAGGGGCCCTCCTGGACCATTCTGTTACATGTGTTGAATGGCTGGCTAAAAAGCCCGGGGGAGATGGAAGATCATATCCAGACATATTCTCAGGGTGCTGGCATGCCCAGCGGGGCCAGGAAGCAAGGTTTAGGAAGACATATATGGACTAATTTATTGACAAGGGTTACTTTTGTGTTCCTTGCCAAGCTTTTTGAGTTTGGGACTTATTTTCCCATTTGAGAAGTTATAATATATATATCTATATATATGTATTTAAGATATTTCCTGCTTCGTTTGTGCCTTGCAGTTTGGATGGGTAAAGGATCACAAAGGGTCATGATACCGATGAGGGTTGGTTTATTATCAAACCTGAATAGTTGTGGTTTCTCCAGGACAATTTTTTTTCCTTCTACTGAACATGGAGCCGTTATTAAAAGTGATGTGTGGTTTTTCATTATGTAAATTGTATATATTTTTTTGCTTGTTTGAGGTTCTATTTTTCTAATAAGTCTTCTTGCAGTTTCTTACAATGGTAACGTTAGATTAAGACTGATGCTAACTGTAAATCAAGCTGGTCTCTGCTGGATTCCCGTGGTTTAATTATATTTTATTTTAAGGCCAAGTGCAGGTGTCATCCATCACCTTTTTTAAAAATGTGAAACTTATGTTTCCCCTCTTTTCTGAAGACATTGTACACTGGCAATCCCCCCCCCCATAAGTCTGTGTTGTAAAATCAGAGCTATTTTGTGGTACCTTCTCTCAAGCTTTTGCAGATGCTAATAAATCCTGTCTGGCTTCCACGCACACCGTGTGATCTCAGGTGTCCTAGCAGCTCTTGGCTGGTTCCTGAGCCTGTTCCAGTCTGAAGGGTCAAGGGCCTACTCGGCACCTTCAGTATCTTTCTTCTGTGTTGCACACAGCCGGTGGCTTTACTACTATGGCCTCGATTTTTCTAGAAGCCATTTGGGGAAGGCTTTAGGCCTGTCCTTCTAGATTGTTGCTGTCTCTCCGTTTCACCCCTCCAGACTCACCTGGACTTGGGGTTGCAGACTTCATCAGCCTTCGATCTTAAACTTTGGTCTCAGCAAAATCCCCGCAGCCCACAGACACCAGAGACTTGCCCTGGCTGCCACACACACCGTCTTGGAGGAAACAGTTTTGTGCAGAGCACAGGCTGGGCCTAAGATTGTAACACATCTAAGGGTGATTGATATCTGACTCCTGGCGCTCTAGGGAAGGGCACACTTAGCATTCACTCATTCATTTATAGCACAGGGGGCACGTCCAGCCAATTGGACTTCAGGCCCGACTTGGAGAACAGTGATTCATAGGCTGGAAGCTGAGCTTTATCCTTTGGCAGACACCCAGGAGTGTAATTCTGGCACCAGGCACCAAGTCTAAGTGTCAGGAATATATCTAGAAGGGTGCATATCACACATCTAGTATCCCTTGACTGAAAGTTAAAGTATTGACTCAGCACGCCCCAGACCAACGCAAAGGAGATTTGTCCCAGAAGGGGAAGGGAAAGGATAGAGAGGAGAAAGCCATGGCCCATAGGCAAATGCTGGTTTATAAAAGTAAAAAGGGAAACCCCGCATTAGGATGAGGCATTTAATTTTAGTTGGACATGTTAATTAGGTGAGCCAGAGGGACATTTGGCTATTGGATTTCAATACTTATCAAAGTAGTATAATAGCTGGACCTTGGTAGTCAGTCTCAGGAGGAGGAAGTAGCCAAATAAGGGAATAGACCTTGGTGGCTAGCTTTAGGAATGCAATCTAGCGGTTTTTAGATTAGAGGGAATGGGGGCGGGGAGGGCAAAGCCTGCCAAAGCCATGCTCGAGTGGGCTAGTGACCCTTCACTGATGACCTGGGGAAGCAGCTCCCTGAGCTCAGACAGTGTTGGGGGTACAGGGTACCTCTACTGTGGTGCAGTTACTGTTGGATACAGCTTACGTGTGCGTGTGTGTGTGTGTGTGTGTGCATGTGTGTGTGTGTGTGCATGTGTGTGTGAAAATCAGTCCAGTCCCATCTCACAACAGTCACCCAGAGAACATCCTGGAACCGAAAATTAGCCACAGGTGTCTTGATCCTGAAGTTCAGTCAGAAGGAAGCTGTCAGCTAGACATGGTGGTGCATGCCTTTAATCCCAGCACTTGGGAAGTACAGGCAGGTGGATCTCTGTGAGTCCAAGGCCAGCCAGGGCCACACAGAAACCCTGTCTCAAACTACTCCCTACCCCCAGTCCCCCAAAAGGTTACCACTTCTGATCAGCTTGAATTGAGCTAAATGTAATGTGGGTCCTGGCTCCTGCAACTCCCCAGTGCCATCTAGTGGGTGACACTGGGTACTGTGTTCATAGACTTTTAAGGCAACAATTTTCAGAAAACCCTTTCCATTGTGGGGTCCAGATAGGACGTCCTGTGGGAGCACACGTCCCTTCACACCATTTGGATATGAAACAGTCCCGGTGAGTCATATCTATCCCCTCTGGCTCAGTATTCTGTGAACTGGAAGAATCTGTATGGCTCCATAGCCTTGTCTTTCAACTGCGTCTGCCAACTACACAGACGTGGGCAGAACATAAGGCTGCAGTGGGCGGGAAATGGCTGTTGTAGCCTATCAGCCCTTGCTCAAAGGGACCAGCCCTTTCATTTCACTGACTTAAGCTTGCCCACCAAGCTAGAAATAGAGTCTAAAGAGGCATGTGCACAGCTAGTGCAGATCCCAGAGTGGGCAGGCTCCAGACCCCATCACCATGCATGAGAGCCCGGGGAGTCAGAAGACCATGGTTGTTCATTGCTACCATCCACTAATGCGGCACCTCCTTTGAGAGCGACCTTTGATGCTACCCATAGGGAGGGTGCCATCTGACAGGGTCCTACTTGACGTGATACAGGTCTCCCACACAGGTAATCTGGGATGGTCAAGGCTTCTTGGTTCAGAAAAGGTGACAAGGGGTTTGAGTCCCAAGTTCCTTCTGCCTGCAGTGAATCAGCTATGGGCGCGAACACAGTTTCCCACAGCTGGTGTCAATCTCATTTCCTGAACATGCCAGGGGCTGGATCAGCACCCAAACCCTTGATAAACACAGGTGATGGTGTCACACAGGGCGAGGATGAGAACAATGGACAGTGGCTATTAAAATGTGGGGACACACTATATCCCTGGAGAAACTAAGAGTTCAGGACCTAGTGACAAGTTGGGCATCAATCATTAGGTTTCTATCAATAATTTGGGAAGCTTGACTGTCCTTCAGAGGGCCCTGGGGGCTTCATCACCCAGCCAGGAAGTGCCACAAACACAGGGAGCCCTTGTTATGGTCTCTCTGCCATTCCCACACATTCCACCAAAATGAATTTTGGGGAACTGGAAAATTTGGGTCTCCCCCGTGACTCCCCCCAGGCAAGGCCAGCACCTGTGGGACACTGTGGGGTCAGGCTATGTTGGATAAATGACCATAATCCACAGTGGATGGCTGGTGAGATGGGAAGAGTGGCTGATTTCGGACGGAAATGAACAGAGGTGTGCCTTACCACTTGTGGTCTGAGTAAGAATACGCCCACACGATCATAAGCTTGGTTCCCAGTTGGTGGGCTGCTGGGAAAGTACAAGCACTGAACTTGCTGAGTCTGGGAGCAGAGGAGTCGCTAGACTTTTCTTGGTGGCAATCAACTGTGGCACACCCAGAAAGGGGTATGAAAATACCTTTGCTTCATTGTCTGGCATGTCGAGCCTGAATGGGGCATGTCTCCAGTTACACACACCACACGGATATCTTGGAAAATTCCTCAGATTCATTTTAATAAGCTTTAGAGTTCAACACAAATATGGAACACAGAAACTGGAGGGGCAGGAAAAAGAACATTGTGCCCCTTCAAACTAATCCCAGAGTACCAGAAACCCCGAGCCCCAGACTCATCCTGACATCACCAGATCCTGGTCCCAGTCCGTGAAGAGGGAGTGAGAGCAGGTCAGCAGGACCTCCTGGCTCCGTTAAGAGCTTAGCACTGTTCAGCAGGTCTGTCTGTGGCTGGAGGGGAGGATGCAGTGTCCCAGCCTGGGGATGAGGCCAGACACCAATCCCCACGCGGGAGAGGTCTAGATCACAGCAGCATGGAGACAGAAGGATCATGGAAGAGGCAGAGCATCTCGGGCTGCCTGAATCTCAGGACTCAGTTCAAGTGTGGCACCATACGCGAGAGGTGTCTGTGATGGAGAAACAAAGCCAGGCCCGTGGGGAAATTGGTTCAAGTGCCCAAGGTCAAGGCTGATTAGGGCAAAGCTCTAGTCCACCTAGTGAGGGTATACAGCTCTAACGTCGCTACCACTTTGACCACAACAGCCTAACATACTGTACCACATTCTATACTCACATCAAAGTCTGTATTGCTGAGGACCTGCCGCCCGCAGGTGCAGCTGTGGAGGCAGGTCCTAATTCGGAGAGTTAAGCAGCCACCAAATTTATGTCTGCAGGTTGGGCCTGCTAAAAGAATAAAGAACTGTGTGTTGAATTGACATGGCATGAGCTACTCTTACAGGATGCCCAACTCAGTATCCCAGTATCATGCAGAGCCGAAGGCGAAGGACCTGTTTCTTCAGTGTGTATCTACTGTGTATGTCTCCAGGATGGGCAAGGCCCATGGAGGTTGGCTACAGTCACATGCACCTGAGACCAGGAAGCCCTCCAGACTTGGAGCCACAGGAGGGATGTAGACCACATTTGCCTCAGTGTTGGCTATGTGTGTCCTTGGATAAGCTAACACCATCCCCAGGCTCTTTCTTCCTGGCTCAATGGCTCTTCTCATCTTGGACATGCTCAAAGACAGACCCATGCTTAGGAAGTGAAGGGTCTTTGTCACATACAGGAAACAAAGGTATCATTATCACCACTGTGTTGACTGATAAACTACTTCTCTTCTGTGGGTCATGCTTCTAATCTTCCACAGCACTACATGAATACCTTTCATGTTCTAATTCTACCATCTTAGAGACAAAGACCAGTCCAGCAGCTGTTGGCCGCTGGCTGGCTGTTACACTGGTCTCCTTTATTTGGGAGAGCCTTCTGGGGCTAAGATGGGACCACAGCCAGGGGCAGCCCTGGTGATCCTCCATCAGAAAGGACATGATCTAGCACCTTTAGAACCGGGCCCCTACCCCCATCCCCAGACAGAAAGGTTGGTTTCTGGAAGCCCTGACTAGAACCCCTGAGCCATCTTGATGTGTGGTGGTGATGGGGTTGAGTCAAAGAACCAAACTGAAAATGGAGGTAGGGGGAGTGTTGCCTATGAAAGCCAATGACAGGAGCCCGTGTCCTTATTCTGCGCCTGGTCAGATGTGGCTCCTATCCACATTCTTCCTTCATGAGGGTGAACCATGCAAGGCATTGCCTTCCTCCAAGTTCATGCTCACCCTCATTACAAAGGTCACACTCCTCCATGTCTTCCTGAGGATTCAATAATAGCTTAATGATGGACTCGGAGATGCTATTTAGGTGGGGGGTGGAGAGGGAGCTAAACTGGTGTTTCCACAACTATCCTGAATCACTAATGGGAAAAACATCGGCCGGACCACTCGACCCTCAGTGTTTTCCCCCTGCCACTTTTGTTTCATCCTCTCAGGATGGGCAGAGTCACAACTAAATTCTGCAGTGGGGTAACAGGGACCCCACCTCAATAGACTAAGAAGCTAATTGCTCCAAAGGTAGTTACCATCTACAAATCGCTGGTGTTTGTGTTAAGTAGGGTACCGCTCGGTGGCAGATAGAAATGCTTCTATCTTTTTTTCCCCTTCTATTTTGGGTAGAAATATTTCCAGGAAACTAAATAGAAATGCATTTTCATTTTCCAATAATTCTTAGGCACAACTTAGAAAACTGCTGACCGTTACTAAAATATGTCAGCCCATCCTGTTATAAAAAATGCAATTCAGAATCTCCATGTGTGTATACCCATGTGTCTGAATATACCCATGCGGTTGTACAAGGAGGGTTTTGTGCATTCCAAACGGAGCTGTTTGTAACTGACCTAAACGTCCGCTGTGGAAGCTCATCTGTCAAGAACAATTGGAGTTGTTTCTCTTTTGCCTCTAACTACACTAAAACATGTTGGACTCTGCTGCTGACACCTTTCTAAGCGCCGATACCAGGATGGTCTCACACGAGGGTCAGAGAAGACGCTGCCTAAAATGCACATGCAGCTAACTGAGCATGCGCACAGGATGGCCGCCAGCACCTGGCCAGCACTCCCTCAGATGGACAGAAGCCTGAGCTCCTGGGGGTGGCAGAGCGATGTCATCTAGGTGTGGTGCCAACTCTTGCTGGAGAGGACGGTCCAGAAGAGGAGCCTCTATACACTGGGGATGTCGGGGACAATTTAATCGGGCTGGTGGGGTCCCCAGTTTGGAGCTTCCAAAGTAGTTCTTCATTGGTTCGGCTCAGTCTCTTCTTTTCCTGGGTCTCTTTCTCCACATATTCCTGGAGGTTAGCATTTTCCTCCGACAGTTGTCTGCATGGGGGAGAATGATGGTCAGGCAGCAGGCCTACCAATGACACTCAAAGCCAGCTGGTGGGCCGAGGACCAGGGCTCACAGGACTCTACTGGGTGAGGGGAGGTGGAGCTTGTACTCAGAGCAAAGGCTAGAGGCTGGAGTAGAAAGGAGGGAGGTGGTGGGCAGTGTGGGCAGGCTGCTAGAAGGGCACAGGAGAGACTGCTTTCTAGAGGTAGAGATGGAGATTGTCCATGGCGATGGTCAGGGTACTGACTGACAGCTGTCAATCAGCCAGGAATAGCTCGCCACTATCTCCTGCCCTGGGTCAATGCCTCTGTGACCAAAGTCATTAGCTCTGCTGTAGAGCTACCTGTCTGCTGGACCACAAGCCTTAGGAAGCAGGATCAAGGCTCTGTTATGGTCTTGACTGGCATTCAGCATGGCACCCAGAAAACAGATGCCTACTTACTGTTTGCTGATAAAGGTGGAAGAAAAGTCAATTGTGTGTGTGTCATGATGCTTAAGTTGCTGACTTTGTTGCATTTTTTAATCATTTTTTTTTTACTTTATATGTATAGGTGTTTTGCCTGCATGCATGTCTGAGAGCCACTTGTATGCAGTGCCTGTGGAGGCCAGAAGAGGGCATTGGATCCCCTGGAACTAGAGTTACAGGGGGTTGTGAGGAATTAAACTTGGGTCCTCTTGAAGAGCAACCAGTGATCTTAGCCACTGAATCACCTGTCTAGCCCATTTTGTATTTTTAAAGATAACAGCCTCTTCAAGGAATTAGCAGGAAATACAAATACATTTTACAACTGGATGGACTAGAGTCCAGAAACTCTCCTCTGGACTAATGCTGTCTGAGGAAGGTGGCTGGGTATGTGTGGGCATGTGAACAAGTGGCGTGTAAGTGAGGGTATAAGCATGCAAGTGTGAGTGTTAGGATATGAGTATAGGTGTGAGCATGTGTGTGCATGTGTACACAGGAGTGTGTGCACATGAGTGTATGTATATATACAGGATGATGGTCCAGCTGAGTGAAAAAGGACTCAGGTATGGATCTCACTAGGGTTGTAGAATAATCTTTTTGTACACTGTAAAGATGTGTCTTTATCAAGGCACCAGTTGATTGGTTTAATAAAGAGCTGAATGGCCAATAGCTAGGCAGGAAGAGGTTAGGAGGGACTTCTGGGAGAGAGAGAGGAAGAGGAGATGAATTTAGGCATAGGAGAGATGCCAGAGGACACAGAGAGGAAACAGGAGGTGTAAGATGGAAGAGAGGTAAAAAGCCATGAGGCTAAAATGTAGATTAATATAAATGGATTAATTTAAGTTATAAGAGCTAGTGGGACAAGCTATAGGCCGAGCTTTCATAATTAATTATAAGTCCCCATGTCATATGGTTGGGAGCTGGGTGGCGGGACAGAAAGAGACTCGTGACACACTAGCCTTGCTGATACCCATCTCCTAATCTCCAGGAAGTAATCACAGCACTTGCTGTGACTGTGGTCTACAGTCTCTTGTCCCAGGGAATGGGGAAGGATGTGATGCACAGCCAGGATGTGTTCTAAGGGGGCACAGCCATGTGCTTTCCTTCTGATCATTTGAGAGGTGCCAGATTATTCAGGCTGGACACAGGGACATGCAGATGTTCAAGGAAAGCCATCTGAGAAGGACATGTCATCAGAAGCCAGGTGTGCTCACTCACCTGGTAACAACTGTGTTCTGGTCAATCCTTGCTTTGAGGTCTTCGTTCTGCTGCTGAAGAACTTGGATCTTTTCCTCCAGGATGATGTTCTTCTCCACCTAGGAGAGGAACACTACTGAAGGACTCCCGCAGGCCACTTTGGGGGGTTGCCAGGAACAGTTCTTCACTAACTGATCTCCTCAGTGGCCTTGTGGGCAGAAAGTCAAGTGAGATGGATAAGGGACCAGTGTTTTGGGTTTCAGAGAAACAGAACAGAAAATACCCGAGTGCACTGTAGGTAGAAAAAAGCAGTGTGCAGTACACATTTTAGATGTGTGTGTGTGTGTGTGTGTGAGAGAGAGAGAGAGACAGAGACAGAGACAGAGACAGAGACAAAGACAGAGAGAGCTAGTTCTGAGTACCAGGTACACTTGTTTTTGTTGTTTTTATAGTGAATGTTCTAGGTCACTGTCATGGTCAGAGACAAACTGTGGATACCACCAGAGCCTTGTTTGTCCAGTGGGTCCTGTGTCATCTGTAGTGAATCACTGTCTCTTGCCAAGTGTGCACACTGCCCTCCTCAGGGCTTCTGAATTAACAGGGCTGGAGAGCCCAGTATTGTGGGCACACTTTTTTTTCCTTTCCAGACAGAAACACAAAGCAAAGAAGCCTAGAATCCTTAGGGCTCTTATTTGTCATGAAAGATACAGAAGCAGAGGTCAATTTTAAAAACAGGGAGGAAGTCTTGGCACCCTATTGGGAAAGCCTGTGATGGCTGCTGTTCTCCATTTTATGACGTCTGTCTGTCACTGGGGGATCTGCTTTTGTTCTAAGTTGAGATTTTTTTTCTTTTTTTGAAGTATGGTTTACTTTGTAGCCCATGTTGGCTGGAACTTGTCACGTGACTAAGGCCGCCCTGGAACGCATGGCAATCTTCCTGCTTTAGCCTCCTAGCTGCTATAATGACTGGGGTGAGCCCTTCAGCCTGGATTGTCTTGTGAAAGAGGGGAGCACACTGACGGTTCACATAGCTAATCTTTAAAGAAAACTGCTACTTGCCTATGACTAGGGCTTGGGATCCATGCCAAGGCCTAGGGTAAGGCACCCTATCTCGCCTTCATCTTTATTCCCAGGAAGCAGAAAGTAGATTCCTGGAACAGGAAGACATGTAGGCTTCCTACAAAGCCAGATCATGGCTGAACATAGCCAGATCAGTCCAGGGGCTTGCAGGTGAGCCCATGCAGACAGTCCAGTCACCAAGTGGAAGATGGATGGCTGTTTGAGGGTCGCCCTAGCCGGGATATAAGACAAGATCAGGTCATTGCATCCCCTGAGGTTTGTGGTAGGCGCTGGGTTGCTAGAATGAGCCACGTGGCCTCCACCGCCCAGGCCATGGCAACATTCCACTGTCTAGCATGCACCTATGCAACAAGAGATACCTGCAGACAGAGAGCAATGCATGGACCAAATGCAGCAGCTGCTGCTGGGCCAGCTCTGATCTGGGTAAACCAGTGGCAATGAATGTTCCAGAGACAAATCAGGATGATGTGACCAGGAACTAATCTTCGAAGCAGAATGTATGACACACACCTGTAATCTCAGGGCTCAGGTGGTGGAGGCAGGAGGATAACAAGTTTCAGACCAGCATGGACTACACAGCAAGACCCTAGCTGGAAAAACAAAACCAAACCAAACCAAACAAAAACCTGTTCATTGGAAGTAGGCTATAAAACATTGTACAAGATGAAATATGGTGTGTGTGTGTGTGTGTGTGCGCGCGTGTGTGTGCACGGGTGTATGCATGGGGGGGTACCAAGACACACCTCTGAGAAGTGTTAATGTAGAAGGAACAGGATTTTTTGTTGGGGAGGGGTTTGATCTTTCTGTGTAACCATGGCTGTCCTGGAACTCACTCTGTAGACCAGGTTGGCCTTGAACTCACAGAGATTCACCTGCCTCTGCTTCAGAGTGCTGAGATTAAAGGTGGGTCACTGCCTGGCTGGAATATGATATTTTAATTTTCTTGTTTTTGTTTACCTTACTTTATAATTTTCTATAATGTATACATTCTCTCTTTTTATAGTAGCAAATAATTATTTTAAAATAATAAACAAAGGGGGCTGGGGCTGGGGAGATGGTTCAGCCATTAGAAACAAGTATGACTTTTGTAGGCCTGAATTTGTTTCCCAGCACATATGACCATCTGTAACTCCAGCTCCAAGGGAATCTGATGCCCTCTTCTGGCCTCAATAGGTACTACACTCACATGCACATACCCACACACAGTCATGCACATAGATACATAATTTAAAAATAAACATGAAAAAATTATAAAAAAAATTAATAAACTATTTATGGCTTTGAGCCAATTTCCTATTGAATACTGACTCTTGCAGAGGTTGGTATCTCTACACTGTGAATTCCTTTCAGGAACACTAGCCCTTACCTGGGTCTTGGGCCTCTAGGAGGGGGCAAGACATGGCCCTGTTTCCCTAGGGGTTTCCCTGGGCTAGTTCCCAGGGACCAAGCTGAGGTCTGAGGTACAGAGACTTTGTTATGAACTGGATGCTCCTGTCTCCCCAAGACAGCTATGCTGATGATGCTCACTCCCTGAGGTGACAGTATCAGGAGGCGACTGACTCATGAAGGTGGAGCTCCATGACTGCTCTCTCTGTTCCTTCTGCCACATGAGGATGTGGGGACATTCTTCCAGGGTTGCCACGTGGCCTCAGCCACTCACAGGCTGGGTGCAATGGTCCCTTTCTGAGGCTTCTCTTCTGGGCTCATGGCAGCACCTACTGCCCAGGTGAGCTACTGGAAAGGAAGGACAGAGCTTTGCCCAGGCCTGGGACACAGCGGTGCTGGACAGTTCCTGCTGCAGCCTTGGTGGTGGAAGGACACGGCAAAGACTGGTGAGGTGACAAAAGGAGGCCACTGGGACTGCTCATCAGAAGCCCTGGCTGTGTGAGAAGGGCTTGCAGGCTCAGCTGTGAGGTTCCTGTTCACCTGTGAGTGACAGGCAGGGAGGGGCATGCCCCACTAAGCACTGTCATCTGCAGGGACACTGAGAGTCACAGCGGTCAGTCTCTGGAGCAAGCAGAGTGACTCACCAGCTTCTCCAGCTCTATAATTTTCTTCTCCTGCAGGTGGATTTGCTGGTTCTTCATCTCCAACACCTGCTTCAGGCTCTTCATGTCTTCTTCCAGGTGCTGATAGGGAGCCAGTGCAATCTACAAGGGCAGAGAGGGTACGCTTTAGGACAGCTTCCTGGCACAGCCCACTGGGGCCCAAGGCTATGCATGGGCTCGGTGTGGTGTTTCCATGCTCCCCCAATGTGTGCCCACGGTATCTGTGAGGGAGCAGGTGCTAGTGCCCCCGATGGGGAATTCCTGGGCTAGCACAGGCTCTGAACAGCCTTCCAGGGGACTTGGTTCACAGGGCTCTGGGGCCTCACATGTCCCACCTGTGCCCGTGAGTAGTCCCCTAAGTTCATGCATAGGAGATAAGCCAAGTAAAGCAGTGTGGATGGGGGAGATCTCACCTGGCCCCATCCCTAGTTGAAGAGCTAATGGTTACTGAAGGAGGGAGAATCAGTCTTCTCCAGGGACAAGCCCCCTGACAGGTCATCCAACCCCAATCACATGTGCATGTGAGCAACACTAGATGGACTCCGCAGTTTCTGTCTGTCTGTGTGTCTCTGTGTGTGTATGTCGCAATAATAATCAAAGAAGAGGTCATGAAGTTGAAGGGGGGCATGGAGGAGTTGGAGGGCAAAGAGTGTGGATTTAATGCTGTAAATACAGTATTCAGGTATGAAACCTAGCAATAAGAAATGTTAAAGGAAATTTAACATGCTCATTGTATTAAAGATACTCTCCTCTATTTTAAAAGCCATTTATGAGAATGACATGTTAGGGTCGGTGGATGTAAGCAGTAAAAAGGCAGGACATTTGGTTGGAATTGAATTTCAGGTAGAAAACCTTGAAAAAAATTCCAGCTAGCTGTGGCAGTTTAGGCTTGTACTCCTAGCCCCTCAAATAGGCAGAGGCAGAAGGGTGGGTGGAAAGGTCAAAACCAACCTGGGCAATTTCATGAGACTCTGTCTCTAAATGGGAAAGAGGGGGAGGGGGCTAGGGATTCGGCTCAGTGGTAGAGCACTTGTCTAGCCCACATGAAGCCCTAGCTTCAATCTAGGACAGCACAGGATAAAAAACAGTATAGTATTTCAACAGAAGATGCTCATCCTCAACCTTCAGCTCTCTCCAACACTGCATCAGATGGTAGGAGGTTTGCCAGTTATTCTTGAAAAATGTTAACCTTTGCCCTCATAACTCACATCTTAGCTGGTCCTGTTCTACGCCAGCCTAAAACACAGTTGGAGAAGCACCGTATGGGCTATCTCCAGCCAGAGAGGAGTTTACTCCATAGGCACCCAGGGAGCCTGCTTGACGGGTGCTGTGGGTTTTGGCAGAAATAGCAGGTTGCTAGAGAAACCTATGGTTATGGTCTGTCTCGGGGGGAAGGGCTGACAGGCACTGGGTACACATCTTAATGCAGTTGGGACCAGCGCCCTCTGCAGCAGCAGCTTCAGGCAAGACTGCAGGGGAAGCCAGTTCATGTCCCCACCCACTAGGAGGCGCAGGTACTTATGACTACCTCCAGCTGCTCTTCTGTGGTTTTCCGTAGAGCTTCCTCAAAGCGCTGGGCTCTGTCCCGCAGAGATTGGCTCTGAAAAGTCAGCATGTCCACCTGGTCCTGCAAGTGACAACAAGAGATGTTCCCCCGGGGCCACATGGATGGACACTATGGGTTGGGTAGCTGGGACAGGTCAGTTTTTATCAACCTGATACAAGTTGGGAAGAGAGAATTTCAACTGAATTGCCTCCATTGAATTGCATGGTATTTTCTTACTGATGATTAATGCGGACAGGCCCAGCCCACTGTGGATGGAGCCATCGCTAGGCAGATGGTTCTGGGCTGTATAAGAAAGGCAGTACAGCAGTACGGTCTCTGCATCAGTTCCTGCCTCCAGCCTTCTGCCTTGAGCACCTGTCTCAGCGTCCCTCAATGATGGGCTGTAACCTGTCAGCCAGATAAACCTTTTCCTCCGCAAGATGCTTTGGGTCAGTGTTTTATCACAGCAACAGAAAGCCAACTAGAACATGGAAGGGAGGACCGGCTGCCCTTCCCCAGGATCCTCTCATTCCAGGATCACTGCTGACCCTCAAGGCATCTTTCCGACTTCAGGGCTGGGCTGTTCTATGAGGCGAGCCACCCATTCTCACCCAGTTTGGTTCTCTCCCCACTAGACCAACAAGCAGCCCCACCGTGTGGCAGCGGTCTGTGTATGCGGAAGGAATGAAGACATAGATGCCTATGGTACACTGGGCTCCTGTTGAGCTTCGGAGCAAATGTGGCTAAGGAGATCCTCTCAGCCACGGTGACAGTGATGTCACCACAGCACAAGAAGGGTGCTTGCTGGTGGCTCTGAACTCTCCATGACTAAACAGCACCTCTTCCCACAAGTCCCCCTAATGGCTCCATTTCTGCTGGGTTAAAACACAGGGGCCAAGGGCTCTCATGAACTCTTCTGCAAGAGACACGACAGCCAGTGATCAGAAAGAGCTGGCACTTGCCAATAAGGTGACTTTGCATTACAGCCCCATGCGTGTGCCAGCCCACAGGGCTACTCCCTTCATTCACCATGGCAGAGAGCCTCGGTTTTCCTACTTCCCTGGGCAGGTTTCTTTTATTCTCTTTTCTTTCTTCCAGTTACTTTCCTTTCATTTTTAAGAAGCAAAAGTCCCCATATTGCCATTAAAAGCACATGGGGACAATACAGATGCCAGTGGGAGTTTGCATTCATATGAGCTAAGGAGTTGAAATGTCAGTTTTGAAGAAGCTTCCATGGGCCAGCACTGGGCTACGCCACCACTGCTTTCACCTTCCAGAATGGACTATAAAATTTCTGGCTATCTGACCCCCTCACTATACTTCTTAGGAGTTACCTAAGGATCTCTCTCTCTCTCTCTCTCTCTCTCTCTCTCTCTCTCTCTCTCTCTCTCTCTCTCTCTCT
>JAQHUG010000136.1:3269548-3286641 GCA_028555095.1 Dicrostonyx torquatus
GGTGATATAGGTTATGATGTAGATGATTGATGTAGGTGATGATGTAGGTGATGTAGGTGATGATATAGGTGATGATGTAGGAGATATAGGTTATGATGTAGGTGATGTACGTGATATAGGTTATTATGTAGGTGATATAGGTTATGATGTAGGTGATGATGTAGGTGATATAGGTTATGATGTAGGTGATAATATAGATGATTGATGTAGGTGATGATGTAGGTGATGATATAGGTGATTATGTATTAAGTAAATACATTCTGACCCCTCTAGATAGGAAGAGTCTTATCAGCTGGGTAAAGCCCATCTCATCCTGGGTAGACCAGCAATTTGTTCTTGTGGTATGACTAGAAGGGTGATGGTCTCCTTTATCAGCCTGGATCCTGTTTTTGGAACAAGAGAGTTCTGGATACCATTACCATTTGGGTCACTAAGAGTTGTAACTAAGAAATCCATGTAGTTTCCATGAGCACAGATCTCTAACTATGGTGACGAAGGCTGTTAAAAATGTAGTTTCCATGGCCAACGTTTTAATTTCTGGAAAAATAAAATTTGTGTTTATTTTAATGACTTTATTTTTTAAGTTTATTGTATTTTGTGCATGAGTGTTTGCTTACATGTATGTATGTGTACCGTGTGCATGCCTGGGGACCAGGAAGGTCAAAAGAACTAGAGTTACAGGACTATCATGTGGGTGCTGGCAACTGAACCTGGGTCCTCTGCAAAAGCGCCAGTGCGCTTAACCACCAAACCATCTCTTCAGCCCCCAGTTTCACTGACTTTATATGAATTGGCCTTCTGGTAGACTTGCCTCTATGTACTATGAGTTTTATTGGCCACTGAGACCATCACCCTACATATCACAATGAATTTTAAGCTCCCATTATATAGATCCATACTATCTCAACTTCATATGTAACAATTCAAAGGCCTTTGATGTGGTATCTAAAGCCAGACTTCATTTGTCAGAAAAAATCAGGGGAAAAGAGGACAGGTATACCACAGTTTACAGAATCCATAGATTCAAAGCCCCTCCCTGAAGGACTGTGTCTGTAGCTTGGAGATGGGCACTGCTGGTGGGGGTCCCAACACCCCAAGGGAACGGAGAACAAATATTATCGCTTACTATACAATATTGGCTTCCCACAATGCATTTCTTTATTACAAAGTCATGATACTCTGTCCTATTTGCTCTCTAAGGTGATTCTTCTCAACTCCTGCTGCATACCAGAGTTTTGGAAAGTCTGGAATTTTGGAGGTAGGGTTTACAGCCATTGCCTTTTAAAGTCTCCAGGTCATTTCAGCATGCAGCCAAGGGGACAGATGTGTAATTCAAGACACAGGTGTACCGAGCCAGTTCTTGGGGCATTTTTCATTCTTGTCTCCCGTTTGGCTTATGGGAAAGGTGCTTGAGGGAGGAGACAGATGAACATCAAATACTTTACAGCCAGTTTGTTGTTAGAAAGACTACTTTAAAAAAATAAAAAAATTTCAAAGTAAATTCTCATATTGAAAATATATTGATTCAGTGTTAAATTTTATTGTTTATAATAGATACTTGAACAACCAGCTGACTGGAAAAAATAAGTAAAAGGAGGGGGAATTTAAAAACAAAATTCTTGCTGGGCAATGGCGGTGCTCGCCTCTAATCCCAGCACTTGGGAGGCAGAGGCAGGTGGATCTCAGTGAGTCAAGGTAAGCCTGGTCTACAGAGTGAGTTCCAAGACAGCCAGGGCTACTCAGAGAATAAAAACAAACAAAATTCACACCTGGAGAGATGGTGAAGGAAGTTAAGGGGCTTCCTGCTCTTATAGAAGACCTGAGTTCAAGTCCCAGCACCTCTGTCAGATGGCATACAACTGCCTATAACTTCAGGATATCTGATGCCGTTTTCTGGCCTCTGTGGGCACTGCAATGTCGTGCACATATCCCAATGCAGATATATGCACATACACATAAATAAAAATTAAAATCTTTTTTAAAAAAAAAAACAACAGTGACAAAAAAATGAAATTCACAGGTTGGTATAAATTATGTGAAAGTGTAAATCAAGTTCTTCCAGCCTGGAGAGATGGCACAATGGCTAAGAGCACTTGCTGCTTTTGCAACGGCTGTGAGTTCCATTCGCAGCGCCCACAGCAGATGGCTAGCAACTGCACTTAACTGCAGCTCCAGGATATCTGGCGCCCTATTCTGGCCTCCATGGGAACCTGCACTCACTTACACACACACACACACACACACACACACACACAGAGGTAAGAATAAAAACAAACCTATTTAAAAATAAAACCCTTCTTCTTCCACGAAGGGACATCTTAGTTGGACTTAGTAGCATTGTCAGAAGGTACACAAAACCCACCCATTAGTCTGTTTGTTACTGTAACAATATAACCAATGAGGCAGGCTATCTTTATAAAATAAAAAGGTTGCTTTGGCTCATAGCTTTAGAGATTCAAAGGTAGGGTTCACTGCCCACTCTGCTCAAAGGTCTTGAGTGTACTACAGTTGGATTCTGAGTGTCCTTCCAAGGTCCACCTATGAAAGGGCCTATCCTAATGGAACCACTACGAAGTGGCATCTCATGAGAGGTCTGCCCACTCTGCCACTCTCCTTGCTTGGCTCCAGGACCTGTTCTTTCTATCATATACTGTTTCACCATGATCCAGAGCAACAGAGCCAACAAGTCACAGATCAGAATGTCAGAAACAGTTCACAGATGGCTTCAAGTATGTTCTTACAGGAAAGTAAGGTTGGCTAACACAGAGTATGTGCAAGAGAGTGGTCACATTACACACAGGAAGCCAGAGAGTCTGGCGTCCTCATCCCTTTTGAGGACACATCCCTAGCGACCTAAGGATTTCTTGCTAGGCCCTATCTCTCAAAGGCTCCATTGCCTCTCATCTTGTCACAATGGGGAACAAGCCTCAGGTACACAAACCTATGGGGGAGGACACAGGCCACAGTTAGAGCATCACACAAAGATAATTCAGCTCCTAAATGAGGACAGTAAGAATCTGTCGACTCAAATTTGCTCCAAAATGAGTGTGGACAAGGAGTAGGAGCTCGAGGGAGGCTGCCGTTGCCTAAGAGCATCACAAGGGCACGGAGTCTTATTAGGTTACATGTAGAACATGACCCAAGTTGTCTGTGCATACTAGAAAATGACCCCGATGCCAACTCTATCTTGAGCTACCCAAGGAGCTTTAAAAAATTAAAAAAAATCTCATACCCTCATTGCATGTGTACTTCAGGCTGGTAAGAATCTCAAGGGGAGTTTTAACATTCCCTCAAGGTTTATAGAACTCCTTTGGAGGAGAGAGATAAGTGCCAGGATTCATAAAGCTTTAGATATGGGCCTGGGAATAGAACCCTGGGCCTACTATGTGCTAGCCAAGCTCCCCCAGCCCTGCCTGAAGCCTTGCTTTCTATTTCTTCTCCTCACAGGAAAAACTTTAGTAGAAAGGAAAAAAAAGGGCAGAAAAGAAGGAAAGGAGGGATCCTTTGCTCTGTCGCCAGAGGGGTTCAGCATGGCCACTTTGGCCTGCTGCACACTGGCTCATAGATACCTTGAACTTTGTGGTCATGGTCATCCTGCAGGATCGTGATGGCAACTGTGTGGTTGTTTTCCATCTCCAGCAGAGCAGCCTCGTGGCTGGCAGTGATGTCTTCCACCTGAAGGAAAGGCATGGTTACTGGTCATCCAGTTGCTTGGAAAACATAGGTGCAACTCAATAAGATGAAAAAGTTCACAGTTCTGCCAAAGACAAGTTACGCCGCTGGGATGATTGGCACCCCTAGTCTAGTACCAAAGTGCCACAACCTAACTCAATGAAAAGAGATAGAAGCTCAACTCAGCCAGCAGTGGTGGTGCACACCTTTAATCCCAGCACTTGGGAGGCAGAGAAAGACGGATCTCTGTGAGTCCAAGGCCAACCTGGTCTACTAAGCTAGCTCCAGGATAGCCAGGGCTATACAGAGAAACCCTGTCTCAAAAAATAAAAAGCAATCAAACAAACAAATAAGCTGCACCCCGGAGGGACTGTCCCAGGCACCTCTGTAGAATCCTGGACCACTCCATCACATGTTCTTCCTTCACCCTGTAAGGAAGTGATGGTGCAGGAAAAATACTTCTCCATGCCTCCCTCCTCTTAAGGTTTCTCAGTGTCAGGTGAGTGGGAACTACTCTTTCTTAAGCTCTCAGTGAGCATCTACCCCACTCCACCCTTAGGAGGTAGGCATTTCTATGCCCATTTTGCAGATGAGGAAACAAGGCTTAGGTTTGACATGTTTCATCCAAGATCTAGTAAGTGGCAGGAATAAGCAGTGTCCCCATCTCTGTCTGATGCCAATGGTACTGTTTTCTCAAACACACACAGTGACAGCCTCCTCTCCAGGTACCACCAACAAGTGACATGTTAGGACCCTCTCCCCAGTTCCTAGGTGAGAACAGTAGGCCCACCCATGTCCCCTTCACCAAGGTCCTAAGCCTAAGCTTGCCATCCAGATTGCCACCTTCTGGGCCTCTCTGCTGACAAGGTAACTCATGCTGCTCCTGTGAAGGGTTTCCCCCTCTCTGCTCGAAGGTGTATTTCCAGGAGTTTAACCATAAGTGTGCAGTCCGCCCCAGATGTTTTGGTTTTCACTTTCGTTTCTCAGTGCTGGCAACTGAACCCAGGGCCTTGCACATGCTGGGCAACCTTTCCGTCAGTGAGCAACACCCCCAGCCTCATTTTCATACGTTCTGATTCCTCCACCCAAAGACTGCACTGCCTGCCTACAGGGTTTACTTTTTTGTTTGTTTATCTGGCTTGATTTTCACATTTTTATATGATGCAACAAATTGCATCAGTGGGGGACTTCAAAGGTTCTTCGGCCATTCCAGGACTGGGCCCTAGGAGTCCTGGGAGTGGCTGGGCACATCCAGCATGTTTCCATCATTCTTCATAGGCCCTGGGTAGTTGTAGGGTGTGGCCTGCTTGACCATGGTGGGGTACTTTTTGTAGGAACTAAGTTGAAGCATAATTGTAACTGCTACTGGTTTAGGAGACACAAAGCTATATTGATCCTGATGATGTCTGGACAGTGAGCCTCTCCAGAACTGAGACTTGTTATTTGTTATTTATAATATAAAATTTGCTATTTTTGTATCACTGCAATCACATACCCCAACAGAGACCAAATGCAGATAAAGTAGAGCTCACGCCTGATTTACAACCATGTTTGCAAATGGCTCTTCTTGATCCATCATTACCTTCAATCTGCTTATTGTTTTTAAAAAATATTTTGGTCATTGTTTTTACTTCAAATGTATGCCCTACTGAAGCAATTGCTCAGGATACTCTCTCCCCATGACAGCAAGCCTCTCCTAGACATAATACAAGTGCAATGCTTACCCAAATTCTTTGTCAACAATCTCTTATACTTCCACCACACACTGCAATAGTGCATCATGCACGTATGTGTACATACACATACCCTTCACATCTGAAACCAGTTTAACAACAATAGCAAAATCCGGAGACCAACCAACAAAAACCTGAAGAAATCTGGATTAAAAAAAAATTGTTCCATATTGTCTTACAAATAATTCAGTAATTCAGTTTATTTCATGGCCTACAATTGTGTCAAAACTTGCTATTTTAAAACCACAAATTCATATAAATCTGTCTAGGTCCTCAAGTTCTTTGGCGGCCCCATTAAGGACACATTGCTTCTATCTGACAATATTTGGCTGCCTCTGCGGACACCTCATTTCTCTGGAATAACATTGTTTCTTCTGTTATATGGAAGGAAGATATGTTCTCTACGATAAAGAAAACCTTCTTTGATCAACACCTGGGAGTGTGGGGGGTGGGGGAGCATTGTGCAGTCTGAGGCCATAAGAGGGTATTAGATCCCCCAAGAACAAGGGGTTGTGAGCAGCTCAACGTAGGTGCTGAGACTGGACATGGCTCCTCTGGAAAATTAGTCGGGGTTCCTTCTTTTTCTTTTTTTTAAATAGACTTATTTAATGCACACTGGGGTTTTGCCTGTATATATGTCTGTATGAGGGTGTCAGATCTCCTGGAACTGGAGTTACAAACAGTTGTGCACTGCCTTGTGGGTTCTGGGGACCGAACCCAGGTTTTCTGGAAGAGTAGCCACTGCTCTTAACCACTGATCTATCTCTTCAGCCCCAAGTTATTTTATTTTTATTAGTGTGTGCGTGCATGTGTCTGTATGTAGGTATGTGCAGAAGGCACCAGATTCCCTGGAGCTGGAGTGGCAGGTGTCTTGAGCTGCCTGATGTAGGTGGGTGCGGGTGATGGGACTCTGATCCTCTGCAAGAACAGCCAGAGCTCTTAAGCACTGAGAGCTCTAGGCCCTTCCACCACATCTCAAAATAGCTGCATCAGCTGCAGTCAAGTGTTTGACACCAGAGGCCACTGGGGGGACATTTCGCATTCCAACAATGAAATGAATTTTCATTTGGAATAATTTATCATCTCCTCCTATAACCTTTCTCTGTCTCTGTCTGTCTGACTGTCTGTCTGTCTGTCTATTTCTCTCTCTCTCTGGTGCCAGGGAACAAATCATCTTTGTTTATGCTAGGCAAACACTCTACCACAGTGGTTCTCAACCCCCCGAATACTTCAACTCTTCAATACAGTTCCTCAGACCAGGCCATAAAATTATATTTTGTTGCTACTTCATAACTGTAAGTTTGCTACTGCAGGAATCATAATGTAAACATCTGATATGCAGGGCATCTGATATGAGACTACCCAAAGGGTTGCCACCCATGGGCTGAGAACTGCTTTTCTACCAAGAAGCAACCTTCCAAGGAGATTCTCTCTCTCTCCCTGTCACAAACTGTCATTTCTTAAGACAGGAAAATCACTGTTATCACAACATCTCAGTGATAATGTGGACTTGGAAGCAACATGCCACTACAATGACTGGGCATTATTGATTAGAGTGACCTGAGCCTCGAATCACTTGTGGCTCTGCGCCCTGAATCACACAGAAGAAGGGATGACTAGAACAGGATTTAATCACCCAGTTGTTGACACCAGGTTCTAATGGAATTTCTGTCTAAAACCTCTCAGTGTGAGGCAAAATAAAGTAAGTAATTGGTTGAAACAAAAGGGACCGGAGAGATGGCTCAGGTATTACGAGCACTTCTTGTTCTAGCAGAGGACTTTGGTTGGTTGTCCAGTGCCCACAGCAGGCAGTTCCCAACTGTCTATAATGTCAGTTCTAGGGGGAACCAGAGCCCCCTTCTAGTCTCTGTGGGAATCTATATGCACAACAGTGCCCATAAACACACATAGGCACATAGACTCTTCCCTTTCTGTCCCACTAAAAATGTCACAGCACTCTCTGTAAAAATTAAGTGCCACCCACATATTGTCTAGAGGCATGGTACTTACGTACCCCAGTGTGGTGAGAAAACCTTTCCTTGGTCCTTGGTGGGACTCTACATTACTGTGATCCCTTACACAAATTTCTATGAGTTTCAGAAAAGAAAGGTAGATACAAAGATAAACTTCCAGGAGAATCGATGTCCCTGTCGTAAATATGGCTCAACTGGTATTGTCCGCAGCCAAGGTGTATGCCTTGGCCTGTTAGATGGCATGTCTGTGATTTGGTGTTGAGGGACTACTAGCGTCAACACTGTAAGAATGATGTCCCTTTCAGCCTCTGGGAGGTGCTTTTGTGAATAAAATATTGACTTTCTAATTCCAACGAGCCATATGGGATTAAGGGAATGGCCAGAATATTCAGAAAGAAATCAATGGAATCCTGTGAGCTACCATTTGAACAAATGCTTGCTCTTCAGTAATTTCCGTTTCACGTCTCTTTGTGATTTTAAAGACCTCCCCCAACCCTTAGGAAGGAAATGGTTCTGCCTACTGTGGGACATCCTCTCTCCTGTCAGCTATTAATATCTATGGCTTCTCTTCCTATGGTATCAGTTTCTGCAGAGCAGGGGCTCACAGACATGAAGTAGGAATGCTCAGCCTGAGAAGACATCAAAACCCTCAGAAGATATTTACACGAATGTAGACCGGTTTTTCCAAAGAACACAAAAGATGAGTTAATGTAATGTAAATGACAAATCAAAGAAAGGTTATCTTCCATTGTCAACCAGGGGCAAGGGGAGCGGTTTGAAACAGAATTGGTTCCCATAGGCTCCCATACTTGAATGCTGAGTCCTGGATTCAAGGTAGTGTTCAGGGATGTTTAGGTGGTGAATGAAGCCTTGCTGGAGGAGGTTGGTCACCAGGGGTGGGTTTTAGAGTTTACAGCGTTGCGTCATTTCCAGCTCACCCTCTGTTTCCTGTTTACAGCTGAGGATGTGAACTCTCAGCTCCCTTCTGCCATCTTGCCTGCTGATTGTTACCTTGACTTTCCTGTGATAGAGTCTTACCCACCGGAACTGTAAGCCAAAATAAGCTCTATCTTCCATAAACTGTTTTTTCAGCATGGTGTTTCATCATGGAAACAGAAAAATAACCAATACAGAAAGCTTCTGCTGCCTGAAGAGCTTTCTTATTTGTCCAGAACCTTGGGTAGAGCCCTGTGAGACCACTGCTGTCTACCTTCTGTCCCCTTCACAGAGACAGGATTCGGGGCTCTGCCAGTTCACCCACCAAACGGCTCTTTGGAGAAACAGCTATTCCCTGTAGCAGGACTCCGTTCTGGAGTCAGCTTGCTGGAGTTAGCGGGGCTGGGTACAGAGACACCAAGGGAGGAAAGCTGCTGCCTAAGGCGAGCAAGGATGGGGTTGTGGGCTTTACTTTTTAGCCACGTGCCAGAGGCAGTTAACTGGGGCTTTGGCAATTCTCTTCCAGAAGATGTAGTTTGAATGGAGCGTCACGTGTGCTCATTTTCTCATTAACCTCAAACCAGATTAAACTACCATTTGCCCCCCTCCCAGACGCGCATCCTCATTAGAGGAGCCAGAGAGAGATGGGCCCGTGTTTACTGCCCCCTGCACCCGCCCAACAACCAGGAGCCCATCCCCCTGCTTCACTCGGCCAGTCTCCTAGACACCAGCCCAGAGCAGGCCTTCCGTGCTGGAGCTTCCAGACTGCCTCCATCTGGTTCCCACTGTGGCCTCCTCTTCAGCCTAAAGGGCAGTGTCCGCGAGACCCACATCTCCCCTGTACCACCTCTTCTCAGCACAAGGTCTTCTGTGCCAGAAAGGTTCTGGGGGCTCATTCTGTTTGTATAGAGTGCATTCTCCTGCTGGGCAAATAGAGCTGGCTGGGTGGGCGGGTTAAGGAGACGTGATACAAGGTGATAGGGTTAGTAGTCTCTGCCTGTTCAAACTCCTCATGGGGCCTGTCACCTGCCTCACAAGAATGACTTTTAAAAGAAAATGGAGGATTTTTAGGATGAATTTGGTGAGAATAGCTGATGAGCACTGAGGAGCAGTACGGTCCTCAAAGAAGATGAGCAACCTCTGCTCACACTTCATGTGACAGAATTCTGGTATCTTACTTAACTCTGGGACTCTGTCTTCTTACCTGTAAAATGGGGATAGGAACCAGCATCTGGCAGGGTGATGAAGTCCGCGTACATCAAGTTTGGAAGTAGCGGCTGGTGCAGAACCTGGTACGCACAGGTTTGCTTAACACCTCTGCCCACAGAGAATATGAGAAGAACAGATGACCAATAAGAGTCACGTGTAAAACTGCAATCTCAGGTAAGTTCTCACAGAGAACTAACTTTAGACCTAGAAGGAGGAGAGGGTGCTATGGCTTCTGCAGGGACAGCATTCTAGGCACAGGGTACAGAGAGAGTCAGAATGAGGCTGGAGAGTGAACTTGACCCATTTTCTCAAGTGGCTCAGGCTCTTCTCCTCCCATCACTGGTGCTGAACAGCCCAGCCAACTCACCTGCTCTTGGTGCTGGCAGCGCATGCGCAGCAGCTGGTCCTGATGCTCCGCCCGCAGGCGTGCGCTCTCGGCCTGGAACTGCTGCTTTAGCCGCTCCCGAAGCTCCTGCACCTCGGCCTGCTGCTGCCAGCCCAGCCTCCTCAGTTCCTCCTCGAATCGCCTCTCCAGCGCCTCCTTCTCCTTCTGCAGCTTCTCACACTTGGCGGTGTTGAAGGCTGCAGGGAGCACGGAGCTCTTTAGCAATGTGGGGAGCAGACGCTGCGATGACCCACTGCGAGCCCACCTGGGGCTTTCAAAAATAAAACTGGATGGGGAGTGTAACTCAGCGGTAGAGTGTTTGGCTTAGTGTGCACGAGGCCCCGAGTTCCACTCCCAGCATCAAAAACTGATTCAAGAAGTAAACAAATAAAACCCACATTGTAGCCAGGGGTGGTGGCACATCTTAATCCTAGCATCCTGGAGGCAGAGGCAGCAGATCTCTGTGAGTTTAAGGGCTAGTCCACATAGCAAGCTCCCGGTCATCAAGGGCTACACAGTGAGGTTCTGTCTCAAAAATAAGTAACTAGAGAAACAAACCACAAGCACCTCAAAAGCTAATTTAGCATAATATATTACCACAAAAGACTCTCTTCCCGTGAACAATTTGAGACTGGGATGCCGATTGGTTGCCCCTTTATGCCCCAATTCCCTAGTGTGTAGGCCCTACTTACCCACAAGGCCAGCACACTCAGGAGATCCATGACACAATGGTGCCATCCAGTGTCAGAACTGTTGACATTTATCCAGTCAAGGTCCAATGTTTTTCTACTGATACAGCTTATGCCCCTACCCTATTGTTAGACATTTGTTTCCAAGACTTGCTGGTATAGATAATAGTACAGATAATACAGCAAACATATTCACCCATGTGCAGGGTCCCTTTTCATTAGAATGAACTCTCGGGAGTGGAAGTTACAAGGTTTGGTTTTTTTTTTTGTTTTTTGTTTTTTGGTTTTTCGAGACAGGGTTTCTCTGTGGCTTTTGGAGCCTGTCCTGGAACTAGCTCTTGTAGACCAGGCTGGTCTCGAACTCACAAAGATCCGCCTGCCTCTGCCTCCCGAATGCTGGGATTAAAGGCGTGCACCACCACCGCCCGGCTAGTTACAAGGTTTTAAAGACTACAGATGTCATCATCCAGTGGTTGGTGCTTTCTTTAAATTACATAGTTAGCCAGTAATAAATCTGTGCCACCAGGGGGCAGTACGGCACCTGAAACGTGCCCTCAGGAGACACACTGCCCTGAAAGGCTTACTTTTCTTCCTAAATTCCTCTTTTGGGTGAAGATGTTAAAAGGAGAAATAAAAGGAGTGACTAAAAATGAGGTCTGAGGTGTTCACAGAGGGAGAATAAGTCAGAGAGCCACCAGCCCACCTGTCGTGTTTGTAGACACCCTCTGCTCCTAGGGTAAGGTGGCTGCATCAGAGCTGGCTCAGAGTAAATAGGAGCTGGCTTCTGTATTCTTGCCTCACCTATACAGGGACGGATGCTCCCAACAGCTCTGCCAGGTGTCTAAGTAGGCAGCCTACACCCCACTGTAAAGGGCGGGGAGTGGAACTAACTAGCTCAAGGTGAAGGCAAGGTCTATAGCAGGATCAGGAGCGTGGACAACCTCCACGATGCATCGGCATTATAATGTCTCCGAGGTGAGACCGTGCGTCGGCATACCTTCCTTAAACCTCCAATGTCTGGAATTGTAACCCTTTACTTGTCTATTTCCTTATGGGCGGGTAAGGCCGGTGTCCATTGTATTCTGTGCTCAGATAGGCAGGACCAGCTTTTGATGGATATTGAGCTGCGGGTGTAGTTAAGTGGTAGAGTAGAAACAAGGTGTTGGGGTCCGTCCCCAGCACCCAAAAGATATCTAGTCGTTGAAGGAGTACCTGCTGAGTGCCAAGCATAGTTCTAGGCACACTNNGGATGGGTAGATGGATGGCTGGATGATCAGGTGAGGGATGAAGCATGGGGAGGGATGGGTAGATGAATGGTACAGAGGGGAAGTGAAGGACATGGACTGGGTACAGAGATGAGGGCTCGGCAGGAGTCCAGAGAGACCCAGTGGTTGGTCAGAGCAATGAGGCACGGTGGCACTCTTCAGGGAGAGAACACTGAAGGAGTCCAGCAAGGGACACTTACGAGTCTTTGCAGAATTAATAGGTCTGCTTGTGTGCATTTAGGGACCTGCTGTGGCCCACTGGTCTCAGAAAAAAGCCTGTCTGACTTTCAGGGCATAGATGTTGCCAATTAGTATGAAGAATAATAAACTGAGGCCTGCTGGGTTTTGGCAAGTCCCATGCCACCTTGTTGACGAGTGTCTATATCCCAGGTTCACACAGAGTGTTCTGCTTATAACAGTATCGAGTCTTCAAAGCTTGAGGCCTTGGGACAGGCTGCAGTTAGTGAGTCTCCTCCAGGTATCAACACCCCCCCCACACACACATACACGAGGGTCTGTAAACAGTTTGTGCAAAGACACAAGAGCAGTGTCTGTCACAGAGTGGAGAGCACTCTCTAGCTCCCAGGAGTCCTCGTAATAGCGTGACTCCTGACGGGCAAACTCTGTAGAGAGCAGGAGATGAGAAGAGTGGAGTCGGGAGAGAAAGGGCAGAAGGGCAGTGGTCAGGGGACAGGAAGCTGCAGGAAACTGACCCAGCTGGCCTAGGGGCTACATGTGACCAATACTAGCTATGGGTTCCTCAAAGTCATCTGGCCTCCCTGAGCTTAATATCAAGGAAGGACACTGGTTGCATTGCGCACTCGGACCTTGCTATGGTTTGAATCTGAAACATCTCCCATGGGCTCAGATTTTGCATAATATTCTTGGTCTAGTGATATCTTGGGAGGGAGGTTGTAGAGTCCTTAGAGGGACTTAGAAGTTGGTCAGCAGATGTCTTTGAAGGTTACATCTGACCTCCACTCCTTGTCCTACTCTCTACCTCCTGTTTCAGCATCATGGGCCTATCATATGAGCTGTGTCACCCAAGAGGGTTGCGTTATGCCCACTGAAAAGACAGGTGTGTGTGTGTCACTTTGCTTTGCTTATTCATTTCCACTTTAAAACATTTATGGGTATGGGTGTTTTGCCTGCTTGTATGTCTTTGTGCCTGGTGCCTGCAGAAGCCAGAAGAGGCATCGGATGGAGTGACAGATGGTTGTGAGCTGCTGTGTGGGTGCTGGGAACGGAACCTAGGTCCTCTGCAAGAGCAGGTAGTGCTCTTAACTGCTGAACTACCTTTCCTGCCCTGGGTATTTGAATTTCCTACAAAACATACCCCCGAAGGAGGGACACTTCAATCACGGAGAGAAATGTGCTTTTACACAGAATTACTCGCTTCTTAGACATGCAGAGATGAGCAGTAACTTGACATCTGTATGTGCTTCATAGTTTACGCAGTAGTTTTGATGGGGATGTCCCCCTTAGGCTCAGGCATCTGCGCTCTTGATTCCCAGCTGGTGGCACTGTCTGGGGAAGTGTTACGGGCCCTTTCGGAGGTGCAGTCACGCTGGAGGAAGCAAGTCCCTGGAGGAAGGCTTTGAGAGTGTCTAGTGTGCTTCACTTCCAGTTTTCTCTCTTTATAATCTATGGCTGAAGGTGTGCTCTCTCAGCTCCCTGCTCCAGCTGCCATGCCTCCCTACCAAGATGGACGCTTACCCGGCATCTTGGTTGGTGCTGGATTCCACTTATGTGAGCTGTATCTCAGAGATGCCCTATGAGCCTGAACAACCCTGTTAGTCTTGTATTTCAGAAGAAGACCTAGGAGAAGGAGCAGGCATAAAAATAAAAACCCCAACGGATTTGAAGTCTCTCAGTAGTCAGAGCGGCTTTCTTTAAGATGAACAAGTCAGCGAGTGGATGGTGACTGGTCCCGTGTGGAACAGTAACTGCAGAATGTCTAAGTTACGTCTCAGAGAGAGGGGAGGGTTACAGGCATGGTTTACAAGCAGAGGAGGAAAGAGGAAATTGATTTGAGATGGTTTAAAGCTTTCAAAAAGAGAAACTACGCTGTCCAGATGAGAACTGGCCAGACACCATGCACAAACAGAATGGCGTTCTACAGATGTCCCTGCATGGAGCCTGCTCCTTGGTTTTGTCCATTTAATTTGGGTATCCAGACTTTTAAAGGCATATATCTATGGCACCAACTTACTCAATTCACTATGTCAATGCCTTGGGCTTTCAGTGGCCATGCTATGGAAGGGAAGCTAATAGTTTCGTGTGGTCAAAGTGCTTGGTTATTTATTACCTCATTTTCCCACCTGTGTAAAGGCATTGGAAAGTGAACCTTTTCATCTGACCTCAAAGATCTGATCCATAAGTGACCCAGGTTATACTTATCTCCATAGTGAACATGCTTTTTGAGGCTGGGCGGTGGTGGCGCACGCCTTTAATCCTAGCACTCGGGAGGCAGAAGCAGGCAGATCTTTGTGAGTTCAGTGCCAGCCTGGTCTACAAGAGCTAGTTCCAGGACAGCCTCCAAAGCTACAGAGTAACCCTGTCTTGAAAAAAGAAAGGAAGGAAGGAAGGAAGGAAGGAAGAAAGGAAGGAAGGAAGGAAGGGAAGAAAGAAAACTTTTTGATGAAGGACTGAAAACTTTAAACGTGAACATGTACTTTGGGTCCCTTTCACCAGGGAGAAAGGACCCCCCTGAGTTCTAGAAAATGCCTCCCTGGACCCAATCATTTTCAAAGCCTCGAGGTTTCAGAGGCCCTATTCCACAGAACATCACAATTTAGTCTGCTATCCCATGGCTCAGGTGGCCCCATTCCCAGTTTGTACTAGGCGGTGAGGAGACCAAGTGGCCGCTAGAGAGTAAACTACTGTGTGTTGAAGGTGACGGGTTCCCCTTTTTCCTTCTGTTCAGTCAGTGTATGCCATGGGGCTTGGGAGACTCCTCTCTGATATGAGGTTTGTTCAGACATATAGTGTGTATGTGTGTATGTGTGTGTGTGTGTGTGTGTGTGTGCATTGTGCAAGTGTGTGTGCATGCATGTATATGTGTTTACTATCTTAAATTTCATATGGAACAAAGGATTAACATTTTAAAACCTTCAGAACTTAGTATCACCTGAAAGGCATGAATTTCCCATCAACTCGGCACAGTGTCCTTATCTCTTCAAACGCCTCAAGGGACAAAGCAGGCCACATAGAACTGTTTCTCCTGACTAACATTACACATACACACAGAGCAAGCAAGGTCAGGCAATGATAGCAGCCCGGGATGCCTGTGTGCATACATGTATGTTGTGTAGGTATCGATAATTGACTCCTCTTATGTATGTATATGATTTAATGCATATTATTGATTTTTAGAGATTTACTATTATTTCTAATCATGTATGTGTTTATCTGTGTGTGAGTATGGTCATGTGAGTGTGTCAGATCCCCTTGGAGCTGGAGTTACAGCTGGTTGTGTGGCACCCTATGGGTGCCAGGGAGCTGCAAGAGCAGCGTCTGTTCTAACCCCGAGTCACCTCTCCAGGCCTGAGTGTGTATATTGTTTACGAACCAACAGTCCAACCCATGCTTCCACTTACCATCCTAACAGACTGGTCCATTCACTGCCCTGTTTGGACGCTGGCTGGGCTGCCAGTGGCCCTCACACAGAACAATGCCACACTGACTTTAAACAAAGCCAGGACACCCCTTCCTGCAGAGTGCTAGGTGACCTGCCTAAGAAAACAGGTTTCTCCTCCTGGGTAGTCTGAGGCAAATCACCTGCAGCTGGTGACCGTTCCAGCCAATGGGCTCAAGTCCACACTGCAAGGGAGCACCCCGCTGAATAGAACAGTCCCTCCTGCTTTCATCATTATGGGGGTTTCTCTAGGAGCCCCACCTTCCTGCCAACATGCAAATGGCTCTAACTTCCAGTCACCATGGCGGACAGAGAGGACACTGTCAAATGAAGGTTACATCTCACAGAGATGAGGCCAGGGTTTAATTGTGTGCTTTTTTTTTTCCAACTTGACAGAAACTGGAATAGTCTGGGAAAAGGGAACCTCAGCTGAAGAACTGCCCCCATCAAATTAGCATGTGGGCAAGTCTTTGGGGGCGTTTTCTTGATTCATGATTGATAGGGGAGGACTCAGCCCACTGTGGGTGGTGCAACCCCTGGGCAGGTGGGCCTGAGCTGAATGGAAGAGCAAACTGAGCCAGCCATGGGCACCACTCAGATCCTCCTTCCGGGTTCCTGCTTGAGCTCCTGCCCTGATGTTCCTGAACGATGGACTGTGATCTCCTCCCCAAATTGGTTTAGGTCAGTCTTTAATCACACCAACAGGAAAGTAACTCGGACAAATGTATTCGTGTCCCCAAAGCATCTGCCATGGATCAAAGCCACACCTCACTGGGGTGACCATCAGTGGATGGTCAAGTGCAAGGTGCCACTGAAGAGCTGTAGAGTGTGAGGCTAGGAGGAGGCGTGTCCTAGTCAGTGTTCTGTGGCTGTGAAGAGATACCGTCACCATGGAAACGCCTAGAAGGAAAACATTTAATTGGGGTGGCTTTAGTCCATTATCATCATAGGGAGAAGCATGGCTGCCAGCAGGCAGAATGGTGCTGGAGAAGAAGCTGAGAGTTCTACATCCTGACCCACAGGTAGCAGGAGGAGACTGTGAGCCACACTGGACATAGCTTGAGCACATGAGACCTCAAAGCCACCCCCACAGTGACACACTTGCTCCAACAAGGCCACACCTCCTAACAGTGCCACCCCTATGGACCCGAGTCTCTGGGGGCTGTCCCTATTCAAACCACTACAAATGGCAACTAAGGAGAAAAGCAAGACCTCTGGGAGTCCAGGCTGCGAATCGCAGTGAACCCCTTTCATGCAATCCTGAACAGGGCCAGAGTAATAACAGAAGGCAAAAAAATTGTAGGCTTCTGTGATCCCCAGGTGACAGCATTTCTTCATGGCGGCACTGAAGAAGGGGACGGGCTATGTAACAGCGTGGGCTGACTACTGTTGGGGCATTTTCCCATGTCAGGGATTAACCCCTCCAAGTCTCATTCCCTCAATGGAAAGGTGAGATTTACACTACTCTCCTAGAATAGTGGGAGGCTCAAACAGAAAAACTCAGTCATGACTTGGCACCGTGCTGGACCTCATAGATCGCACAATGTCTAGCAACTGGGGTAATGCCCGTGGGCGAGATCATGGCAAACAAGTA
>JAQHUG010000136.1:3287008-3305375 GCA_028555095.1 Dicrostonyx torquatus
GAGTGCTCACTGTATGCTAGGTGCCGTCCCTGGGACTTTGGGGAATGGGTCACTGAGCTCACAGCTCTGCGAAGGTGGCATAACTCTGACTTCACGCTCTTGTTTTCTAAATGGGCCTGAGAAGACCTTTATGATCTGAGTGTGAAGTTCCCCCCCCCCAAGACTCTTGGATACTAACGCCTTGGACGCCATGGCTGGGCTTTGGGGAAGTGGTTGGATCCCAAGTGCTCTGGTTTCATCCACGGATTAATCCCTTGATGGAGCCATTCCGTGATGGCATTCCTGGGAGATGCTGAAAATGTAGGCTTTGGGGCCAGCTAGAGGCCCCTTCTCTGCTTTCTCTATCCTGGTTGCCACGAGATGAGCAACTGTGTCCCATCTGTCACCGTGATCTCTTTGCACACCACATAACCCATAGCTATGCAGCCAGCTGATCATGGGCTGACATCTCCGAGATCATGAGCCGGAGTAAAGCTCGCCTCTGACCCCGTTTTCTTGGGTATCCCGTATGTGATTAAAGGCTGACCACACAGTCCACACCAATCTGCATGTATCTCAACCCCTGGCTTGTTGTCACTACACTGTTCTGTCCTGAGCCAGGGATTTTCACAACTTGAGCACAAGTCAGAACCACGGGCAGGTGGGCAGGAGGGGGGGCATTAAACCAGACTGGCTCTCCCACATTCAGTAGCATTGTGGTTGGTCTACGATTCAGCAGGTTTGAGGCAAGACCTAAGAGTCTACATTTCTAGCACTTCCTACATGCTGCAGCTGCACGGTACAGAACAGAGACATTCACTGTGGAATCTATGGCTCTACCACCCTGCACTCACCTCATCTCATAAGCTAAGCAGAGCAGCACCTGGCTAGTACTTGGGTGGGCGATTTATGATCATAAGCAAGACACTAAAACAACCGCTCACTGGACTTTGTTTGTGGATTACTTGGGGTGGGCCATGAGATTCTTCAAGTCAGACAGGCCTTTGGCTGCTGCCACACTGAGTAAGTAGTGGGTCACCAAGGTCACTCAGCTGGAAGACCCAGAGAATCCTCCTTCCTGTGGCCATGTGTCAGGAAGGCCGCTTAAACAGTAGAGAAATGGCTGGCTTCCGCTACGGTTGGGGAATGGTCAGCGTGTGTCTCTGACACTTCATGAACTAGAAGCTTGTCCCTGAGTTTGGCAATGTCAAGCTGGTGAAGTCTTTTGAACTGGGATTACCTAACAGGGTCAGTGTAGGCATCACCTTCAGAAAGGGTTCATGCTGGTGTCAAAGAGTGGATTTGTTTTCTTAGGGACCGGTTTGTGTGCGTGCGTGTGTGTGTGTGTGTGTGCGTGTGCGTGCGTGCGTGCGTGTGTGTGTGTGTGTTTGTATGCGTGTGTGTGTTCATGGAGATCAGAGGACATAGTACCTTCAGGTCCTGGCCACCTTTTTCTTTGAGACATTTGCTTGGATCTTGTCAAGCAGGCTAGGCTGGCCGGCCACTGAGCCTCAGGGATCTGCCTGTTTCAGCGAGTGCTGGGGTCATAGTTATACCACCATACCCAGCTTGCTTTTTTTTCTTTTTTTTAAATCTTAGTTGTGAGGCTCAAGCTCCAGTCTTCCTATTTGTAAGGCAATCATTTCACTGACTAAGCTATTCCCCCATGCCCCAGAATGGGTTGTTATAAAGCAAATGGCTGAAATTTCCAATCATTTTGTCAGGCAAAGAAGCCCTAGGTTAGACGCTCCCTCAGCACTTAGTGTGGTGGCAGCGCCACCTGCAGGCCTCTCTGCCCATGTGCAGCCTACCCTTTAAGAAATGGGGCTCTATGCTCAATGTGTGCCTTCCCAGGACCTGCCCCACCCTTTGTAAGCACTTCCATCACCCTGAACTCTAACAATTGCTTCCTCAGCCCAGTGAGACGGTGGCTGCCGCCCACAGTACCTATGAGTGACCACGTCTGAAGAACAGCGCTCAGCAGAGGGGTGGGGCTCACTATGCATCTTTTCTGTCGGATTCTTGGAATTTTGTGTATTTCATAACTGTGGGCCACAGGCTTCACAGTAGCAGTTACCGTATCATGGCTGGAAGTTTCGAAGGCAGAGCACGGGCAGTCTGTGGAAGCGTCCAGGTGATTTTAACATGCTTGCCCCTGCCTCGCCAGGGTTCCTGGCTAAGAACTGAGGGCCTCCAAACAAAATGTCAGGCAGACGGCTCGGTGCCATTTGTGTTGACAAGGCAATAATTCACCTCGTCCCTGCTCAGCCTCTGAATATTGGTTCAGCTTTCTAGGTAGACCTACCTATAAGGAGATGTCTTTCTCGTCACACGTTAATAAACTGGCCATGTGACTTTATATCAGGCCCCAGCCAATGTAGTTAAGGTGTTTCCCTGGAAGCCAGAGACACTCTTGGTGTACTAAAAAGCAGATTTCAAAATCTAGAGCACAGTGAATTTGCTAATCAATGCTCACATTTATCTCTCAGCCTGGTCTCTCAGGATGGTGCTTTACTGGGGCCAACATTCTGATTAGTTAGGCTCTGACCAGTCATCAGCAGAAGCCTTTCAAATGTATTATTATTATTATTATTATTACATTTTAATTATGTGTATATATGTGTCTGTGTATAGGTATGAGCATGTGAGTGCAGTTGCCTAAGGAGGCCAGAAGAGGGTGCCAGATCCTCTGGAGCTGGAGTTACAGGTGGTTGTAAGCCACCCAAGGTGGGAGCTGGGAACTGAATTCAGGACCTCTGTAAGAGCAGTGTGTGCTCTTAAACACTGAGCCATCTCTCCAGCCCCAGCAGGAGCCTTTTAGAGAGAGAATTATGTGAAAGAGACTTGAGAATTTTCTCTTTCCTTCCTTCCTTCCCTCCCTTTTTGTTTGCATACCGAGGGTGACCCCAGCAATTGTGCTATACAACTGCTCTATGACTGAGCCACATCTTCAACCCAAGGAGTTGTCAGGCTTTAGCTAGATTACTGAAGGAGCTAGTTAAGTTTTCATGGTTATGTGTGATGCAAACATTGGTCTAGCTATCATTGTTTTCAACAGCAATAGCTTTCCCCAAAGCACATAACAGTTCATTCAAGATCATTGAGATTTTAATTTTTGCTGGGCGGTGATGGCACATGCCTTTAATCCCAGCACTTGGGAGGCAGAGGCAGTAGATCTCTGTGAGTCTGAGGCCAGCCTGGGCTACAAGAGCTAGTTCCAGGACGAGAATGACCCCTATAGGCTCATTAGCTTGGTCCCCAGTCAGCAGAACTGTTTGGGAAGCATTAGGAGGCACTTCCTGGTTTGAAGAGGTGTGTCACTAGGGGTGGGATTTTAAAAGCCCATTCCAGTCTCTGTCTCAGTCCCTCCCCTCCCTGCCCCTCCCTTCCTCTCTCTACCTGCGGCCTGAGGATCAGCACACCAAGCTCTTGGTACCGCTCCATTGCCACGCCGCTTGGCACCATTTTTCCCACCACGGTGATCACGGGCTAACTCTGAAACTGTAAGTAAGCCCCCAGCTAAGTAGCTTTCTTGGTGAGTTGCCTTGTCATGTCTCTTCACAGCAACAGAACAGTGACTAAGACGCCAGGCCCTCATACACATGCCACACGCCATCCTTAACCCTGCACACTTCATTAACATATATGGGAAGGCAAGACTAGTCTTAACAGACTCAATAAGATCTCAACACAAACATCTCCACAGAAAATGATTAGAATGTGCTAAGCATATAGCTACAACAGGGCTTTATAAATATCATAAAAGTATGTGGCGGCCACATAGAATAAATCAGTGTTTTTTAAAAAAATAGTATAGCGCTCTCTCTCTCTCTCTCTCTCTCTCTCTCTCTCTCTCTCTCTTTCTGTGTGTGTGTGTGTGTGTGTAGTTGTAATGTATTTTCCATGGCAACCAACCCAGTCTCTGGGAATTGGCAGGTTCAATATTACTGTGCATGGGTAAGCACCTGTTTGGGAGAGAAACCAAAATGACTTTGGAAAATGACATTTACTACAATAAAATCTAATCAGAGTGGCTGAGATCATTGATTTGAATTTTTCCCATCTCATTTTCCTGTAAGAGGGGCAGGATTCCCAGACCTTGTCATGCTGGGCGGTGCAGCCTGCAAGGAAATTAGTCTTTCTGAAACTCTATCAACAAGCTCAAACTGCTGACAGCAGACGAGATCTCCGGGAGCAAAAATTTCTGCTTTTAAATAACACTCCCTCCTCACCATCTAATCGCCTATGGAGTGGTTAGTGTATTTTGGGTGCCTTCCCAAATTTTGTAGACAGATTGAATGGGAGGATTAAACTATGCTGACCAGAGAATTTTTGCAGCACAGATTTTGACGGGTTCTATTTTTATTTTTGTATATATTCACAATTGATTTTTCATTCCCTTGTTGACCGTTGTGTTCTCCAGCAGTATGCTGTTCAGTAGCTGGTAAGGTGGCCTGCAAAGGCCATGAGGTCAGCTCCCACCATCCATGTTGGGTGACTCACAATTGCCTGTAATTCCAGCTCCGGGGAACTGGATCGGACGCCTGCGGCATCTATGGGCATCAGCACCCTCACCCAGCCACACTTCTTGAGATTCTTTATGTGAGTGGGGGGGGGCCCTAAGTGAGGGAGCTCCTCAGGGTACAGTGGGGAGGACCCACCTACATCTCCCCTTCCACCTCTAACATTTCCCTACCCAGTTTGGATTCAAATCAAAACCCATTTTTTCAGAGTGTACACTGATTGTAAAAGTTCTTAGTAAACATATGGGAGATTAAAAATCTTGTTGGCGAATATTATTGTAAGGTGTGTGGCTTTTGTTCATGCTGCGTTTGTTCAACTCTGTGACGTTGTAATTCTTTGCCTGTCTAAAACACCGGATGGTCCTAATACAGAGCTGAATGGCCGATAGCCAGGGAGGGCCAAGGATAGGTGGGGCTGGCAGGCAGAGAGAATAAACAGAAGGAGAAAGAAGGAAGAGCAAGGAGAGAACAAGAGGAGGAAGACTTCAGGGGTCAGCCACCCAGTCACCCAGCCACGCAGCCACACAGCCAGACACAGAGTAAGAAGGAAAGAAAAAAGAAATAGAGAAAGATAAAAGCCCTGAGGTCAAAGATCGATGGGATAATTTAAGAAAAGCTGGCAAGAAACAAGTCAAGCTAAGGCCAGGCATTCATAACTAAGAATAAACCCCCCGTGAGTGATTAAGCACCCTGTGAGTGAGCTGGATGGTGGGCTCCCCAGAAGACTAAGAAGTCAAGAGTGAAACATCACGCAATAAAACCCACCCAAGACTTGCTGTCTAGTACCTTGTTTCTGCTGCTCCAGATGATTCTGACCGGTGTCAGAACAGAGACCCACCTATAAGCACTGGTTCTGACTACACAGTAGGCACCACTGTTGTCTTTATTCAAGCCCAAAGTGGGGATAACGGATTGAAGATTATCACCAGCTGTTGGTAGGACTTGGGGCAGTAGTTATGAGTTAGGAAACAACAACCGTTAGACTGGAGATGAGCAATTCTACCCTAACGTATTAACACTTGAGCTATTCCTACTTTTGGCAACTTCCTCTTCTCTACCCCGTCTGAACTCACAACTTTCTGAAAATTCCATCTCTCCAGCCTCCTCCTTTGCTTTGTGTCCCTGCCTCCTGTGACTCCTGTGAGAATCAACTGTTCAGGAGTGTCAGGAATGACAAGACTGCTACTGGGTGTGTGTGTGTTGAGGGGTCTTCCTCTCTGCACCCATGAGAAGTCAATGCTGAAGGCTTTGCTTTCTTCTTTAAGGGAAGCAAGAGCAGACCACAGTTCTACAATTTGTGGGCTGACAATGGATCCCCACATGCTGTGGGCTCTAATATCAGCCAGCCTGGCGACGGCCATGGCTTGAATACAGCTTGGTAGCTGGAAAGCTAGCAATTTAGAAAGACAAAAGGTGAAAGGCTTGGCTCCGGCCTTCTTTGACTTGTAGATTGCCCAGGAAGAGATTGCTGGCTCCAAAGCTGGTGAGGTATACAGGTGTGTGGCTCAGAGGTGTGGTGTCCCCCGGAAAAAGAATGTGAATAGAGAATTCCTGAGGGTTGAGGAGGATTCAGGTTTGGAGAGAGTTTGGGAGAGCTTGGGAGGAGAATAAACACAGGTCATGCTGTAAGGAGAAAAAGTCCTGAGCTGCCCTTGAACGATAATGGTGTGAAAGAGTCTGATTCTTCCACGCGCCTCCGAGAACACGCTTAGGGCCAAACACCAGTTTCTATGTTGGGGCGACGGTCCCCGACAACATGCCCTTCTGCCTTTGTTCTGTCACGAATGCAGTCTCCACAGTGAAGTGAGAGTTGGTTCAAGAGCAGAGCATCCCCTGGGATGAATGGACCAGCCACAGTGCCGCCAGGGACTTCTACTTTGTCTCTACTAGGGTTTCGTTTTTGGTTTTGTTTGTTTGTTTTTTTCTAATGGGCAGATGAATTCTGCTTCTATTCTTAGCACTAATGCCGAAATCAAATGACTTAAACTCAAACCCAGTACAAATCCGGCTGCATTTAGAAGTTTCCGGAGATGGCTAAAGGTTGTGTCATTGGGTTTGACATATCCAACCCAAGTGCATCAGATAGTCATCCTGCTCATGGTAGGGCAGACATCTCTTCGGGGAGAAACTCAACCTGTAGAGGAGAACTCTGTTTTCTACCTTTGTATGCTAGCTGCTGCGCTTCAGCCAAGCCCTTCCCCAGCAGCTTCTTCTGGAACTGGCTCTCATCGTATGAAGAGGAACCCGAGGGTCCAAGAGGTCAAGCCAACTCCCACTAACGGTCTTTGGAGCACCCAAGCCTGGAGCCAGCTGCAAACACACTCTACTCAGGAGAAACACATTCAGAGGCCGACTTCAGCATCTCAGGGTACTGGCTCCCTGTCTTGCACATGAAAACTCCAGAGACTAAGTCCCTCAGTGTTTTCTGACACCCATCACAGATAGCACGGGTGTTCATGTCTTAACAGCTTGCTGACTAGGCCGGCTGGTTTTTTTCACAAATTTGATATGAGCTGGAGTCATCTGGGAAGAGATTTGACTGAGAAAATGCCTCCATCAGACTGGCCTGTGGACATTTTCCTGATTAACGACTGATGTAGGAAGGCCCTGCCCACTGTGGGTGGAACCACCCCTAGGCAGGTGGGCCTAAGCCTTCTAAGAAGGGTACTAAGTATGGACCTGGACGGGTGCAGTAAGCACCGTTCCTCAGTCTCTAAGGAAGCTCTGAGGCACCATACACACTGGTCAGGTTCACTCTGCATGAAGAAGGGCTTATGAGTAACTTTACCTCCTGGGCCCCCAAACATCCACTCATCCTTACACTCCAACCTCTTGACCGGCAAGGGAAGGGTCACTAAGTCCAACAGTGTGTTACTGCAGCCAGCACACACGGCCCTGCAGGATATCTGAAAACCCCAAGGTCAATGCTCTGTTGGGACTCTGAGGTCCTTGACATTCGGCCCATACTAGTCACACTTCGTTCCTTTGTGGGATACCGTATCTTGGGAAGCTGTGCTGCAGCTGTTGCACTGATAAAAAGCACAGAGTGGCACACCCTGTGAAACAGGACCTCAGGGTGACATAATCCAACCTGATCCTAAGGCTTGAGAGCCGGGCCAGCCAACAGCTCAAACATCACTCTAGCAAGTAACCATGGTTGCTTAAAGGGGACAAAACACTGCTCCATCTCCAATTTCTTTCTTTCTTTCTTTCTTTCTTTCTTTCTTTCTTTCTTTCTTTCTTTCTTTCTTTCTTTCTTTCTTAATGGCCAATGGGCTGTAAGGACACACAAATAGTTTAAGTCATATCTGCTTACAAAGTATCACTGTGAAGTATCTATTTGACCATGTGGTGGCTGTCACTATGAATCAGGACTTTGGGGGATCTCTCTTTACCCCTATGCCTCTGAGTTGCCTCCACAGTCCTATTAGGGGTCCTCTTAGGAGACTGGGTTGCAACTGAAGCAGGGACAAGAACCCAGGGATCACAGCTATGCTCAGTCACTGTCACCTGGGAACTGACCTGCAGGACAATGACTGTCACACTCACTGTTTTGTAGCCTTATTTGGAAAGAGAGGGCTCAGTCCTATCCCTCGGTGCACAGGAGCTGAGCTGGAGGAGGGGGATCTTTGCAGCTAGAGTTGGAGAAGAAATGTCTCGCTGAAAAGGCAGACTCTGTGGAAGTGACTCCCATGAGAAGACACCTGTGGGGATGTCTCTCGGATGTGAGGGCCCCAGGGCTTCTCCAGTGAATGGATGGCAAGACCTCCCCAAAGGAGTATGAAAACAACAGTTGACCCCAGCAAGGGTGCCCTCAGCCGCTCATGTAGGGCCTGCGGATGGTCTCTGTGGTAAGACCCCATAGTAGCAAATTAGAAGAGATGGTGATGACTTCAAGTGACTCAATCACCATGGAAACGGTGACAACAAAATGAGAGGGTGACACTTTTGCAGCAGGGAGACTGCCACTTCTCCCTCTCTGGTGACTGCTTCCGCAACAGCTTCAGTACTGACCTCATGAGCCTCGGGTTCCTGGGAGCATCCCTCACAAGCTCCACCATGGCTTGCCTAACTGGCCTTTCTCAGCTAAACCTATGCCTGGGTTTGTCCTCCAACTCTTTGGGGCAAGGGGCGGGGTGGGGACCCTGTGGCTGTGGATCCCACGCAGGCGGGGCAGGCATACAATACTGCTATTAGTTGTTCTCCCAGCCAGCTATCTGTGGGGAGGAGAAACAACCACTTTGGAGCCATTTCCATGAGAAAGGAAGCCACAAAACTCACAGAGGAGGAACACAAAATAAAAAGGAGAATCGGGAAAGCTACAGATGAAGCCTACGCTGACAACCTGCCAAGGGTGGTCCGGATGGGTCAAGTTCCTTTATTTGACGGAGCTCACACCTGCGTAGGTAGGCTGCTCCCGAAGTCACAATTGGTAGAGGGTAAAGGCATACTAGTGACTAGAACAGTGGGCCAATGGAAAAGGCCATGGTTTGCAAATTGATTCCTGGGGACAAAGAGCAGTGGGTAGACAAGAGAGAAAATGGCATGAAGAAGCAGGGCCTCGGGACCCAGGCCTGTAAAACCAGCTGTTCAAGAGACTAAGGTAAAAGAGTCACACATTTTAGGCCAGACTAGGCTGCAGAGTGAGTTCAAGGTGACTTAATGAGATCCTTTTTCAAATAAGCCTGGGTGACTTAATGAGATCCTTTTTCAAATAAAATATTTTTACAATGTCTGTAGCTCAGTGGTCTAGTGGATGCTCAGCATAAACATGGCCCTGGGTTTAATCCCCAGTCCTGGAGAAAAAGGAAGAAAGAGGAAGGAAGTGGGGTTGGGACATGGCAAACACCTTTTCCAGCCCCTCATCTCGAGAGGAAACCTGTCTCCTGTCACATTCTGGGGGGTCTGGAGATTATCCTTATTTTGACAAAGTCTCTGAATATACCAGACCATCCTTTAAGATTACACATTTCGATATGACCCCTCAGAATTATGTTTCAGGCAGACAGGTGTTTTTTAACCCTTCTTGAGAAGACAGTGCTTTCATGGCAAGGTGCACACAGATGCAGGAAGCCATGCAACACACATTTCACACAACCCAGGATGACTTCGGAGGTGCCTCAAGGGAGGGACGCTTGTCACAACCCGTGATAGAGACTGATGGGTGTGCTGTGATCTGGAAGAACAGCCAAGGCCTGCTTATCCCATTGTCAGCTGTGAGAAACTGTCTCTCTCATGCCAGACCTGTAAGAATTATGGCTCCCTGTGAGGCTCTAACAGATGCCTCACTGGTCTAGACAGGTCTGATGTGGCTTATTACAGGAGACACCAAGACCTCATGGTCTTTGCTAGAACACAGTCCAGGAATGGAGTCCTGTGAGGGGAATTCTGCATGCCTGTGAAAACCTCTAGGAAACCAAGACCAGAGACCTCCATTTCTTCAGACACAAATTGTACTAGGTTCCACCCAGGTGTAGGGGGTAGGAGTGTGTTCACTTTGGATAACTGATTACAAGTGGCCATAGTTATTTGTTTATATGCCTCCATGGAAAAAATGTGGGTTGTTTTTGTGTGTGTGTGTGTGTTTTTTTTTTGTCACATGTAGCTTGTCTTTGTGATTGTACACAGCTTGAACTCACGAGAACTTCACTCAGGTGACCTTTCTTAACCTCAGGGTATAAACTCTGATGGCCTCAGTAAAGTTGGCTAACACGTGAGGCCACCCCAGTTTTGGGCTCCCTTCTCCCGGGTCCCACCGCCTCTAGAGTGGTAAACAGTCTTCACGTTCGATGCCTGACTTACCGACTTCATCCCTGATGCTCGCAAGCTCAATTGACAGCTCCTTTTCCTTCGCAAGGGCACTTTCACTCTGAAAACAACAGAAGGGATGCTGAGAGGCCCCTCGTGTTTAACAAATAAAGCAGAGTAAACAAGCAGGGCTAGCCCCGAGGGAAGAAACATCCTCCTTACACAAACCCAGCAGAGCCAGGTCAGGCTCATTCACTTGCAGTAACAACATACAATAACACCCACAGCCTTCCTTTCTCTGTGCCACACGGTTCCATCATCCTGGAATAATTCTAAGAACATCTCTTATCCACACAGTAATATACTAGCATATTTACTGTATTCTATAAATTCTTGTTCAAGTTCTTAATGATAGTAGCTGATTCTTAACCATGAAAAAGCCCATGGTATATAAAAAAACACATATACATATACACATACACACACACACATATACACACACATAAGCTTTTTTAAAGAAACCAACTATTCCCCTTAAGTTTATTCTTTTGCCCATAACTAGTTAGCTGCCTAATGAATAATGAAAATCCGAGCAGGAGCCCTGACATGCAATGCTTCTCTCCTAAGACCTGATGATAGCAAGGTTTCTATGAGTTTTGACCCACTCTGGACATTACTCTAAGGCACAGGAGGTACTGCACATTTGAAGTGGGCAAAAAGGCCATTCGTAACTCACTGGTCACTTGTTTTCACATCATGTACATTCCGTGACATTAAACACTTAAGCACCCAAAGACACACTACATATTCAGTCTGCATTTATGAGCCACCACAGATGGGTCCTTAAGATTTTACTGCTGATGATAAGGAAATACTATTCAGAAGTCAGAGACACCAGCTATTCAGTCAACAGAAGGTACTCCTAATGAAATCCAGAGGGACTTCCTTTGGCTAAACTGTGGACCAAACATATAATATGGGTATCTTCAAGGCCTTGGGATCGTTGTCTACAGTCTGCATGTTCAGTGCCTCCCCAACAGGTCTGTGTTAGAGGCTTGATCCCCAGGGTTATGACTAGGAGGCACAATGTGTTATGATTCTGGGGCGCTTTAAGAGAAAAGCCACGCCCAGTCCCTCCCCCATCTGCTGAGGCAGGCTGATCTTCAGCTTCCGGCCTGAGAGCTCTTTCCTGTCTTCCTCTAGGGAGAGGCAGGTTCTGTCTCTCTCCCCATCTTCTCCCCTTTCTCCCCACTTCTGTCTGTCTTTCTCTGTGTCTCCTCTCTTTCTCCTTCTCTCTCTCTGTCTCTCTTCTTCTCCCCTTTCCCCTCCATAACCCTAATAAACGTTTAACTTTACATGGCGTGCCTACTCATGTCTCTGGTTCCTGCCCGCCCGCCACGTGTCTCCCTACCTGGGACCAGCCACTGCTCAGGGACTGGCAGCTCTCAGGGCCCGCTGCCTGCCGCCACATGGCCTGCTACCACTGCTTGGGAACCTACAGCGTCTCTGCTGCCTACTGCTGCCGGGGGGTCCTGCAGCATTTTTAATTTTTTATAACACAATGGATCTTTAAGGGGTGGGGTCTAACAGGAGTTAAGTCATTGGGACTGTACCCTTTAGGAAGATTGCAGGACACTGCCCTCTTTCTCTTCTTAGCCATGACGTGGCAGCTTGTTCTGCCCCAAGCTCCCAACTGGCTCCATCGGAGGTTCTATGCCCTCCAGAGGCCCAAAGCAGTGGTTCATCTGATCAAAGGTTAGGACTTTTGAAACTGAGTGCTAACTACCCCTTTCTGTTTATAATTATGCCAGGCATTTTATTATAGCGTTGGAAGGCTAATTATCACAACGCTTCTTTAATGACTGACCACCCTTGCCTTTCCTGACTGGGCTTGTTAGTTTTCTGTCAACTTGACACAGAGTCATGGGAAGGGGACCCTCAACAGAGGAATGACCGCCATCAGGTTGGTCTGTGGGCATGTCTACAGGGCATTTTCTTGATTAATGATGATGTGGAAGAGCCTAGCCCACGATGAGTCTAAAAACCACACTGAGCAAGCCATGGGGAGCCAGGCTGTAAGTCGTGTAAGTCTGCTCGAGGATGAACTGTAATTGGGGCATGTAAGTCAAACAAACCCTCTCCTCCCCAAGCTGCTTTCGGCCATGGCTTTTCTCACAACAGCAGAAAGCCAACTAGGACAGTGGCTACTTGAAAAGCTGGTAGAACGGAAAGAGAAAACAGCATTTAAGGTCCCATGAGGAATAACAATGCACACAGGTCATGTTTGCTCATTCTTCAAATGAAGAAGGGCTTATGAGCAATTTCAGTCCATGGGACCCGAAGATCTACTCATCTTCATGCTCCATGATGGGTCATGATGAAGACATGCCGGCCAAATTAAACCTTTTCCTCTCCAAGTTGGTTTTGGTCAGTGTTCAACACAGCAGCCGAAACCAAACCAGGAGCGCCTCTTGTGAACCTGTGTTCTGCGAAACCGGAGGTGGTTCTCACATTTGGGCTCGTGAATTAGTTGCGTTTAGACCAGAAGTTCTCAACCTGTGGTTTGAGACCCTTTGGGATTGAATAACCCTTTCACAGGGGTCACCTAAGACCATCGGAAAACACAGATAATTTCCTAACAGTAGCAAAATTACAGTTATGAAGTAGCAACAACAATAATTCTTTGGTAGGGAGGTTACCACAACATGAGGAGCTATATTAAAGGGTCACAGCATTAGGAAGGTTGAGATCCACTGATTTAGACTAGGGTAGTTTACTGTGGGCTCCTGGGAGAACCTCAGGTCAACCAAAAGGCATTTGCTAAGCAATGTCGTGATATTAATAATGCTGGAAGAAACTTTGTTGTCCTGATGGATACCTGGAGGACTAGCTCCTGGTCCAGCTGCTATTTAGCATGAGCAAGCTCATGGGAGAGGTATCAGTGGTTGTTGACTGACACGTCTTTGAAGAATGCCTACTGAAAGATCTGACTGTAAAGAGCAGTGGCCCCTGTGTGGTCTGAGTGTCTGGGACTCACTCAAATCTGGATGTGGAAACTCCCCAGCTGACATGGTTAGATGAGGGGCTATGAGAGCTGATCCGGTCATGGGGGTGGAGCTCTCATGAGTGGGATTAGCACTCTCGTGAAAAAAGCACCAGGAGCAGCTTACCTCTTTCCCAAGTACAAGCAAGACAACCGAGAAGGGGCCATCTTGGAGTGTGTGGGCCCTCATCAGAAACTGGCCCAGCACTGGCATTGGATTTCCCACCCTCACAGCTCTAAGACAAAAACTTCTGTGGCTCATGCAGCAAAGTTGGAGACATTTTGCTGCATCAGCACTAATCAGCTAAGACCGACTCCCATGCCATTCTGGAGCTCTGTTCCTTCAGCCTGAGGTAGTTCTGCTTTCCCTGAGTTCAGACGGTGATTATGCCATAGAACGCTGTCTTCCGAACTCTCAGAAGATGCCACTTCCAATGTCATGACTGTTACATGGGGTGATAATGGGATTTAATGAACAAGCAGGTGTAATACAACCACAATAGTACCTGTGTGTTAGGTGGTGTCACAGATGCACGGTTTCCTTTGACTTTATTTGTAGCTAGACAATATCCAGAGTAGTAGGCATGTCTCTGTATTAGTCACCTATGTTCAGATGGCTCTGGTTCTATCTGTCTGTCTGTCTGTCTATCTCTATTGTCTATCATCTATATCATGTATCTATCTAACATCTATATATCATCTACCAACTATCTATCTGTTGTTGTGGGATATTTTGATCACACTGTGACACTCCCAAGACTGTCAATAAAATTAAATCTTGAATCAGAGGGCAGAGTCAACCCTCAGCTGGCCAGAATTAACCATATTTTTGGCAGAGCCAGATGAGGATAGAGAGACACAGGAAGGAAAAGGGAGGGGCTTAAAAAGGTTCACTTTTTTTTTTTGGATATGGAAAGGTCAAGAGGCAGGGTCAGCTGATCATTTCTCTATTGCCCTAGGATCTATCAGGTTTTTACCTCAATATCTGATTCCCGAGTTTTATTTAATAATAGAACAATGTAAGTAACTGATTCACCTGTCATCTTTCATCTATCTTACTTACCATCTATTTTCTATCATGTATCTATCATCTATTTATCTATACCTGCCATCTATCTACCTATCCATCTGCTCTACCTATTTATTTATTTCTGCAGTGCAGAGACAAAATTTTCTGATGGTCTTAGGTGACCCCTGCATAAAGGTCATTTTACTCCCAAAGGGGTTTCTGTCTACATGTTGAGAACCTGCTTCCTGGAGAGTTCAAACCACCTCCCTTGGCTTACAATACTGAAGATGGTGTGAATTCCTTGTGAGCAGTTGCTTCTCTGTACTATTTAGGGAACAACTGTGACCAAAAAGCCAAAATGCCTGTGCATTTTCAGTACCAATGCATTTTCCCTGGATATTCTGGACCCATGGTGGCTGCAGAAAGCACAGATCCAGAGGATCTGGTACTGTCGGTGAGCCCCGGTGTTCTTCCCATTTGGGGGAGGTCACAGAACTCTGGGGTGAAGGAACCAGCTGGCTTGGAAACAAAAACGGCAGGAATTTCAACCCGAGGCCCAGTTATCATCAAACACTGGGCACACCAGGACTCTCCCTCCCCTCCTCACGTCTGCTGACAGATGGAGCAAGGACTGAACTGGACACGGATAGGATCTAGCACTCCTGGTCACACAGCTTGTCACGTCTGACTGCAGAGACCCCCTGGCCCCCAACCCACCCCTGCCTCCATCCTGAGAGCTCACCCTATCCTTGATACTGACCTGTGGCTCGTAGGTGGGGACCTTTCCAGTGTTTGTTGCCTCTTCCACACAGTCTCCTGGGGTTGTAACTTCAGTCAGGGTAGCTGTTTGGTTCTCCCTGTCAGTTCTAGATGAATCTTTCTGATGTCCCTGGACACATTCCTGCTAAAGAGGCTGGCTCAGCTCCACCTTAGCTTGCCAAGGCCAGCCTGCCTTTTCTGGCGAGAAACTTTCTTCCGTAATGTTTGCTTTTGAAATGATATCAACCCATCTAATTTATGCATCAAGTAAGTTATTTTGTGTTTCCTGAAAGCCAAGCCAGAATGATGCCATGACCCTGCAATGGCGCCAGCAGCTAAGACTGCAGGACCAGCATTTTCTAGGCAAACACCAAGGACCCTTTCCATTTGTTTCATCCTTGCTGCATGTGCCTTGTCCCCATCATGGAACCACAGAACCCAGCAGAAGCCTTGATCTCGAGAGGCCCTTAGGCTCTGGGGACACTTGAGCTGCCTTCTAAAAGTACTTCAAGCCACTCCCTGGGTGATGACAAGACGGGGGGGCCTGGGATGGGAGCAAGGCATCGTCTGATGTGGGGGTCGGATCAGCACTTCCCTAAATGGGGAATGTGTGGAAAATTCCTAACTGGTGCCAAACACGTGAACTCCTGTGTTCTCTCAAGAGCGCTAAATATAGACACCAGCATCAGCCATCCAAATTGTCCTGGTGACAAAGTCCAGGTCTTGCAGAGTCCAAGAAAGCCATTCGTGACCGAGGACTGTTTAGTCTAAGACAGGCTTAACTTCAGATGGGTACTTGGGGAGCACTCATGGTCTCCCCAAGTCAGCAGCTGCAGATTTGCAGCCGCATCACCATTTGAGTGTGTGCCTCTCCTTCACAGTACTGGCTCACCATTTGTTTTAGTATGGCAGGGAAATCTTAGATGTGGAAGCCAAGATGACCAGGGGGACCAGGGAACGACGATTTCACCCTCCTTCTCCAGTCCTGAATGTAGGCGCCACAGAAGGCCTGCTCATCTTCGAAGACTTGTCTCTCCATGCCAGTCTTCTACAGACTCCCGCGAATTCTGCAGTCCCTCTTTCCTAGCCAGACCCACCTGGCAGAGCAGAGAACCCACTCATTCCTGCGTCACCAAGCAACTGGTCGTGAGGCCAAGCCCCGAGTCAGTCTGTCACACTCTGTTACCTTAACCTACTTAGTCACCAGGAGTTACCTGTTTAGATGGCTGACACCACCTCATGGGACTGGTGGTAACAGGAAGTGAAACTGTCTCTCCTAGTTAACATCACCTGTGTGACCACACTTGGGCATAGCCATCCGTGCGTCTCCTTGAATGAGCAGCCAATCAATAAAACTAAGACTGCATTCCAGTATCCTTGGATGGCTTCTCTTCCAGTGACTCCAGAAACAGGAAGCTTATACGCTACCACACACTGACTGAGTGCCTACTGCATGCCAGGCAAAAGACATTTTGGCCTCTAAGAAGTCAGTGTCTCAGAGTGAGCCAATATACAAGCAATTACAGAATAGTGCGAGATAGCCCAGAAGCCTAGGGCTGTCTGATTTAGACTGAGGCCAGAGGAGGAACAAACAGGATCCTTGAAGGGAGCTTCCAAACGGCACCAGGGGTTTCTGGGAACCTTTGTCACCCCAGCAGACCGGCCCAGAGTCTTTATCTTTGTAACTTCTGACCCTGGTCTTCACTGAAGAACTGTTGTTTGTCTGCAAGAGATACTGAAGGCAACTTCTGAAATTCACTGTAGACTGAGCAAGCGTGCTCCTAAGAAATGTTCCCCTTGCCTGGTGTATGTGTGTGTGTGTTTATGTGTATGTGTACCAGGAACTCTTAATAGTCTTTGCTATAGTTTTTAAAATAACATATCATATATTGTCCTTATTTAAGTGCCCATGTGTGCATGTGCCTGCCAGTGCCTGTGGAGGCCGTGTGTGTCAGACCACCTGGAGCTGGCATCACGAGCGGTCGTGAGCCACCTGAGGTGAGTGCTGGGAAGCACACCTAGGTCTTCTGCAAGCATGGCCAGTGCTCTTAACTGCTGAGCCATCTCCTCAGCCCCCTTCCCATGGTTTTAACCTGTTCTGTGTAAGTGCTAATCACAAAGCACCAACCATGCGCTGTGGGCCATGCTGTTCCCAAGCTAAGCAAAATGAGACCACACAAATAAGAAGTGGAAGGACTCGGGTGCACTGGTACATACCTGTAATCCCAGAGCCTGGGAGGTGGAGACAGATGATTGCAGGTTCCAGACCGGCTTAGGCTGTACATTAAGACCGTGCCTCAGAGAAGAAAGGAGGGTAGGGAATCTTTCTGGTATTTGAGTAAATAGCTGGGTCCTTTCTATTGTGAATTAAGATGCACACTTCCACACTAAGCCTAAATGAAGTTAGGAGTTTTCCTCTCTCCTCTGAGATAGCATCGCCTCTTACCCATGAACATGGGTTAATTCAACTTGGTAAAAATGTGTTAAACTGGGAAAGTATTTTCTTTGGTACCTTCAGATGAAGCAGTCACAGAACACACACATCTCCATGGTAATTTACGTGCACAGACCATTCATTTTCAGTGTGGATATTAAAAAATGTGACCAGATTTATAACAGAGCTCTGGGGGAAAATCCCTTGAGATGTGGGGTGACCTTTTAGCTTTTATTCTGCCCCGGATTTAAGATAGTGCTGATGCGATGTTTGAATTAATCAATAAGTATTATTTCTTTCCCAAATAATTAACACGAAGCTCCTGTATCTGTATAATGGACCACTTTTCAACTCAGAAATGAAATTTAATATAAATCTATTCAACACAAAGTACCGCTCATATTTAATCTTCTTCCATACACTTCAGTGTCTAATTGTGCAAACAGTACGCTCAAATCCTATATTAAAAGAAACCAGACTGACTGAACTCAAAAGGTCGCTCCAGCTTTTTCCCCTGTGCATGCTGGGAGAATCACTTGTTAAAAGAAAACATCTTGTTTACCCTGGAGACAGTGGCTAATGAGGGAGCATCATCCAGGCAGGAGGATAACGAGGGTATCCACATCTGGATGGCTAACGAGCAACTGGAAAGGACAGAGACTGATGGGGCTAAGGAGAAGGAAATCGAACATGCAAGGCAGGAGCCTTCTAGAGGGAAAGCAGGAGAACGAGAAACAAGCCAGCATGGAGAGTTTTAACCTGTTTATGCTGCACTTAGGAAACCTTCTGACTTTGTGTGGACTCAGTCACCTTCCCCAATGCATGGCCATCAAGCAGCCCTACAGCCAGGTTACATCTCTGCTAAAAACAAA
>JAQHUG010000136.1:3317687-3357724 GCA_028555095.1 Dicrostonyx torquatus
CACACACTTGTAACCCTAGCTCTCAGAAAGCTGAGGCAGGAGGATTGCCACGAGTTTCCTGCCAATTTAAGCTACTTAGTGAATTCTAGGTTAGACTGGGCTACACTGTGAGACTTTGTGTCAAAACAACAAGAGCCCCCCAAAGACAGTTACAATAGCAAAATTTTATGTATGCTTTAAGACATACAATAAAAATGGCAGCTTGTGTTTTCTGGGACACAAATTGGCCCTGGGCCACAAGCTTGGCTGCAATCAAGCTTGAGGGAGCAGGAGGGCAACAGGAGGCTCCAGGGGCCACAACTCTTGGTGGGGATGTTTACTCAGGCAAAACTATCATCCTGAAGGGAAAAGGTTCTTTCTAAGCCAGGATACTCTGCCTTATTAGAAAACTGCTATTCACTCATAGGTGATATGCCACAGTCCTCACAAATGCCCTGTGCACGGGAGAGAGAGAGACAGACAGACAGACAGACAAGGGGGCAGGGCTAGGCTTCCCACGTGGCTGGGGGTGTGGACTGAATCACACACAGTTCTGACATCCCACCTGTGATAGGACTCTAACGTCAATTGCCCAGGCTTCAGCAACCAACAGCTCTAGAATAGCTTCCTTCTCCTCAGTCAACATCAGAGGCCCGCTCAAAACTAGCAATAAAAGCGCCATCGGAACCCACTTCTAGTCTCAACAGTTCACAAAACTTTGGCACATTCGTTTCATCCATTTTTTTTTCTATTTTGTTTTTTCAAAGCAGGGTTTCTCTGTGTAGCCCTGGCTGCCCTGGGACTCACTCTGTAGTCTATGCTGGCCTCAGACTCACAGAGATCTGCTAGCCTCGGCCGCCCGAGTGCTGGGATTCAAGGTGTGTGTTACAACTGCCTGGCTTGGTTCATTATTTCATCACCCAGATTTAGTAGCCATCAGGACTTTGATTGGGATGACTCCAGGTGCTTGGGAGGCTGAGGCAGGGGGATAAAGCTCAAGACTGGCTTGGCTAGCAGAGCAGATTGAAGTACAGCCTGGCCAATTTAGCAAGAACCCTTTTAAAAGTGAACATGGAGTGCTTTGATCCCAGCACTCGGGAGGCAGAGGCAGGAGGATCTCTGTGAGTTCGAGGCCAGCGTGGTCTACAGAGTAAGTTCCAGGACAGCTAGGGCTACGCAGAACAGCCCTGTCTCGAAAATAACCAAACCACACCAGATGAACAATGGAAAAGGTGTAGTGGCTTGGGGTAGGGCTAGTCTGGCTCCTACACAGCCCTCCTTCAATTTTCAGAGACTAAAAAGTCAACTGGCTTTTTTCTTTAAAACTTTCTTTTTTCCTCTCCTTTTCATAAGTGTTCTATAGCAAAGTCCTACTTACTTCCGCATATAGTGATAAAAATTATGGACATTTTCTTATCCAACTATGATGTGACGAAACATTTAATAAAATGGACGCAGTATCTTTGGCCTCTATTATCCAACTTGTGACAATATTTTGCTGATCTCCACTTTTTCCTTCTTTGCTCGTGATTTCCATCAGGGTCAGGTCTGCTGGTCCCTTCTCTCTCCCTCAAGTCACAAACTTATTCGGACTTTGCCAGTCATCCCATGAAATGCTCCACAGCTCACCTGCCTCTTTCCTTCTCTCTAATCCCAATTCATTTGTTCTCCAGTCTGGGTTGGACCCAAGTTCAGTTCTAGGAGGTAACAGTGTCACAGATGTGGGGCTGTGGGCATGCCGGGAAACACACGATGGCTGGATAGTCCTTCTACAGTTATTAGCTGAGATCTGTATATAGATTATTTCCTCCAACTGGCTTGCCTAGCAAGCCCGAGAGCCTGAGTTTGAGCCTCAGCTAGTGTAGTAATAACTTCCTTCATTATTTTAATTGCTTACTTTGCCCAGCAGAGACAATCTGGAGGCTAATTCCTTTGCTTTGGAGTGCTTGTGAGGGCCCATAATGGGAGCCTCTTCCACCTTGACAGGAGGTCAGAGAGTTTGAGCTGATTTTTGCTCTCTTAAAGTTGATGACAACAGATGAGGCTACACACAAGAGATTCTGACCTAGGGTATGGTTAATTAGGATTCTGGGTAGAGAGGTGGATCCACTCCACCTGGACCAGGGTTGGGAGTTCAAGTCTGTTCCTTATATCATGTTAATGCAGTCTATTGCCTCCCCCCTCCCCTTCTGGAGTGAAGTATATAAATAAGCATGTGGAAAATGCTTATTTATATAAGTATATATATATTTATATATGCAGATGGATTCGGAATTCAGTATTCACTGAATGTCCTTCCTGATGCTGTTCTGTGTTTCTGTCTCTTATCTTATTTTTCTCATATCTGTGTTCCTTTTGGTGAACAATTCTAATCCGCACGCTCCTACCCTGGAACGCATGTATTTTGTCAAGGCTGGTCTTTCCACAAGTGCTGACTCTGAATAAAATCGTGGTACTGAAGTAGAACCCAAGGAGGTGGCTGCTGATGGTGGCGCTCGCTTTCCTGAATTTCTTTCCGAACATTCTTATACATTATGAACTGGTGTTGGTCTTGACATGCGCACATGCTTTGGTTAATTGCATTTAACCTTTTCAGATACTCAGCATACTGAAGAGTTACCCTATGGAGAAACTTCTTGGTGGCCCCTCTGTCCTTTGACACAGCTCATCTGTCTTTCTTGCTATCTGGCCGAGGATATCAGCGACTCTCAGGTATGCTTCCTGCCACAGACCTGGAATCATTCCACCTTGCTAGGCAAGACTTCCTTCTGGGTAGGGATGGCAATCAGACTGCACATGCTTGAGTGCCATCATCATCATCGGAGGACCACTGGGAGGAAGGAGGTGTCCCTTAAAGGAAGTGATCCTTCCCATTGAAAAATATCCTTTGAGAAAGAAATCCGGATGTAGGGGGGGCGGAATGCTGATGAGGAGGAGACAATTCCTCCTTTGGGGACCTTTGAAGCTGGGGCTTGACTCTGGATGGAGGACCAATGGCAGTGAAACTTACTCTGGGGAAGAGAAACTGGTCCTTTCCAATGGTGGCAAGAGGGAGTGGGATGGGGTAGGGGGGTAGGAGGGGAGGGGGCGGGGGGCATGACAGGTTCCACACTCTGAATAAGAGTCCTCCAGGGCTAGGAATCTAGCTCAGCACTAGAACATGGGCTTAGCTTATGTGAGACCCAAATTCAATCCCCCCTACACAAACAAAATAAACAAAACTCCTAACGTGCTCCCCTATCTGCAGACGCTTTGCCTCTCAAAGCCCATCAGAAAAGGGCTTAGCCTGCTGGCATTTGGCACACTTGGAACTGGGACTTTATGGGCTCCTGAAAGCCGCAGTGTGGTGGTTTTTAATTCTTAAAGAGCTTGAGATGTTGGAGCTGGAGAGATGGCTCAGTGGTTAAGAGCACTGGCTGCTCTCCTGTAAAGGACTGACCGGTGAGACAGGGTATCACTATGTAGCCCTGGCTGGTCTGGAACCCTCTTGTGACCAAGCTGGCTTTATAACTCCAGACTGGAGTTAAGAGAGATGTGAGCTGCACACAAGAGGGAGCTGGGAACCCAACCTGGGCTCTCTGGAAGAACAGCAAGTGCTCTTTACCACTGAACCATCTCTCTGGCTCCATAATGGACTCCATCCCTCTGGAAATGGGAGCCAAAATACTCTTTCAAATCACCTTGGTCCTGGTATCTTAACACAGCAACAGAAGAATCAATAAAACATCCAAACAACTTCTCTCACAACAGCTGACCACAACCACAGAAATCCACAAGGTTTCCTGGTCGGCAAACAGCTCCAATTTGTTTCCTGATACTTGTAAAGCAAGATCCTGAACTATGTCAGAACAGAGGCACAAACTGGGCTATTTATTTCATTTTAAATCTGACAGCATGAGATGTCAACAAAGATGTTTTCACTCCCTTTCCTGATGTATTAATGATAAATTTTGCAAGGTACCAATTTTTTCAAAGATCAGAAAGTCATTGTACTTTGCAAACATGACATGACAACACTCCCCCCCACACACATAATGAATATATTGATACATTCTGTCAAAAAGGCTATGCTCCTGTCTTCTTAAAATAGCCATTTAAGCAAAACAGGGAAGGGGGGAGATCCCCAAAGGGGCTGTTGAGTTGCTGCACAGAATAGCTGGTTGCCTCATTAAAGACATGGATTTCAGGCAACCTGGTTAATAAGCCTGGCCTTGTGATGAAAAACACAATCGGTTTGTTTAATATACTAATGCTTGTCTGTAGGTTGGACTGTACCCTCAGCGGAGGGTGGGCCCCATTTCCCAGTCAGCAACTGTCTTGGTTTCCTTCATTCTAAGTCATTGCGCCTCAGCTCACTCACCATGAACCAACAGCCAAGGAAGTCACCTCTCCCTTGTATCTTTCCTTTCACTAGCTCCCCAAGTATGGCCTAACAACTGTCCCCTGATTTTCAATGCCTCTGCTTAAAGTATTTGACGTTATAAACGACAAGAAAGCAATGCACACTTAATAGAAACTGGACCACAAAATCTGAACTTGGATCTTTCTTGGGTAGGCAATATGCAGCTCAGCCCTCAAGCATTACGCTAACTTGTGGCAGTGACTCCATCTCCCAGCTAGTCTTGCAGCCTTGAGGGGAGTCACATGTAAGTTATGATCTGCTGGCAAGCTACGATGGCCAGTTAGGCACACTGTTGATTTATAATACTCTCTAACATCATGTTTACAGTGCTGGGTTTGAACCCAGAGCCTCGGGTGTAACAAACTACCTCCAGCCCAATAATTTTAGCCTACACTGTGTTTATCAGGCATAACCCCACTCTAAGTATCTGTCATAGTTAGCTACAGTGTGTCAAACTGAAACACACCCAGAGTCTCCTGGGAAGAAGGAATCGGCAGCTGAAGAACCACCCTGAAGAATGCCCTAAGCAGCCGGGCGGTGGTGGCGCACGCCTTTAATCCCAGCACTCAGGAGGCAGAGGCAGGCGGATCTCTGTGAGTTCGAGACCAGCCTGGTCTACAAGAGCTAGTTCCAGGATAGGCTCCAAAGCCACAGAGAAACCCTGTCTCAAAAAAAAACCAAAAACCAAAAAAAAAAAAAAAAAAAGAATGCCCTGAGCAAATACGTTTACATCTTAGCATTTTCTTAATTGCTAATTGATGTAGGAAGGCCCAGCCCACTGTGGCGGTGCCATCCCTAGGCAGGTGGGCCTGGGCTATCAAAGAAAAGCAGCTGCACAACCCAGAGAAAGCAGCCAGTATACGGCATTCCTCCATGGTCACACTCTGCCTCAGTTCCCGCCTTGACTTTATGATGGACTGTAACTCAGAAGCCAATGCACCCTTTCCTGCACACATAACTTTCTGCCAGTGTTTATCACAGCAACAGCAAAGCTGACTGACACTCCCTTCATGGTCGCCTTGTCTAGGTCATGTCAACAGCTGCCAACCTACCTCTCACTCCCTTGGACCTCTCCTACAATCCCATTCTTCACCCAGTTGCCAGGAGCGCTGTAGTAGCATCATTAAATGGCATTTATGGTAGCTAGCCGTCATCCCATGAATGGTGAGTGAGGACAGTTCTTCAGTTTTCTTTCCTTCTGTCCCCCTTATTCATGGAGGTGCAGGGACAATGCCTTCACACCCCCTCCCATTCCTTTCCCATCTCCCCAGCTAGTCTTCTTCCTTCCCCCAGTTTCCCTTCAGCTTGGATATCATGCATACAAGGGTATGATATGGTCACACAAAGAACCACACAAATGCCCTTCATGTATCTGTAGAAAATCTAGGGTCTGAAAATCAACAAAACCATGCTTGATTTGTCCTTCTGAGTTTGACTTCTTGTGCTTCACACAATGATCTCCAGTTTTATCTATTCTTCTATGAAATGACAATAATTTATTCTTTGGGGAGATGGGAGGGTTTGAGACAGAGTCTTACTATGTAGCCTTGGCTGTCCTGGAACTCCCTATGTAGAATATAGATCAAGCTGGCCTCGAACTCACAGACATCCTCCTGCCTCTGCTTCCTGCCTGCTGAGATTAAAGGTGTGTGCCACTACACCTGGCTAGTTTCGTTCTTCTTTATGGCTGAATAAAACTTCATTGTGAGACCAGCAAGATGGCTCAGTGGATATTTTGAAGCATCTTGCATGCTGGAATGAGGCTCACTCGGTGGTGGTGAATGGTTTTGATGGGAGTTGAAGTCCATTTGCAAGCATTTTATTGACAATTTTTGCATCTTTGTACATCACAAAGATTGGCCTACAATTTTCTTTTCCATCTTCCCTCTTTCTTTTTATTGTGTTATTATCTGATTTTTAAAATCTTTTTATTGAATCTTTGTGGCTTTCACATCATGCACCCAGATCCTATTCAGCTCCCCTTCCCTCTGCCCCTGCTACCCACCCCCAAAATCAAAATACAATAAAATTAAAAAGAAAAGAAAAATCTCCTCATGAAAAGAAAAGAATAGAATACAATAAAATTAAAAAGAAAAGAAAAAAAATCTCCTCATGAAAATCGCAGTGTGGCACAGTAAGTCACAGTGTGCCCTTCAGTCCATATGTCTTTTCTTGCAAATGTTGCTTCTGCTGGGCCCTCACTGGGACTCCTCTTGCTGTTGCCCTATGCCACTGAGATCCTGCAACTTTGGAACTGCAGAACCTGGCTCTTCACATGCTCCAGCAGATCATAGATTCAGTGGACGTGGGGGTGGGCCAACTCATAGCCCTGGTTTTGAGCCTTGGTGGTAGGTAGCTGGGTTGGTCAATCCACCAGCTCTTCCTCATTCTCATCACCAGGGGGAGCTCTCTGGACCCGCCCCACCTGCATCCGGCCAACAGGGTCAGCTCTACTGTGCTGCCCAGGCCGGGTGTAGGGCCTACTCTCCCTAGTGCTGAATTTTATGAGGTGCAAGATCAGCTCTCCCACTTTCATGACCTCATGGCCAGCTCTCCCATCTGCAATGTGGGGTAAGCAGATGCCATCTCTCCCTTGCCCATGCCACCCTATGGCAGATGAGGGGCTGGATCCGTCTCTGCCACTGACTCAGATCCTTGGAGCCAGCTCACCTGCACCCTGTCAAGGGTGTCAGCTCTATTGTGCTGCCCAGGAGAGGTGCAGAGCCTGCAGAGCTGAGTGCTGCAGTTGGTGAGAGGCAGGATCAGCTCTCCTGCCTGACACAGGAAGTGAGGGGCGAGGGGCAGAGGCATTATCTGGTTTTAATATCAGGAAAATATCGACCTCGTAAAATTAAGTCAAAAGCATTCCTTTTTATTTTATGAATCAGTTTGAGGAACACTGGTACCAGCTGTTTAAACATCTGGTAGAATTCAGCTGTAAGTTCATCTGGAATACAGCTTTATCTTTTTCGGAAGACTTTTTATTACCGCTATAGTCCCACTGCATATTATCAATCTGCTTAAATTGTTTACAACGCCTGAGTTTAGTCTGGGTAGGTCTAGAAACTTATCCATTCTTTCTCTCTCTCTCTCTCTTTTTTCCAGATTACTAGAATAGGTTTCCAAAGCACACGTTAATGATTGCCTGAGTGCCCTTGTTGTCAGTCATAATGCCTCCTTTTCCATCAGAACCTTAGTAATTTGAATCTCTTCTTTCTTTTGGTTATTTCAGATAAGGATATATCAATCTCATTTATCTTACCAAAGAACCAACTCTTAGCGTTACTGGCTTTGTTTTTGCATTGCTCTTTTTACTTCCGTTTCATTAATCTCTGCCTTCATCTTCATTATTGATTTTCATTTACTGGTTGTGGGTTTGGCTTGTTCTTAATTTTGAAGGGCTTGAGAAACATCAAGTTTTCACTTGAGATTTCTGTGTTTTAAAAAATTGTCATTTTCTTTATTTTTATGTGGATGAGTGCTTGTATGTCTGTGCATCACATGTGTGTAGTACCTGAGGAGCCCAGAGGGGGCATTAGAGTCCCTGAAACTATGACTGGGAGCCACACACAAGTGCTGAGAATTGACTGTGGGTCCTCTGTAAGAGTAGCCAGTGCTCTCAGCTGGGAAGCCCTCTTTCCAGCCCTATTTTCTTCTATTTGTCTAAGACTTGCCTTGTGTTTTCCAATGTGTATTACTTCAGGGAAAGTGCCACGGGCTGCTGGGAAGAATGTGTGTTCTTCAGTGGCTATGTCAAGTACTCTGCAGATGTCTGCTAAGTCCATCTCAACAACTACAATATCACTTAACTCTGGCTTTTTGAGGCTGGTTTTTTTTTTTGAGTGTCTTGGTTGATCTATCTACTGGCAAGAGTGTGGCATTGAAGTCACTACATTATTAATATGTAGAGATTAATCTATAATATAATGCATGAAAGTCCTTTTCTAGTCTTGTTTGGTATTAAAAGTATCTCTCGCATTACCACCTTCTTTCCTAGATTTAGAGACCTTTCTGCTATGATTTTATTGAATAATTTTCTATGGTTCTAGTCTGAATTTCATCATTTATGCTCATGAATCATACATTTGGCTTTTAAATGAAGTTCCAATGACCTTATAAGTTCTGTTCATACTTTATCTTAATTTTGTCATTGTCTGAATGTTTTAACTTATTTCTTTGTCTTACATCTCTAATATTGTCTTCCATTTGATCCATTCTATTGCTGAAACTGTTCGCTGAGTATACTGATGTACTGAGCCCTTTCCTACAAATTTCAATTTAATATTTTCAATATTTCTCTTTTACTGCTGTATCCTGTACAACTTTCAGGGACTTGGACCTGATTGGGGCCAGCAAGGGAATAAAGGTAAGACACACACAGTTGAGAGAGAAAGAGAGCAAGAGAGGCAGAGAGGAGAGAGAGGGAAAGAGAACAGAGAGGAGAAAGGAGAGAGAGAGAGGGAGAGACAGAGAAAGGGCAGAGAGGAGAGAGGGAGAGAGAGAGAGAGGGCAGAGAGGAGAGAGGGAGAGGGACAGGGAGGGGGAGAGAGGGAAAGACAGGGAACAGGTGGGGTTGGTTTAGGGTCTCTGCTGGAGAAACTGCAGCACCCTGGAAGTTCATCATGTTTATTTTAGAGTTGAACGGGAAGGTGGGGTTATTATATACAGCTAGACAAGGAAGAGGAGTTATTGCATACGGATAAATAGGCAGGCAGATTATTGTATACAAGGGCAGGTTTAGCTAATTGGGCAGGGGCCATCTCTGTATGGGAGCAGTCTTCAGGACATCAACACTGGGGGAGGGGGTTACAATGGACATTTTCTGCACACACTGTCAGCATTCAGGGTAAAAGAGCTACAGTGGACATTTTTATACACACCCAGAAGAAAACTTGGCCATTTCCCCATAGGCCTGAGGCTTTGGGGTTCCTTGATATGTGGGTAACAATGTCAACAACACACCTTCACTCAGCACGGCACTCATCCAGGGCACCCTCTGCTCCCTACACTTTATTAAACCCCTCTCACGTATCCCGTATTGTCACCCGTATTTCACCCAGAGACACAGGTCCCTTAACCTGTGACAAGTGTACCTGGGTATTGACCAAACCAAACTCTAACTGGGCTTCTATGAGTCCTCTTTTTGTCTGGGCCTGGTTTATGGGTCTTGCCTTTGGTTGAGAGCTACAGCAAGGTCCCCCTCATAGCTTTTCACACTGGCCTGCCTTCTGTGGGAGTCCCAGGAGTTCCTTTAGGAACCCCATTACCTTCCTGGTGACTTCCTCCCCTCTGCCCCATCCCTGCTCATTGGCTGTTAATCCCCAGCTGTGTGTTGTCATGGAGGCAAACAATCTTTCTCCCTATTGCATAGGTCCTGATGCTTATCATAGCAGTCCTGAATAGCCTACCTTATCATGGAAGTGTCAGAATGATTTTTCTTCAACAGGACAGATTGTACCTGGCAGAAGCCCAACAACAAATGTGTTTTTTTCTGCTTTGTTCATTTTTCCTCACATGATTCAAATTGAATTTTAAATTTGTTCAATCAATTCATATAGTCAAAGCAGCCTCGGTATGTAATTCCTTTATCGTCCCTGCATTTACCAAGGGCTTATGTGTTATGCTAGGCATCATGAGATCGCTTTTTCACTGAGATGGGTTCACTGAGCCAGAGAAGGATGGTATTTACCCTGCTTGATGACTCAGAGTACTAGGAAGGGCTGGGTGAGAGAGTTCGGAGATCGTGTCTCTTCCCAGGAGGCTAAGGATCTTTCTAAACTACAAGGTGGATTTCTGATCCTGATGTTTCTGTGTGCATTCACTTGGCACACTGTAGCCCTGCACTAAAGTACGCTTGTTCCAAGGCTCCGGGAGGACAACCGCCATCAGTGGCAGGATGCTCCAGCAACAGCCACAGGCAGCCTGCACTATGTCTTCAATGATGGGGATATACGGGGATCACTGCTATGTGGGGATGATGTGGGACTGGGAAAAGGCTAAAAGAATTCTCTAGCTCTGCCTTCTTCTGAAGGATAGAAAAAGACAATGAGAAAATGCCAAAGAAGAAAGCAATAAGGACCCTCTTAGCTGTTCCTGCCACGTCCGCTTTCTGAGCACTTCCTCTGTCTAGGCAGTTGGCCACAAAGACATCACAGGCACCCGTGACTACCTGTAGCATCACCCCTCAGGAAGCAGGAACTGCCCTCTGAGAACTCTCTATAGCTACAGACGCAGGCTAGATGTGGTCTTCTGTGCGGGCTCCAGAAGAACATGTATCGAATGAGAGAACAGGTTCTGCTGGCATCACCTGGTGTGTCTCACACTGCCTGGCACATCTGTACCCCATCCTAGGATGCACCTGAGACTGTCTCTCACAGTGGCAAGGAGTGACTTTGAAGTCTATGTCGACCTTGCTCCCTGCTGCACCCTGGAACCCAGAAAGCGTCCCTGCCACCAGGAATCCCCGAAGAAAACTAAGAATCAGATGACTGTACTGGGAAGAGAGATTTAAAGGGATCCTAACAGTAGTGTTACAGCCCCACGGGGCAGCCCACAACTGTATTAAGCTAGTTATTTTTAGGTCACCATTACCAGAACGAGAGATGTGGGTCTTTAGTCAGTTAGGAGTAAAGAAGTGGCTTAAATGAAGACAGCACAAATGCCTGGGGCTGGAGGCTGGGAGCTGCCCCATTCGATCTCCTGGCTGCTGATAAGGCTGTATCTCTTGAAAGCCCTGGCTGTCAGCAAGATGCCCCGGCAAGATGCCAGCACCTTTGTAGGGTTCCCATGTCCTCAAATGTCAGGGCTGAAGATAAGAGGGACAAACCATAGAGAACACAGCTCTTGGGAGGAATAAGGTGTGGGGGAGGGTTTTATTTAATTCTCAAGTTTCTGTGGGACCCAGACAGTTTTTAAGGGGCTTGAGATATCATATGTGACCCCGTCTTACCACGTTTGATTTGTGGTATGTTCTAAAACAGCACCCATCAGAATCCAAAGCAGGTCAGATTCTGGGTCACTGAAAGCGGCTGTATTTTAACCGACTGGGAGGCATACATGATGATTTATGAGACGTTCGGGCAATGTGGGCCGTGCAGGGGGTGCGGCTTTCCCCCTCAAGCTTGAAGGAGGAAATGTAACTCAGTGTTGCTTCATTTTGTTAGGAAAAACCTTTTTTTCCCATAGGAAGAAAAGATCTCTCTTCTCCCAGCATATCCTCTCACAGAAGATACCCACATAAAGGAAACACTCTGTCTGCATGCCCAGTAGTTTTCCCACCCTGACTTTGGGGATTTTCCATGATGAGAAAAACGAAATACCAACAAAGAAACACCAACAGAAATGCTCATTGTCTTAAAATTTTTTTTAAAACTCTATCCCCTTTTCCAGGCTTAATTATATATAATATAGGTCATTTTGTTTGACGATGAGCCTCCAACGGCTGTCCTTGAACTACTGGTGTGTTTCTCATGAGTAAGATCCCCCAATGCAAGGATGTTAAGGATGACTGCTTCCTCTGTAAGTGGGCCACACGGTTCTGCAGAACAGTGACAAGCAGAGAGGACTGGGAACTTCTGAGTGGTCTCCAGGAGACTGTGGCTCCTTTCCTTCCTGCACGTTGAGAAAGTGGAGCCCCTTCATCAGCACAACCTGTGCAGGGCGCTGCAGAGAGGACATGCATGCACCCCTCTGCTCTGGGGCAAGCACCTTCCACTCAACCTGAAACACTGAGCGTGAGCTGTTTCTGTCACTGAAAGGAGAAGGAAGGAAGATGCTGGAGGTGACATGGATGCAAAGTGAAAGGCGAGGATTCAAACCTCTCTCCAGAGATATGTATGTTTGTCTATGCATCATGCCTGCTGCCCACAGAGGTCAGAAGCGATGTTAGATTTCCCAGAACTGGAGTTATAGGGGTCATAAACCACCGTGTGGGTACTGAGGCCTGAACCCAGGTCTTAATTGCTGAGCCATCTCTCCAGATCAAGAACAAATGTCCGCATTAGCGGCTGGACCTGGAGAGCAAATATTGTCCATATACGTGCTTTAGCAAGCAGTCTGTGCCCCCACTGCCTCCCAATGCAGCAGAGCTTTCTGACAGTTCTACTGCTCAGGATACTGGGAGAAACGTGCTGGCTGGTGGCTTTACGGGTGCTGGCACTGTCCACATGACTTCATGTCTCCACCGGCATCACAGAGCACTCTAGGAGCCCAGATGGCCATGCTCCAGGATCTCCATCTTCCACTGTTTCCACTTCAGCAGTGGTGTGTCTCTGACGGCAGAGACCAAACCTCCCACTAGCCTATCTCCACTCCTACCCAGCTTGTTTCCCAAACACCTCTCCATCCACCCGCAAATTTCCCATCTCCCCTACTTGGGTCTACAGCCTGTCACCTGCTGCCATGCAGTCTGCTCCCGTGGGTCTCTTCTGGGCTCTGTGCCTATCTGCTGTCCAATGCATGTGTGCTTGGGTCACCCTCCACTTAGAGGCTTCTCTTCTGCTCTTAGTGACCAGAGTCCCCATCATAGCTCAGGGTCCACAGAACCTGCTCTCTGGACCACTTCTTCAACCCAGGGCTCCACCTCGTCTCCTTAGGCTCTTTCCCACTCCGTGGAGCTGCCATGATCTTCCCACTGTGTGCTTTCCACATGCAGACCTTCACCTCGACCTTCTGCAAGGTTTCTTCAGGAACACTCTTCCATCTCTGCACATGTGCCATGTCCTAAAGCAAGCCACACTCCCTGATACCGCTTTTCATATTGGCACCTGTAACCTGGTCAATCCCCTCACCAGATGGTACGAAGTGTGGCCTCCTGGCCCTGTGTTAAATCCCCAACCCTGAATAGTTTCCCAGGGCAGGAAACTGGATGGTGTTTGGGTGAACAGTCACCTACATGGAGTGATGGTATTTCTAGTCATTTCCTTGTGTATGATCTCGAGTTTCCCTCCTAAAGGACTCAGGTGATAGACAAGGGCATTGAAACAGAAGAAGTTGTGTGCTGGTGGCCAGGGCCGGACCGGGTCGAACTTCTGCCCTTCAATGCCGTGCATTCTCTACTGTGTCTCCTCTTCCTTTCCCAGGCTAAGTTTCAGTCCCGGCGCGGTTCACTGGGCGGCTGCAGAATGTCACGGAGAACACAGGCTACAGTGTCAGCGCCCCTGCCTCAGATCCCAGCCCTGGTTTACTTTAGCCAAAGGAACTCATTTATCTGAGCCAAGGACAGTGCTCCGTGCAGAGTTAACAGGAAGCAGTGGTTAGCGCCTACCTGACGGCTGGGGCGGACACTGCAGGCGTGCATGAGCAATGGCTAACTAAAAAGAATGATGACGGATGAACGATTCCAGCACCTGCCTGCTTTCCTGTGCGGGTCATTGATGTCACTGAGCCCCAGTATGTGCTGCAAGCATCACAGCTTGTGTGCACGCGGTGTCAAACCCATCCCCTTCACCGAGTTATGGATTAGCTCTCTGCACCTTTCCTTGTCACAACCACAGATTTCACTCTCACTGTGCCCAGGCGCCTATGTCTGTCTCATTTCTTCCTGCTCTTTGCTCTCTGCCCCTTGGCACTGGCTCCCCCTGAATCTGGACAAAATTCCAGATGTCTGTCCTGTTAGGACTGACTTCAGCTGCTTGCTCCTGACTGCGGGAAGGATTCTATCAGGGCCACAGAGGATAACTTGGGTTATTTCATTCCCTTCTTTTCTTCACTAATTCTCCCTGAATCATGGTCAATGTTTTGGAAGAGCTGCAGACATGGAGAGTCACCGTGTGGGAAGCTATTTGATAACATGTTAAACTCCACTTGTTTCTCCCTCGCTGGTGAAGGATGCACACGCAGGAACTAACCTCCCCGCATACATTCTTTCTAGAAGAATAAGTAACCTGTTCGAAACAGACGTTAATGGGGAAATCACCCTATCACAACTCACTGGACATGTCAGAGCACTCCCAGAGGAATGAATGTGGGTGCAGGAGTCCCCTTCCTTCTGGGAAATCTGCACTTGAAACTCCTCTCCACAAAGATGAAGTAAGTGTAACATACATCACGTCAGATAACAAGATAAACTCATGACAGCTCACACCTCCGAAATTATCCTCTAGTGCCAACGAGAGTCCCAAGTGTCCAGTGTCAGGGTGATGTTTGTCATTCTGATGCCAACATGCCAGCCAGAGACTGTCCCTCTAAAGGGGTGCCATGAGAGAGGCTGACAGACTGTCGCTACTCTTCCTTATGTGGATGGGTGCTGGAGGGATGGCTCACAGATTAAGAGCACTGATTACTCTTGCAGAGGACCCAAGTTCAATTCCCAGAACCCACATAGCTCCTCACAATGGTCTGTAACTTTGGTTCCAGGGAATCTGATGCTCTCTTCTGGCCTTCTCAAGCACAACACACACACAGTACATGTAAATACATGTAGGCAAACACTTCTTTTCTTTTTTTCTTTTTTACGAGAGTTTTTGGTTTAATAGAGGAAGAACTGGAGAAGGAAGCAAGATGCATGCTTCATGAAGTGTGGTCTCCTTCAAAGTAAGCTTCTCTCTGCATGGTTTTGCAAGAAGACTCTAAGAAGTCCTTTCTTGACAGGCCACGCTGGACTCCAGCAAGTGACTGCCTTGCTTCACGGTGTGGCCATAGATGCTGTAGATAACTTCTGTAAATTCAGGGGCCTTCTCTAGCTTGCTGGAGGCCAGTTTCAGTCACTGGCCAGTGGAACACTTCTAAACAAAAGTGTTACAAGACGGACAGAGGGAACAAGCAGAGGACAGTTGGATGCCTTCCAGTCTTGGGGCTGCCACTTCCAACTGTGCACCCACAGTTAGGCCAGACTCTCTGAGTGCTACTTTCTCTCTGGCATCTGAAAGACCCTCTCATGTACTTAGCTGCTGTCACAGCTCCAAGACCTCATGTGCTCAAACCCAGTCAGTCAGCACTCTGCATCCAGTTCTGCAGGTCCAATGCAACAGACATTACATCAAATGCAGAGATGTGGACTATTAAAAATATATCTGACATGTAGTGACAAAAATGGCCTACCAGCATCTGGAGTCAACCACTGATTGTAGCAAAATTAAATCAACCTTCCTAATGCTGTGACCCTTTAATAATATCTCTTGCTGTGGTGACCTCTAAACTGTAAAATTATTTTCATTGCTACATCATAACTGTAATTTTCTGTTATGAATTGTAATGTAAATATCTGATACACAGGATATCTGATATGTGACCCCTGTGAAAGGGTCATTTGCCCCTCAAAGAGGTTGTGACTCACAGGTTGAGAAACACTGGTTTAGATCATGATTCCACTCGTTTGAACCCCACACACCATACCATACTCAGAAATAAGCCACAGGAAATGCCCTAGCGAAACCAGGTGGGCTGAAGAAGACACTGTCTCTTGTCCCTTTTTCAAGATTTTCTCCGCCAGAAGGAAAGACTTCCTATCAAGCATGGGAATGCCTCTCCTTTCTTTTCCAAGCAATGCATCTTTTCTTGCCCATCATTCACAATGGACTTGGGCTTCCTCACCATTCTGGTGTCTGTGAGACTGGAAACATCCCATGAACTTCACATGAAGCAACTGTGTCTGTTGGCAGAGGGTGAGCTGCAGTTCCTGAGTCTCCTCTGCTAACACTCTTACTCCTCCAAACACTAGCCTGTCTCGTGAGCACTGCCATGGCCATCCGTGTTGGCACCAGCACTGCAAATCTCATTCTCCAAAACCACTCATTGAACCTTCTCATTCCACTGCTGTGACCATCCCGAGTACCTGAACACTTTGTTCTTTAGTTCCAAGAAATCTCAATCCCCCCTAATTTGTTTGTTGTCGTTTGTTTTTGTTTTGAGGACTTGGATCTTCACTAAGTCTCATTTTCACTTTCAAATTCACACTCATGTTCTCCAGCAGCTGTGTGTGTGTGTGTGTGTGTGTGTGTGTGTGTGTGTGTGTGTGTGTATGCATCCATGTGTGTGTGCAATGCCCATGGTGGCCAGAAGAGGGTGTCAGATTTCTTTGAATTAGAGGAGTTGTGAGCTGGGAACTGAGCTCAGGTTCGGTGCAAGAGTAGTAAATGCTCTTAATGGCTGAGTCATCTTCCCAGCCCTAAGCATCTCTCTTGCTTAGCACAGAAAATGCAGTCTCTTCAGCTCCTCTCATCTCCCTTCATTCTGGTTTCCACTCTACAAGGCAAAAGGCTATCACATGTCAGACTGCTGGTGTGTGTGCAGGGGGCCTGTCTACCTGTAAATCCATGAATCAGACTGTGGAGGCCCAAAAATGTGAGCCTATTTCCACCTTGTCTGATGGTCAGAGAGTTGGGAAGTTGCTCAAAATGGTTGACAAGTGTAGCTATACATCCTGACTCAGGATGTGATTACCTGGTCCTTTTGATATTAAGATGGCTCATACAAGTAGATCCATTCCATCCTGACAGATGGTCATGATATGAACTGTACTTCTGTTCCTTCTTTTATAATATGAGGTTACCTGGGCAGTGGCTGGCTGCCTTCAGTGGTCTAGTGTGGCTTCACTGCCTAAACAACAGAATGCTAATGACTTGATGCCTCAAAGTGTTAAGCAATTAACTGTTCGAGTTGTCCTTTGTATCATGTTAAAGAAGTCGTTTGTTGCCTCCTTCCCCCTTTTGTACTGAGGTATAAAAGCATATGGAAAATTGAACACGGATGACTTCAGTATTGATGGGCATGCCCTCCCGGTATTATTCTGTTTTCTGTTTTATTATTTTTCACATGTCTCTGAATTCTTTACTAATATTTTTAAATCCCTACACCCCTATCCTGGCAAGAGGTGTTCTTGTCGAGGCTGATGTCCGACATCTGGCTGCCAGTGTGTAGGCAGGAAGTTCGTCACCCTGCAAATCCTTGAGTACTCTCTGATTATCTCCAGGAAGTTCACTGCTCTCACACCAAGTCATGTGCCTCGATCACAGGGTCCAGTCTTCACAAGCAGGCTAGTAGCTTCTTCACACGGCTCACACGAATCCGTCAGAGCCGGAACTGTGCCAGGGTAAGGAAGCTGCACCCTCTCAAAGGAGACTCAAAATCCCCAGAGTATCTACAACCTGCCAGAGTAGGTACGTCAAATCTATGTTCCCAACAAATTGATTGGCCGATGCATAAGGCTTGAAGCTACATCTGCCCTCAGCATATGGCTGATGAGATTGAGTTTCAAAGACTCAGTTACTCAGGCCAAAGTTGAGTCCTTGTATTTGAATAATGTTTGGCAAATGTGGTAAAGACTGATCAACTTTTTCTAAGTATTTAGAACCCTACCTCTACTTTCTTTGGTTCTTTGAGACAGAGCCTCACAATGTACCTAGGCTGGCCTAGAATTCACTATGTAGCCCTGACTGGCCTGAATGTGAGACAAACTTCTTGCTCCAGGCTCCTGAGAACTGGGATGAAAGGCTTCAACTACCATGCCTGGTCTCCATCTCTTGATAACTCTCCTGGGAATAGCAAGCAAGCATCAACAGCTTGCACTAGTAAAGATAATCCGCATATTCATAAGCTATGTTGATGCTTCAGATACATTGGCCACCTGATCTGGGACAATATTTGTGTCTATCATGGTAGTTCTGCTGGGAACATTTGACTGTTGTCAGGAAAAGATGTCTAAGGCAATGATTTTCATGTTTGTCTCCCGTTGAGTGATAATACTGGGCCAAAAGGGTCCCGAGAAAGTGTGTTTAGTGCCATTAGCAGCTCCTCCTCCAAATGTGGGTGGAGAGATGGCTCAGGCCTTAAAAGCACTGGCTGGTTCCCAGCACTCACCTGCGGTCATCTGCACTTTCAGTTCACAGGGATCCAGTGTTCTCTACTGGCCTCTGGAGGCACTGTCTTACAGACATACGTGCAGGTAAAATGTGCATGCACATTAAATAACTAACCTTCTCGAACATGCCCTCTGTGGAGCTCAAGGCTGCTCCTCAGCGGCCATCTGGAGCATGCTCCCACAGCTGATCGGGATGCAGCCTGCTGGGCGGGATTGCTGCTTCAGCCTACAGACAGACTTTCTTCTGTGTTACTCCTTCTAAAAAGAACTATTGCGCTTTTATTTACTCCTTAATTTTTTTTCTGTTATGGCTCAAGTTTCATGTTTTGGTCTAAGGATTATAATATGAAAACTTAGTCTTTCTCCATGTCATCAGAATCAGGACATGGCCACTGTGAGTGCGGTGTGGAAACATACAGACACTCTCCCCTGTTCTTATTTTCTTGGACAGATTCCATAATTTTCTCATCTTCTGTGTTTTTCAGCTATCTGAGGCTCATAGAACTTGAATCTGTAGGTTTTCTTTCTTAAAACATTTATTTTTATTTGTGTGAATGTGTGTGCCACTCAGGTGAAGGTTCACTTGGAAGCCAGAGAGGGCGGATCCCCTGGGTGCCGGAGTTAGAGGTGGCTGTGAGCCTCCTGACACAGACGCTGGAAACCAAACTCTAGTCAAGAAGAGCGAGCATTCTTGGCCACCTCTCGAGACATCTCTCCAACTCCAGCTGAGAAGTTTCCAATCGTTCTTTCTTTTCCGCTTGTTTGTTTAGAGACAGGGTCTCACTATGTAGCTGTGCCTGTCTTACAACTCACTATGTAAACCAGGCTGACTTTGAACTCACAGAGATCCACCTATCTTTGTCTCCCACTTGTTGGATTAAAGCCATGTGCCCCCATGTCTGGCCCAATCATCATTTAAAAAATATTTTTAGGGACTTATTGTTTTCCATGAAGCCCAGGTGAGAAGTGGAGATTTGTAATCAATAACTCACATGTTACACTGACAGCAAAACTCCCCAGTTTGCTGTTTTGACCACCGGCCAAGCTCCATGTGACCCACTCGTCCATAAAACACCAGTCAGAATAGCAGAAGGCTCAGACCGTAGCTGGAGCCAGGAGCTTTGCACGGTATCTTCCCCCCAGCTTTATCATAGGTGACAAATAAAGACTGTGTACAAACATGTGCAATCGCACACGCTGGTATGTGCACACGTGGTGAAGCCACTGCCACCCAGCTAATTGAGACGGCCATCACTTCTTGTGGCTCCCTTTTGGCATGCTCTTGGTGAGACACTTATCATCTCTCTTGGCAAGTGTAAACTATGCGATTCAGAGCTGCTGACTATACCCACCATTAGAGCAGGTCTCCAGAATTTATCCGCAGTCTCGAGTTTACTTTACTGACCTCCAGCCCTCTGTCTAGCTGTCACACAGCCTGCCTACCTTCCGGCAATGCTGGGAGGCTCAGGTGAGGAGCTTGGTGAGTGTTGCATGAGGATGGGCCTGGGACTTTCTTGAAAGAGACCCTGTGTCAATTTCCATTTGATCATTCTGAGAGCTAGCCGACATTTGACAAATGTCAAATTTGCCATGATGACTAAAATATTACACAAGATTTGATTAAAAGGCACCCAAGTTATCCACAAAATAGGGACCTTTATCATGAAGGTTAAATGAAATATTGTCCATACACATCCAAAGGCAGAGTCATGCCCATTATACTCTGGGGCTTATGATTACCTTCCCCCTAAAATGTAGATGCTTTTTTAAAAAATGGTTTCTATTTTGAAGCAACAGGGCTCTTGGGTTCTATACTAACTCAACATTATGGCCGTGCCCATGTCACTGGACTCGGGAGAGCCAGCCTGACATACCAGCAGCTGGTTTCACAGCTCTGGGCTTTTGTGAACTCACTGCAGTACTGTATGTCCTACTGACCATCTTCCTGGTTTTAGGGCAACCTTCTAGTTAGGTTTCCAAACTGACATGGAAATTGAAAGGGTTTATTTGGCGGCTGACACTCCCATGCCACACTCCATTGTCAATAAAAGCCAAGACAGAAAGTGAAGCTGAAACCACTAAGGACCACTGTTCACTGGTTCCTTCTCTCTCGCTTGCTCAGCTACCTTCCTTATACAGCCCAGGCCAGGCAGCGTAAGGGGCAGCACTGCCCACAGTGGGCTGTGCCCTCTTGCACCAATCAGCAATTGTGAAAATGCCTTGCAGGTCATACTCTCAGACCAAGCTGATGAAGGCAATTCCTCAGTTGAGATTCTCTCCTCCCAGGTGTGCCTAGACTTGTCTCAAGTTGACCAAAACTATGACATCAGTTTACTGTGAAACTAGGATAGCCATCTTATAGAATCAAATGACAATGTATAAAATTCTCAAAGAATTAATATATTAAATTATATAACCATTTTGCTCTCTTTCTGATTAGTGTTAGCATAGTGTATCCTTCTCACCGCTTTATTTTAAATTTTATTTTTATATTTAAATGGAGATCCTTGTAGACAGCATGTAGTTGGGTTCATTAAATAACTTCAGACTACCTCTGTCTTTTAGTGTGCTTAATTAAGCCACTCACATTCCAAGTGGTTGTTCATATAGCTGAACTAACCTCTCTCAACTGTTTTCCGTGGGTTGCTTTTATTCTCTTCAGGGGCTAGATCACGGGTGTGGGTCATGTGACTGTGTGTTTGTGTCATACAGAATGGCATTAATGACGTGTTTCCTAGGCACACAGCCTGCAGCACCGCGTACACCTCTTCTCATTGTCTTCACGATTGGATGGTTGGGAAGGAAGTGCCAGATGAAGGAAGCTGTGTGCTTTCAGTTTCAAATGAGCTAAGTCTGTGGAATGAGCTAATCTGTGTCCCATGGGGGTAACATGGTGGAGGAGGAGACATTCACTCTCTTGGCCAATCCCCCCAGACTGGAAGGTAGAGTTGGTGTGACTTTTCTGAGCAGACTGGCAAACTTTTATTTCTAGACGGCGACCTCTAGGTGGCACCACTGCCACTTCTCTCAGGCAGATTCTGCCACCTGACCACAGTGAGCCAGGGACACTTACTTTTACTAAGGAACTCTTGATTCAAACTTCCCTCAGATATCGGATTCTAGGCACTTGCTACTTCTGTATCCTTTAACACACCATCAGGGACCTGGCCTGAACCGCTCCCTCATTTGGCCACCCAAGTGTGGGGTCGCCTGCTTCCTGTCTCCTTGGGGCCTTCCTCACCCCGTGATTCCACCCTGCTTCTTGCAGGGGGAGCAGGATGGCTCTTAAGACTGTCCTGCCTTCTCTTGGGTCTTCTGTGAACACTCTTCTGTCAGTGTCCTCCAGTCTTTTCTCACTTCCAGGCAAGCACGGCCTCTGGCTGGTGTTTGCAGCATTCATGACTCCTGTTTAGCGACATTCAGGCCAGGTGGACGCAGAGACCTTCTGTGTACCATCTGAGACAGTCTCTCACTTACAGCTCATTACGTAGCCCAGACCGGCCGTAAACTCTGGCCTCCTCCTGCCTTAGCCTCCCCGGTACTAGGATTTCAGAAGGATCCTTAGAGAAATACCATTTGTGGCATTTAAGGATAAGACAGCCTTAGAGTTTGACAAGCTCGACGAAATCTCAGACCCTTGGGCCTGACAGCCCACTCACTCTCGGTGTCCCTGGAAATGACACAGTTGGTCATTCCCCCCCTTTATTAAAAAAAATTGAAATTAGGCCATTAGCAACCTCATTTCCAGAAAAATCAAATCTAGGAAAGACAGTGAGTCCAGTCTGTGTCAAACAGACGTTTTGGGGCTTCCATAGGCAGTCATTTAAAAAAACAAAAAAACAAAAATAAACTTCTCTTATTTAGCTTGTTTTCCTTTGGTGGACTTTAGAACATTTAAGTGATCTAAAAAAAAATTTCCAGGGCTGCCAAGATGGCTCAGTGATTAAGAGCACTGGCCGCTCTTGCAGAGGACCCAGGGTTGACTCCCAGCACCCACACAGTGGCTCACAAACATCAGTCCCTCCAGGTCCAGGAGATCTGACACCCTCTTCTGACTTCTGAGGACACCAGGCAAACACAGGGCGCATTTACATACACCCGTGAACATTCATATGCATAAATAAAAATAAGTTAATTCTAAAAACAGAGAAGAAATTTCTAGTAGAGACTCATGTGTGATGATGCTTGCAGAAGGCAAGAAGGCACAGAGGTTGGGAGGAGTGGCCCCGGGACTGTCCGCCCTGCTACACTCTGACTGGTAAGGAGTACTCAGTACTTCATCCCAGGCGATTCCACAGGCACACACTTCACTCTGCTCGCAGGCCAGGTTCCTAAAGCATTCAACGAAAGCCATTTTGCTCCCCACACAGTGTCCATCCATGATAAAAGGACATTCTTTCATTGGAAGGATGAGCAGATGAACAAAAGAACAAAACAGGGGAAGCGACCTCAGGCACAGAGTGTGAGAGGTGAACGGATGGGGGCAATGGTTCTACCTTAGTCAGGTATTGGTTTTTACTCTCCTGCACCCGAGTATCAAGTTTACACTGTCATCAACAAAGTTGGGGTGCCTCAGGCATTGGACTGAGGATCTTCATAAGCAGGAGAAGACCTGGCTCTCTCGACTTATTTTGTAGTTGTTCTATGAACAACCCAGGAGAGGAGTCTTTTGGGAGGATTTTTACCTCCTGATTTGGGGAACATTTGGTATCTGTAGATTATGCTGTGACAGGCCTCTGGCTAGAGTCCTCAGAGGAAAAGCGGGCACCTCACTGCAGGGGCGGGTGGCTACTTCCACGACACACAGCCTTCCTGTATTGTCGCATCAGGGAGTGAGTACCACTCCGCTAAACACTCCTATCGCACTCTCTGCTGACTGACTGTCAGGCAGGCCAGTCCAGCTCCTCACAGTTCCTTTAAGGCTTTAGCTTTTCAGACAAAGTAAAGGAAGAGAAGTAATGTCAGGGCACTGTTTACGGGGAAGGCACACAGCGCTACGGTAATAGGTCAAGGACTGAGGGGGCTACTCCGAATATCAAACTGTGTCTGCTTCCAGTCAAGCGTACTTACTGATCATGAACATACTTGGGGGTGGGGTAGGGGAGTAGGAGGAAGAGATGCCTGAAATGGGAAGTCCTTCAGCTGGTGGAATATGGCTTCTCTCTTGCTTTCAAGGCATCCGACAAAGCCTCAATTTAAAATCTGACTGCTTTCAATGGTGAGAGCAAGCCAACAGTTGCTTAGGAAGGATTCTCTCTCCATCCTCTCTCTTCTGTGTCACCAGGCACCCTGCTTGACTGAAGACTGGAGCAGGTGCTGTGGGGCCTTAATGGAGACACTGGGGAGACTCCGCCATGAGGAGCCTGCCATCCTCACAGAGGAATGTGGGCTTCTCAAACAGAGCCTCAGGCCTAAAACGATACTCAGATGTTCACAATGGTTCATTAAGAGCTTAGAGAGAGGGAGAGGGCTCGCCCACCGGGGAGGCAGACACACAGGCTCTGCTCTGGCGGCTCTCCCCACTCTTTCACACCCCCTCCTTCCCAATGACTGCTCCCCCGCAGAACTCTACACTCTTTTCACTTGGTCTGTTGGAAGGGCAACAGGCCAAAGATGGCCTCCAGGTGTTTCCTAGGAGCAGCATGCACAGCTATCCAGCTGAGTTACGTTTCACCATGTGTGATGATGCTTTCCCCTTCTCCCATGAAGCAGAAGCAGCATAGAGGCTGGGCGGGGATGGAGGAGACATTAATGTAGGCGCAAAGATACAGCTGCTGGTTCCACTGTGTTCTGTAATTGTCATCAGAGACCTGCGGATCTCCCCCCATGTCCCCGAACATCATACAAAGGTGGCGGCTATACCAGCTGGAAGAATTCAGCGAGGGTTAGAATAATGTCTCCAGAACCTCCGGCAGTCTGTCCCCCAGGGCTGGGTGGTTATTTGGGAACCCCGGCCACTTTCAAGTTTGTCGAGGCTCCCACAAGCTCTTCCACATGGCAGAGGCAGGTGACCAAGAAAGAGCTCCTGCTACTGCAGGTGAAACCTATCAAAAATACACGTCTCTGCCGGGCGGTGGTGGCGCACGCCTTTAATCCCAGCACTCGGGAGGCAGAGGCAGGTGGATCTCTGTGAGTTTGAGACCAGCCTGGTCTACAAGAGCTAGTTCCAGGACAGGCTCCAAAGCCACAGAGAAACCCTGTCTCGAAAAACTAAAATAATAATAATAATAAAAAACCACACCTCTAAGTATTAACACACACCCACAAAGCCAGAAGAAGAGAATGCTAAAATATTGAAGTCTAATGCTGGGAATATGGGTTTGTGTTCTTTCTGCTCTTTTGTGTTAAGAGCTTCTTTCCAAAATAAATCAGGAAATCCGATGAGATGACTGTAAGATAGGGCACTGTTAGTACGTTTTCCACTAAGTTTAGAAAACACATGCTATAGTTTGGCCCGTATGTTCAAGGCTGTAGATAAAGTTTTTCTGTCCCACTACCTGCTCCCAAATAACCAACATGGAGGCTTAATATTACTTATAAATGCCCGGCCAATAGCTCAGGGTTGTTACTAGCTACCTCTTACACTTAAATTAACCCACATTTCTTAACTATGCTTTGCTGCATGGCTCATAGATTATACCTCATTTTCTCCACATCTGTCTCCTCAGTGACTGGCTGGTGCCACCTCAGACTCAGCCCCTCTTCCTCCCAGCATCCTTAGTTTGACTGTCCCACCGAACTTATCCTGCCTTGCTATAGGCCAATCAGCTTCTTTACTAACCAACAACAATAATACAAATTCACAGTGTACAAAAGGATTACTCGGCAGCACAGGGCTTTGCTGCCGAGTGATACTGTGGGAAGGTGGTAGGTCCCTCATGATGGAAAAGGCCTAGAGGTACTGAGGTCACACCTCTGAGCGGGGAATGTGGAGCTTCGGATCCCTTCTTCTTTCTGCTTCTGCTCCCTGGCTTGTGACATGAGTAGCATTTTCTCCATCATGTATCTCAGGATTGCCTTAGGTTTTCAGCAATACTGGAAATCTAAGACATACAGAGACTTTTCACATCGACTCCCATGCCTTTTCTGCCTACTCTATAATAACTAAAAAGCAGAAGTCACAATCTACCATCACAATCAGTGTGAATTATGAAAACAAAATACAACATTAAATTATTGGATAGATATAATAAATCGTATTAAAATAAAAAAGAAATAAATACCCCCTCCAACACACATACTCAATGAGAAACACGGTTGGTTGTACAGAATCACCATTTGCTCTATTTCATGCATCGCCACTAGGGGGTGGTACAGGGTAGCATTTGAAGAAACAACAAACCAAAAGAAAGATTGCAGCTTGTCAGCGGGACCCTGGAGTGAGCTCAGGAGGGTCATGCTCATTACCACATCCCTGGAGGTTTATGACCATGTTTTTCGCCAGGCCTGCTTGGCCTACCGAGGGGCAGAGCAGTTAAGAGCAGGCAGGTGTGAGGCTGTGTCGGCACCTAAGTGTGGCATCTCAGAATCCCTGGGCATTGGGTGAAGCTGTCAGAGCTGACCGCCTCCACAGTCACTCTGCTAGGATGGGGAGTCCAGCTGAGCTTCTGTGCTGTTATCAGAGATGAATTTTCAGTGCATCCTTCAAGACACATTCGGCACTTTCAGGACAAATTTACTATAGCAACTGAGCTGGATAGACCAGCCAGACTGCTGTTTACGTATGAAGAATCAGTAGCCCTTATAGGGAATACTTGGGGACAGAAAGGCTTCTGATTTTTTTTCTTTAGAATTCGGGATGTTCTTACAGTGTACATAATGAGTTATCGCGGGGATGGGATCCAAGTCCGTACACAGAGTTCGAATAAATTTCTTATGCACCCTTGAAGCACAGGATAGAGGTAATTTTATACAGCATTTTAAAAGTGCAACCAGTCTTAGGAGCTAAAGTGTGGAATGTTGTGCCTCCTCAGTCTTCAGAAGGTTTCGGGTGTCAGACCATCTCAGATTTCACACTAGGGACACAGGACATCTAAGCGGCCAGGCTAGGCATCCACTCCACACATCACACCCGCCTAACTCCCTCCTGAGAGCAGAGCCGTCAGGGGGGATTGGAGATTTCGTTGCACTCACAAAAGATCGTTCTCAAGGATTTCTATAAAGTGCCCCTCCCCATTAACTCTCTACATCCTCAAATGATGACAACCTTACAAAGAAGTAACATCCATCCATCCATCAGTCAGAAGCGGAGACAGCCAAGACTCAGGACAGGGGACAGAAGCATGCAGCCAGGGATGACACACACGGACGAGGCTGCTGTTGCCATCAGGGACTATGGAGACACGTGGAGAGCAGGAAGGGACCTGTTTGGGTTTCCAGAGGCACCGGAGGTATTTCCGCTGACCAGCATGGTGCCTCTGCATTCCACCACATTTTGCCATTCAATCCACTATGGCAGGGGTTCTCAACCTCTGGGTCGAGACCCACCACACACAGATCTCCTGCAGAGCAGATCTCCTGCATAGCAGATCTCCTGCAGAGTAGATCTTTACAGTATGATCCACAACCACAGCAAGATCACAGTTATGAAGTAGCAATGAGACAATTCTGTGGCTGGGGGGGAGGGTCACCGCAGCATGAGGACCTGTATTAAAGGGCTGCAGCATTAGGAAGTGGAGAACCCCTGCACTTATGGACTGCAAGAGGAACTTACAATTGAATACACAAAAAGAGACACCGTTTGAGGCTGGCTGCAGTGACCATGCTTTCTTGTGGCTGGTTCCCTTCCACCTGGGGACATTTTTTTTTCCCATACAGGGACAGTGCATCTAATTCTCCCACAGGGGTGACATGGGTGCTGCTGCTCCATAGCCCTTGAACCTCCAGAGAGCCCCACCATTCAAGGCTTCAGTCTCTGTCCTCCCAGTGACCACCCCATGTCTGACCTCTGGGCTCCATCTGCTAATGGCTGACCACATATAACCCCCAATGGACTGTGGAAGCCAATGATGACATCAGTTACAGATTCTGCCTGTTTGCTCCCTGACCATGCCACCCCAACCCCTTTCTCCTGGGGTTTATCTAGAGGAACACATGGTATGGATGGTGAAATCCTACGGATTGTTTTAGAGGCTTCCACAGTCCATTGTTGGAGGAAGTGAGTCACTGTGGGGGCAGAATTTGAGGGTTCCTATGCTCAGGATATTGCTCGGTGTCTCAGTGGACTTCCTGTTGCCTGCAAGCCAAGATGTAGCCAGCACATCTTCCTGCATGCCGCCATGCTCCCCGTCATGATGACAATGGACTGAACTTCTGAAACTGGAAGTGAGCCATCACAATTAAATGCTTGCTTTATAAGAGTTACCGTGGTCATGGTGTCTCTTCACAGCAATAGAAACCCTAACTAAGACACCCTGCCCCCTGTGTCCCATGTGGATACTGGCCCTGCTCCCTCTCTCCCACGTGGATACAGACCCCACTCACTCTCTCCCACATGCCTCCTTGCCCTTCTGCTCTACACCATGATGTAAAGCAATCTGAGGCCCTCACCAGAAGCCCAGCAGGTGCTAGAGCCATGCTGTTAGATTTTCAGCCTCTAGAACTGTGAAGCAAAATGAGCTTTTTTTTCTAGATAAACTAACAATTTTTGGAGAGTCTGTTTTTCTAAATGAACTACCCATTTTATCAATAGCAGCTATGAAAATGAGCATCATATTTGGATCTCTAAAAAAAAAAAAAGGTTAATTTTCGCCTCCAAGCACACCTTGGTATCCAGATGACCCCAGATGTCAGTGGACAAGAACCCAGCCTTCTGCATTTCAAGAGAATCAGTGTTCAGTGAAGACCCTTCTGTAGCCCATGCTCTTGGGCTCAGAGCACACCCCTCAACCAAGGGAGATGACACTGAGGTTCTGTCTCCTTGTGTCCGCAGTCAAAACACCAGAATGAGCCCATCTCTTTTTGAAAATGCAAAAAAACACACATTGTCGTGTTCAAACATTTCCTCTTTGAGCTCTTTGTATGTTTCTTTTTTTGCCCACTTTTTTCTTCTGTAATCAAGGTTATTTATTCTTTTTAGACCAGTTTCTTTGACTAGTTTCCTGGAATATTCTAGAACGCTGCAGCAGATTCAATATGACAAACATGACTCAACTCTATCCCCAAACGCTAACTATTGCACACACTTTCCATAAGCATCGCTATCATCTCCAGGCCCAAGTAGCTGAAAAGACCTTTAGCAATTACAGCCATGGCCTCACCTTTCCAAAGAAGTGTTGTGTGGAGACAGCCAGGGCATCGAAGCCACGGATGACCCTCTTCAGCTCCCCTCGGGCCAGGCCCAGCTGCCGGGCCTGCCACTCACACCTGTCCCTCAGTCGCTGGGCCAGCTGCCGCTCTGCCTCTCGGGCCTGCAGGTCAGGCTTGGGTGCAAACCCATTGCGAAGAGCAGTGGTCCTCTGCTTTGGGTGCCCTGTGAAGAAAGAGAGCAGTCACTCGTGGTACTCCGTTCAACTGTAGCCTCTTCCGGGAGCTTCCCCGACCTGCAGGGCAGGAAAGGAATTGCCCACAGTTTGTCATTTCAGGTATTATGCAGACAAAACAGGCTGGGACTTATGTCATTTAGTCTGTTTACCAGTTTTATGTGCAAAGTTTATGCTTAGAAAATAGTAACAGACACAACACCAAATTTCTTTCAGCGTCCACCATTTCTTTAGGCCTGCTTGAAGAGAATGAAGCGAGTTTTTCTTTCTTGTTTCTTAATGAGATTTTTTGTTAAAAAAAGATACACTTCATTATAAAAGTCTTGCAAATAAATAAAAGCATCAAACAGCAAAACCAGCCAGACCACATAATGAACCGACAGTTAGAATTGGCATTCAAGACAGAAGCTGTGGGGCTTCACATTAAACTGTACATTGTCTGTATTGAATCTATTTTATGTACTTATAGCCTTTAGACAAATGTCTACTGGGAAATCAATCCCACATCAACTCGGGTAGAAGTCCGGCTTTTGAGAATGTTGTGACTCCTTCCTCAGTACCAGAGAATAATGCTGTGAGCCCCTTCCTGCCCTTTACATGACCCTCGTGTGACCTTGTTCTTCATCATCAAGTAAGTGATAATATCTATGGGGGCTTAGTTGCTACTGCACTAATGTCTTGGGGACCGCCGGAGTGACTTCATATCATGCCCACAGCTACAGATATGGTCTAAGCTCCCCATCCACTCCCCACTGATTCTTATTTTCATTACAAGTAGAATGATCTTTGTAAAGCTATGAGGTGGTTCCCTCAGGAAGCCTCCCTCTGTTCCCACTGCAGTGTGAAGGAAGCCATCACTCTCCACTCTACCCACAAAACTCGCAGGAGGCAACCGTGAGGTGATGTAGCTCCCAGAATGAACCAGAGATTTGCCAGGGCCGGAGGGCAGGGTTAGGGAGGGACGGAGAGGGGCATGGCAGGGTTAGGGAGGGATAGAGAGGTGGAAAGAAGGCCATCATGGCTATAGACCCATGATCCACCATCCCTCCATTGAGGCACAGAGACACACTCTCCCCACAGGCAGCCAGAGAGTCTGCAGGTGACCATGACCTGATATCTCAGACATGGTCTTCCTGTGCTCAGGCAGATGTCCCTGTGGCACCTTGCATTATTCGGGGGCTCTTTCTCTTCTGACTTTTGTTTCCTTTCTAAGATCCCAGGATCAGGATACAAACCCCGAACCTAGTGTCTGACACACGGAGACACAGAGCAAGGTGGACTGTGACGTGCTGATGGTCTCATCAATGAACGACTTAGCAGCAGACATGGTAACAGTCATGAATAGACATGATAATATTCTTAACAAGACCTCAGAGACTGAGGTGGGACCTCACAGGTGACACGCCTTAATTTCTGGGACTTAGGGGGAATTGCTCCTCAAAAATTGCCTTCATGTGATGAAAATATGTCCTCTTCCAGAAAACGTACCACCAGGTTGTAGGCATCTCAATCTCAAATTGTGCGTCGCCACGGCATTTTCAGTACTGAGAAACAAATGAGCACCTTCTGAGGCAATCTCAGCAGAAGTGGGGAGAGGTTTCCTGTTGGAACCACGGGAAGACTGGGTCGAAGGCTCTGAGGAGAAGCCTCTCTCCCATCACTGCTGGTTTTCATCTTTCCATGGTGAGAAGGCTGGCGATTTTGTAAAACTCTCCAGTGCATCAGTCACCATGCTGAGGCACTGAGTGTCTGGCGCCTTTATGATAGGAGACATTTCCTCCAGAAATTCAAGGAAACCACGGTGAACTAAGGCTGACCATCAGCACAGTCCACAGGGTCAGCTCTGAGCTGCGCTGCTTTCTCCACCCACACTGCCGTGTGTGTGTGTGTGTGTTTATAGATTTATAAAGTTATTTCACTTTTATTTCTGTGATTGTGTGTGTGTGTGTGTGCATATGTGAACATGTATGTGAGCACACCACAAGTCTGAAGAGAGTCTAGGAACTGGAGTTAAAAGCAGTGTGAGCCACCCAACAGGTCCTCTGTAAGAGAAGTGTAGTCTCCATTTCTATTGTTTCAATTGTTGTGATGAACACCATGATCCAAAACCAAGTTGGGGAGGAGAGGGTTTATTTGGCTTACATTTTCATATCAGTGTTCATCACTGAAGCAGTCAGGACAGGAACTCAAACAGGGCAGGAACCTAGAGGCAGGAACTGATGGAGGGTGCTACTTACTGGCTTGCTCAGCATGACTTGCACAGCCTGCTTTCTTATAGGGCCAGTATCCCAGGGATGGCCCTGCCCACCATGGACCGGGTCCTCCCTCATCAATCACTAGCTAAGAAAATGTCTTACAGCTGGATCTTATGGTGGCATTTGCTCAATTGAAGTTCCCTCTCTGCTGACTCTAGCTTGTGTCAAGTTGACATAAAACTAGCCATCCTTGTTATCATTAGGTTAAGGAAATGAATACTACCATTGAAATTTCCTTTTTAAGCTGGCATTACTATTACATTGCTTTCATTCATGTACTCAGAGTTCTGGTATTCAGTCAAATGCAAGCAGGCAGCTCATATTTCTCCTCTGGGGGTCACCCAGTGACTGACATCTTGGCCAAGACAGCGGCTCCCCTGAGAACACTCACTTTTGGAGCCAACAAAATAAGCTTAGCTACTTTGTGACACTAAGTGACCCAAAGAAACAGTCCTTGTTTAGGACTTGTTGTTGGCTGTACCATAATCTCAATCACTGTCAAGGGCTGGCCAAAGTCCAGCACCCAGAGCTTCCCCACTAGGAAGGAAACACTGAGAAATTAGGTTGGCCATGAACTTCACTGTTGCTTTGTTGAAAAGGGTTTGTGATGGTGAATCTTAATGGTCACTGTTGCTGCACAAATTTACCATTTTACCAGTATCTTGCAAAGATCCTTACCTCTAAATTAGCAATGATTAAAGAACTATATGAGCACTCACTTGCCATGAGCAACAGATAGCTGATTTTATATGCTTCTTGCTAGGATTTTAGATGCTTCATGTGATGACTTTTAAGATCCCAAGTACTTAATTCTTGTTATTGAACGTTATCTCTATGTCTGCTGTCCGGCAAGGTCCAGTGGATGAGCAAGGAATCAGGTTCATCTTTGGCCTTTGGCCAACGACTGTCCAGGAGGGACCAATCCAAGTCCCTGGCTCTTCTCTGCTCAGGGCGCTTCCCACTTCCTCATTTGTGGGGCTACTCTGTGTCTCCAGCACACCTCACAGGGTTAGGAGCTTGCCCTAAATCTAGACTGCATTCCCATTGTCCAAGTCCTGCTCCAGCCACAGTTTCTTTCAAACGAGCCTACCAGCTGCATAAATCAGGTTAGAGCAGATGGAATGTATGCTGACCACAATGACATGTGACAGCTTAGTCCCAGCGGGGAAGCCAGTTACTGGACATCAGCACAAAGGCGAATGTCAACAGTTGTTTGCGTGCAAAGTCTGAGCTCCCGACAGTTTGCGTGCAGAGGCTAAGCACTGGGGAGGCCACGGTGTTTGAAAATGGAAAGCAAATATTAAAGATTCATTTGCAACGTCCGGTCACTTACGCAGAGGAGTGCCAGAGATGGACAGAGTGATTTAATCTAATCTGCAAAGCTTATCAGACACCGCAACAGAGCTATGCTGGTGCCTGCACACTGATAATGTGACTGAAGGCCGCGACCTTCACACTTGTAAACAAGGTGGAAGCAAGGACGGAACACAGCTTTGATGGCCTCGGTTGGAGGGAAAGTCTTCTGTGAAACCTGGTCATCGTCCTAGCAGAGGCGGATCCCAAGAGCACATGGGGGGAGTTCTTTGTGGACTTGAAGACAGCTTTGTTTTGATGAACGTTAGCACAGTGAGAAGGTTTGTGAGACGACACCCTTTTCCCACTCAGTACTGGCAGCTGTTTGCCAGGGGCTGTCCAGTGTGCTGCCTGGCTTCTGTCATCTTGACCCAGGGACAAGGGAAACTTGTCTGAGGAACTGCCTCCATCTGGCTGGCCTGTGGTCTCAGGTTTGTGGGATATTTTACTGCCATTTTGCCTGAATGTAATTAATCACCCTTGACCTCTGAGGAGGAGGGAGGGGCCGGGGTTGAGCAAACAATCAATTCAACCTATGTGCTGAAGTGTCTAGGCATCCCTAAAACATGGGGTTTCTGGCCTGGCTAAACACATCTAGAGAGCACTCTCTAAAGCCACAGAGATGATGCTGTCAGCAGGGGACCTTTCTGGTTCCCATCCTAAGGACACTTCACCCCATGCTCATCTGTGTTGTGTCTGATCCTTTGTAACTCGCCAGTAAGTGGAAGCAGGAGCTTCCCTGAAAGTCATAAGTAGGCACAGCAGGCATTGGCAAGGAGGTGGGGGAACTGAAAGCTTTAGGACTACTGCTGGAAATGCAAATGACAGATTACTTTAGGAAATAATTTGGCACAATTTAAAGAAGTTAAATGTAGTCGGGTTTTTCTTTGGGCTGCCAACTCACAAAAATGACATGGAGACTTATTAATCAGAAAAGCCCAGCCTTAGCTTAGGCTAATTCTTAACTATTCTTACAACTCAAATTAACCCCTATCTTTTAATCTATGTTCTTTTTCACGGTTTGGTTACCTTTACTCTATACTGCCCATCCTGCTTCCTCTCTGTCTGTCTGGCAACTCTGCCTTCTTCCCGGCGTTCTTTCTCTGCCCAGAAGTCCTGCCTATCTCGCTATTGACCATTCAGCTTCTTATTACACCAACCACAGCGCTTCATCTCCACAGTGTACAAATATCCCCCAACAGTTAAGCAAAGCATTACTACATGAACCATACATCTGGGGTCTTAGTTAAGATTTTATTGTTACGAAGAGACACCATGAACATAGCAACTCTTAGAAAGAAAAGCATTTAATTGGGTGGCTTCTAGTTTCAGAAGTTTAGTCCATTATCATGGTGGAACATGGCTGTGTGCACAAGTGTCTACATCATGATCTATAGGGAGCAGAAGAGAAGACTGTCACACTGGGCATGGCTTGAGCCCACCCCACAGTGACACACTTCTTCCAACATGACCACACCACCTAATCATTCTATTCCCTATGGACTCACGAATTTGAATACTTGGTCTGCTGTTACTGCTTGGGCAGGCTTAGGAGGTATGGCCTTGCTGGAGGAAGTCATCATTGGGGCCTGGCTTTGGGGTTGTAAAACCCCCCACCATCCCTAGTGACTGTTCTCTAAGCTTCCTGTTTACAGTATGGCTTGTAAGCTCCTGGCTTTCTGCTCAAGCCACCATGCTGGCTGCCTGCTGCCCTCAGTGACAGGCTCTTACACCTTTGGAACCTTAAGCCCTAATAAACTACTTTTATAAATTGGCTTGGTCTCCACCAAGTCCTTGCACAACCTCTAGGGACCTTCCATTTGGACCTGACTGGGGTGGCGAGGAAATAAAGTACAGACAGACAGATGAACACATGAACAAAAATTTGGGATTGGGTGGTCTGGGCTCTTGACTGGAGAAACCAAAGTACCCTGAGGCTCACTGTGTTTAATATATAGAGATGTGGGGTTATGACATCCGCTGAACAAGGAAGCAAGTTTAGCTAATCTCAGCAGGGACAGTCTCGGTAGAGGAGCAAAGTCTTCAGGCTGTGAGCATCTGGGGGAGGAAGCAATGGTGGACGTATTTTGCACACAGTCTCCCTCTGAGACTGAGGCGCTGGGTCCCAGACATGCTGTGCCCATGTCAACAGCACGCGTTCAGGGCTTCCTTTGTTCCTTGTGGCTCACGCTGCTTCGCTGCAGCAGCAGAGTAACTAACACACTGGGGTATGCACCCGTGTGGAGAAAGGGGTTACTAATGACGGCAGTAAAACAGAAGCGAATTACACGATTCCACATACATGAGACTTTAGGAAACACGAACTACTAGACAGACTAGACCAGAGCTGGTCGGGATTGGGGTGCGGTGGGCTGTGCACATGGGCCTGACAAGACCACCAGGACATTTTGGAAGAAGATGGATGTATGTTTTCTCCTCATTGAAAGCTGTTAGCTTCACGGGTAAGTGCACATGTCAAAACTGACCAAGATGTACACTTTACATATAGGTGATTTAACCTCTATTAATGTTTAATTATTTGGCATTTTATTGATATAAATATTTTCATATTTCAACTTTTAAAACATTCTTCTATTTTAGTTATGGACTGAAAACAGCCCAAAGCTAGATATTATTTACACACAGCCTCTGTTTCTTTTCCTTTTATGAAATACTACTTGATCTGAGACCTTCAAGGTGTGATTTTTTTTTTCCCAACTGAATTATTTTCACAAGTTCTCGTAAGAGCTCATATCCTTTTGCAGAGAAATTCTCCCACATATATGTTGCATAACCTCTTGTTTTTATAGGTAAAACTCACGTCCTTGGGTATGGAATGAGGAAATCTCAGCCCCTGTGCCAGGCCAGCAAGCACACATCACCGGCCACCTGAACAAACTCAGTGCTAAACTCAGGCCTCGCAAAACAGCACGGCCCACATGTAAATACCTGGTGAGTGAACCTTGCTAGAAGATGACGCTGCTCTCTTGGGAGATGACACAACAGGTTTGTTAGCTTCTGGGTCTTTCTGCAATTCTTTCTTCGTTCCTACATAGGGTTTGTAAAGAGGAACAGAAAGAGAAAGGGGTGGTTATGAGAGACACCTTAACACAAGCTGCTGTGGAGAAGGCAGTGTAATCAAAGGCAAACAGAACAACAAGAAAATCGCTGGATACTTTGATATAGTCAACGCCCAGCCCCTTTGCCTGGGAGGTTGACACACTTATTTATAACAAAGGGAATTTAGTTCCAAGTACCACCTGAAATGGGCCCACTTGTCTCTAGCCTGACCACAACACCACTTATGCTGGTAGGCCCAGTACCAAAGACCTCACAAAACATCTAGGGATTAAAATTTCATTGTACTTAGGCACCAATTTGGTATACTGAAGACAGGGAGGGACGGGATAGATAAAAATACCCGCCGGGCCTCTGGAGACCTCATTGGGCTCTAATTCATTTCCAGAGGTGACCTAGAGATTACCAACCCCCTCGGTTGTACCTGAGCCTTCCTGGCTATTCCAGCTGGCAAGCTAGAGGGACAATCTGGGCATGGGTGACCTAGCGGCATGTGTAGATGCCCTCAGGAGATGACCGGGGCTGCGGAGTGCCTTCCCTCCCAAAGCTGAAGTCTGCTCATTGTTGCTAGGTAAACTGCCATTGTCAACTACATGTCCAGTCGTTCGTGCTTCCATGAAACAGTGTGCGCGAGGAACTTTTGCCAGGCCCACGCCCTGCTGGCACTGACAAGCCAGGCACGTAATTTGACAGACACCAAAGGTCTGTAGAGCAACCACATGTTTGTCTTCGTTTAACAGAGGCCTAATTGCAAGCACGTGAATGGGTAGATACTGTGCTCGCTTTTTTCTCCCTGATGCGTATTGTTCATTTATTTTGCAGAACAGCCCTTCCCCTGATATTGAAATTATGTTTTTCCGATTTTCCCTCTTCAAACATTTTAAGACCGTCCTTCACTGCCTGTGGTTTTAGGTTTTAACATGTCCGAATGCATGTTAAATGCAATCCCTGACCCATTTCCAGCTCCGAAGTCTTGAGAACAGCATTAAAGGTTTATATGCCCCCACTCACTGACGGTCTACTGAGGCTGGAGAGGGCTGTGATTTGGAGGCCTTGAGAGCCCGCCCACCATCCCCTCTCCTGACAACACAGGCAATAAACACAGGGTTAACCTCACCCTTCTGTCCCTGTCCTCTGCTTTTATTTTAGATCAACGAATAGGGAACGAGACCACAACTCCTGGGAAGTAGGCAGGGAAACATTAGCTGCCTCCAAAGCCACCTAGCATGTTTCCTGCTTTACAGACAAGCTACTCACGAACATCACAGTAGCCTGGACGGGTTTTCCACTGCACTCTCATGGAACACAGGCTACAGCGCCAACTGGAAGTTTAAGTACTGGCCGTTTTGACTCTGAAATGCCACTTCTGCAGACCTCACGTGTGGAGCACGTCTCCAGGCATGCCAGACATGTGCTCAAAGACAGTACACAATTTACACCAATAAATATGTGAATCTAAATGAAAATCGCAAAGGGATTCTCTTTTGGGTGCCTGGGCTGCTGACGACAGCCTGATGTTATGACAAATCTCAGCCTTTTGTGGGTAATCCAGCTTACTCTTTGGCAAAATTCTTAGTACCTCTTATTCTCACATTAGTGTGTCTGGTTGCCTTTTTAAAATCCATTATGCAGAGATACTTGGTAGACCCCTTTAATCCACATCCTAAGGTTCTGACGCATTTTCTTGCTATGTCGGTTTGATAATGTTGGCTTCTTTTCCTCTGACTTCTCATTTTATGGATGCCCGACTATTTGGGCTCTAACTTGTATATGATGTCTTATTTTGGACAGCTTCCAAGTGCTCATTCATACCCAATATGGCACAGCTAAACTCAGGATCACTTAACCCTTCTCCCTCTTCCCTCCTTCGCTGCCACCAGAGACACCGATCCTGCCTTTCTCTTCTCCTTCCTCATTCCCTCACACCCAGCAGAACACCATCTCTGGGGATAAACACGGTTTCTATGTCTCTACAGCTAGTCCCCCTCCCCTCCATTCACTGTAATTTCCAAATTCACACTACGGCAGCCTCCCTCTCTGCTTGTCTCTGACTGAATCCTGCCTTAGACCCCAGCATGGATGACGCCAGGTGCTCTCACCAATCTCGGGTCCTCTCCCACACTGCATGACAGTCCAAGGCATTGTTTATCACCCATAGGTCCCATCAGACGATGCATTCCATATGAATCGCCTGCTTACTATTTATAAGTAAAATGAGTTGTTTATCTTTACTAAATAATCTTTACTAAATAAAGAAAATGTTTCTTTTCTCTGAAGACCTCCTTGTGCTGGTTAGGGTTTGTCAACTTGACACACACTTGAGTCATGAGGAAGTGGGAACCCATGTTGAGGAAAGGCCTCCATCAGTTTGGCCTATGGGCAAGCCTGTGCTACATGTTCTTTTGATGATTGATATGAGCAGTGCTACCCAGGCAGATGGTCCTGGGAACTTAAGAAAGCAAGACGAGCAAGCCATGGGGAGCAGGCTATTAAGCATTTGCCTATGGCCCCTGCTTCAGTTCCTACCTCCAGGTTCCTGCCTTGCGTTCCTGTACTGACTTCACTCAGTGATGGTGTGTGACCCGCAGGCTGCAACAAACCTTTCCTTCCCAAGCTGCTTTGGATCATGGAGTTTTATCCTAATAGACACTATTCTAATTTTTTTTTTTTTGGTTTTTTGAGAGAGGGTTTTACTGTGTATCTCTGGCTGTCCTAGAACTCACTCTGAAGACCAGGCTGGCCCCAAACTCACAGAGATCCGCCTGCCTCTGCCTCCCTGAGTGTAGGGATTAAAGGCATGTGCCACTAAGACACTGTTCTTATTCTCTCTTGTCATTTCCTCTCCATCCCCTCTCCCTGCTTCACAATGAACAGGCCTTTTCTGAATGAGTGATGAGAAACAGACTCTCAGACCAAATGAGCAAAGCTCTGAAGAGCATGGGTTTGTGGGAGAAAACACAGGGGTTCTTCTGGGGATCCAAGACACTGCCTGATCTATTAAATCCAGGAAAATGTGTGCTTAAGCTGGGAGTGGTAGGGAAATTACTAGCATCTTTGACACCAACACAGATAGTCACTGGGGATTCATTCCTTTGGGTTTGTTTTAGAGAGGCAAGCCCAGAAGTTATCCGGTTATTTGCCTCATTTTACTTGGTAATTGAACTTCGAAAATAGTTAAAGAGCATAAGAAAAGGAATAAATTGGGAGACCATGTTTTCCCTCTCCAGTATGATGTCATTATCAAAGGTGGGGCTTGGGGAATCTTTCTGCCAGTCTCCAGTATGATGTCATTATGAAAGCCAGGGCTTGGGGAATCTTACTACCTGCTGTTTATAAGGCACTCGCCTTGCATTTTAAAACAGCAGGCTGAATGAGACTAACACAGAACTGTGGCTTGTAGGCACTGAGCTAGCCTGGGTACTCAATCACACCTAATGAGGCTGGTGCTAATCCTTTCAGTCTAATGCGAGGGTATGAATGTTACAGAGCCAAGGTCACGGAGCTATTATTGGTAACCACTATGGGAATCTGGTCCCAGTTTTAAGTACATCCCCACTCAACCCCCACCATGCAAATTCTACATGGTAGAAACAAGCAACTCACCAATGCTCATACATAATTTTGTTCCACTTTTTCCAACGGTCATGTGGAGACAGACTATTGTTCTAAGTGGTCTTTTCAAAAGCCAAAAAGTGTGCACAATTAAAAAGAAAGAAGGTCTTGGAAAGTGTCCAGATGAGTTGCCTGCTGGCTCATGCTCTGCTGGGTAACTTCTCATGTGTGACACAGGCCATTGATGTCACATCCACCCTGTGTCAGCTCCAAGTACAGGGCTCTGGGGTACAAGTGTGAGCATTGCACTTAAATGCATGGGTTTAATCCAAGCTTGCAGTCTTCTGTTTTTGTAACTTTGGGCAACTTACCAGGTTTTTCCAACCAACTTATCAAGGGACTGCAATGTCAGTTTGATCTGTTAATGTTGATGTTGCCCTGTTACCTAATAGTGCATGTATGGGCTAACTAGACAGTCCACCCTCATATGTTGACAGCTCAATATCCAGAATCACTCTGAGAATGGAGGACGATGTATTTCAGGGTCCTGGTCTCTGTGCCCCTATGCTGACTGTTGCTTCTCAGTGTGATTCCTCAATAGTCATGATGAAGCTGGAGAACGAGTCTTTATGGGACACAAGAATAATTAATTCATACTCGTCTTGAGTGGCATCTGCACCCACCATTTCACAAAATTCAGTAAATTGTAATTGAGCTCATGAAAATACATACTTATGTCCTATTTATGAACCTTAAGTCAGAATCATGTCCTTTACAACCAGCCAAAGTCAGAATCAGTGTCCTTTACAACCAGCCCGTCTTTTAATAGATGAATAAAAGTGGTATATTAGAAAGAGAAACAGCTTTGGGTGAAGACTGGCGTGAGAGTATGCTTATGTTGGTGGTGGTCACCAAGATGGCTGAGTGCCTATGTCGTCATTGCTACATGGCCAAAAAATGGGTATGTGGCGCGAACATCGGGTGGGTAGCGATGTTGCAGCAGTGACTGGGAACCAAAACCTAAAAGGATAAGGGATGGAGTGAACAGTGGGAGAGAAATCACAGAGACACATCATGGCTCGGCTTAGCAATGTAGCTGGAGGTACAAGAAGGTGGCACAGCAGGCGAGAAGGTGGCAC
>JAQHUG010000136.1:3358325-3383030 GCA_028555095.1 Dicrostonyx torquatus
TGGCACAGCAGGGAGAAGGTGGCACGGCAGGGAGAAGGTGGGAGGCGGGAGAAAGGTAGGTGGCAAGGGGAAAGTATGCAGCAGGGAAGGGGGTGGCTGAGGTTCATGGGCCTTGGATCCACAGGCAGCTGGGACTGATAAAGGGTCCTAAGCAAGGCAGGACCAGACATGGTAGAGAAAGGTAAAGGTCTCCCGCAGGGGTGCAGGGGCTTGAACTGTGTCCCTCAGCACTGGTATTCATTAGGCTGGTGGAGGATTGGGTCCAGAATGGCTCCAGCATCTCTGATGGCTGTGACAAGATACAAAGCCTATGCCCTGCCTGGGAAAAATATATTATCTGCCTTCTCAAATGCTTAACTGGCATTTGTCTCTTGCTTAAACTTAGGATTTTCTCTCCATCCCATGAAGACTGCATCTCTACTCCCAAACCCACTGTTAGTGTTTAAGATCGCATCAACACAAAGCACCAGATCATACAAGCCTGGATGGGAACTCAAAGTTTTAAAAACAACCATGTATAATTCAAAGTTCCCAGAGGTGGGAAAGCACCATGGTATCGGCTTGCATGGCAATGCACGGCACCATGGGCAGATTTCCGCAAGGTACAACTATTGAAATCCGCCATAGAAGCCACAAGACCATTTGCATGAATTCCTGCTGGACTCGCTCCCACACTTCCTTAGGGTTGACAGGCAGAGTGGGCAAGCGACAAGTTTGTAACCTTTAGATACAATCCCCCTACAAAGCTCTGAGAGTTGAGATGTCAGTATCCCACTTTCGAAGAACTCCTACAAAAACAAGTCTGGCTTTGGGTCAAGGTGCATAGGTGTTGTGTGCAGCCTGGCACTGTGCGAGTGCCCTAGAAAGCTTCTCAAATTATCAAATACTATTCTTGCGGAGGTTTCAAGGAAAGGATTAGAGGAGGACATTAGAGGAAAGAGACGATTCCTTCCCAATTCTCATTTCACCCTGGGGCCAGACAGACCCCCAGCCTGAGAACTGTCGAGAGAGGGCTGCTGGTCTGTCGGTCATTTTATAGCTTCCAAGTTCCTTTGTCAGGGGGAGGAAGAAAGAGAGTGCATTTGTGTGTGTGTGTGTGAGAGAGAGAGAGAGAGAGAGAGAGATTTTTAAGGGGAGACAGGTTTATTCCTCCGTATCAGCAATGGCTGGCAACTTCTCTCAAAAGTCAGGCTTCTTCTATCAGCCACAGCCCTTTATACCACACACCTTCCTGTGCATTCATTTCCCCTTCATGGCCCTTATTACCACTGTAATAAAACAATTAGGTGTGTAATTATGTGACACCTTGTGCCACCTGGGGACAAGGGTTGTCTTATCTCATCCATCAAGATCTCCCCAGGTAACCAGTACAATGCTTAACTCAGAGAAGGTTCTTGGTGCCTGTGTATGGATGAAGTGGATGCCCACAAACATATCCAACAGTCCCTGCTTCTGGGACACCTTAGAGAATGGCACGCTTCTGACCTTTCTCTTGGCTGGATAGCACAGCACACGGGTCATTCTGGAACAACCCACACACGGCTCTCTTGATGACATGGGGAGGTCCCCTTAGCAGACACAGCATACATCATCCAAATCCCATCTTCCGGGCTCATTGACCTCACACCACACAAAGGGCTTTCATATTTATTGCTTTCATTTTTCTTCTAGAAACATTCTGAATTCTTCTGCTCTCCTCCAGCCTGCTCTATTCCCCACACAACTGCTGGTCCTCCCATTGGCTTCATGATGACAAATCAGTTCAGCCTGTGATAGCAATTCAGACTTGGCCCGGGGGAGGCAGCTCAACACCACGCGGTAAGAAGAGCATCTCCACTGAACTGCTGATGCTGCTTCTAACCGAACTCTGTCTCGTTTGCCTCCAGGTTTTCTTTCTGGGATGCTGGTGAACATCCCTGAGCCAACAGGAATAACCATGCTGTGAGCCCTATGATTTTCTCATCACTATCCAAAGTGAGCTTGCGAGAGTTAAGCACAAGAAGTCATGGGAATCAGGCATGGCTTTTAAGAACAGCCCCTCCCCTCAACTGTCTTCAACAAACATCCCAGCAGCAGGCAATGGCCCACTGCTTGCCTTCTCTTTTTTTCTAATGTTCAGTCTTTCTTTCCAGCTCTTTCCTAATATCTTTATTTAATATGTAGTCAGGAGCCGGGCGTTGGTGGCGCACGCCTTTAATCCCAGCACTCGGGAGGCAGAGGCAGGTGGATCTCTGTGAGTTCGAGACCAGCCTGGTCTACAAGAGCTAGTTCCAGGACAGGCTCCAAAGCTACAGAGAAACCCTGTCAAAATGTAGTCAGGAAGGGCGGGCAGTGTGTGAGCAGCAAGGATGAAGTGGGGAGAGCCGGTGGCAGCATCTCCCTGGTACCTGAGCATCAACCTTTTCCGTGAACACACGCAGATGACTTTGCTCAGCTACTCACATTTTGAAAATTACAGTATGCCCAGAAATCCCTCTATGTGTGAATCTTAATTCAACATTCCTCTCAAGGGGCAAAAGTCATTTTTATGACACATGGGATTTAAAGTCTGTAGATAGACAGCTTGTGAGTCTTAGGGAATATTTTTATTAGGTAGAAAGAAGCTTAAATGATAAGTTGTTTTCTACATAACCACAAGAAATCTTTTCACAGCTTAGTGTGGAAAGAGTTGAATTTTATATGCTCCATCATACGCGCCTGACAGAATCAGAGGCACGTTGACCATGAAGTAATCTATATTCTGATCAATAATTTCAACTGAAAACACTTTCCTATTTATCAGACTGGTGCGGCCCTGTTGCCAAGTCAATGAATGAAGCCCGGCTATTTCTGTAAAATTATATGGTTCAATGCACCGGAAAGGGATTTTGTATTTGACATGTGAACAACACAAAAGCTTTTCGTGAGGATCTTGAGATAAAGCCCTCTCAAAGGTCCAAGGCCAAGGTCCTGAAATACTTGGGGACCCTCCACTTACAGCCTGAGCAACAGAACATGTGTGACAGGGTCAGAGGATGACTTACAGGCATGGGCTCTCTCCTTCCACCACATGGCTTCTGGGGATCAAGCCCTGGTTGCCAGCATGGTAGCAAGCACCTTTATCCACTGAGCCATCTTCCCGGCTCCACAAAATATCATGAGAAGAAGCTTCAGAGTGCGTTTCCATTTGTAAAACCTCGCCAGTCCTCACTGCAGTTGTCAGTTCTCAGCCCTATGACTTCAACATTTGTGACAGGGAGAAAGATGAGTGACAGCCTGCTCCTCAGTTTGGTTTTTACTTTGCTTTGGGGTCAGGAAACACCAAGCCCAGTGTTTGCGTTTTTTTTTTCTTTTGCTTCTTGGATGTTTAGGCTTGCCAATGCCTGTGCCACACTGCCCTTGCTTGAACACCCTGCATCATTTCAGGACTTGGAAAGTAGGCAAATGGCAGATACTTACTGGCTAAACAAGCACCATACAAAAATTATTAGATAAATCATCAATAAAGGGCAAGCCATTTTGCCTGACCTCCACCTCACGATGGCTTTTTGGCTTGCTAGAATTAACTAGACTTCAGATAGAAGATTATGAACCTCTTGCTTCCACCCTAAATATTAAGTTATAAATCCATTTTCCTTACTGTGAGTTCCTAAGGGAACAGCTGTTCTAATTATCCTTGCATCTAAATCATGGATAGAGCAAGCGCTTAGACTCTTATTGAGGAATGAACCAGGAAAAAGAAAAAGCATCCCACACAAAAACTTCCCATTAGAAATCCAGGTTAGAGGATACAACTGAGCGCTCAGAAGGTCTGTCCTGTTGCTGGTACAGGCCATCTTCAACAGTAGCTGGGATGTGGCTCAGTGGGAAGAGCATGAAAAGGCTCGGAGTCTGATGGCCTGTGTTGTGCAAAGCAAAGAAAAAAGAAAGACAAGGAGGGGGAGGCAACAGGAGAAAGAGGAGGAGAGGAGGAGGAGAAAAAGAAAGAGGAGGAAAAGGAAGAGGAAGAGAAGAGAAGAAGGAAAAGGAAGAGGAGAAGGAGGAAGAGAAGGAGTCGTCTCCCATGTAGAGTTAAAACAGTAAGGATGCATGCTGTCTAAGAACTCATTCCCAACCTCAGAGCCCAAGCCATGCAATTGTCCAGTATGTGACCAACCTGCAGCCCTGCCCTCTGTGGGTCAATTATTGTGACAACATACACCAGCAGAAAACTTGTTTTAATTCACTTAGAAATGCAGAGCCATGCAATGAGTGCCAAGTGAGAAATTCCATATTACAATTTAACTATTATTGATAGTCACTGTGAAATTTGCAAAGGTCTATCAGGCATGGAAAGGAAAGTTATGCAATATATTTAAAACACACCTTGGCTTTTTGGCTAACCCACATCATATTTTGATGGCTTGGTTGCAATATATATGATCTCCTCCTAATCCCAGCTGGGTGTATACATAAACAAAGCTACTGCATATGCCTCTTAACCTCTTGGTAGTGGAGACAGGACAGCAAGCAGTTTGCCCCAGCCTGGCTCAAGCCGCTATCTCACCCAGGCAGTGAAACTGGCAGGGTGGAGGCCAATGGCTAGGATCAACTGTGCATCCCATTTTGTGGCTAGAAATGTGGGCAGCAGGCAATGTCAGGCTCCCAAAGGGCACAGTCAGGGGTTCACACCGTGAGTGGTGTGGGATTCTCAACTTAGTTCATTAACAGAAGGGTATGGGTAATGTTTGAAGAGTTCCTCTCTTGAGTCAGTGGTGGGAGAATGTCTAAATATGCTTTCTATTTTTGCTTGTTTTGTATTTTAAGACAGGGTCTCCCTATGTAGCTCAGACTGGACTAGAATCTAAGATCCTTCTGCCTGGCCTCTGGGGTACAGGCATATTTGAGTCTAAAAAAATCTTATGTCTCAGGACTGGAGAGATGGCTCCACAGTTAAGAGCATTTGTTACTCTTATAGAGAATCCAGGCTCAGTTCCCATCATCCACATGGCAGCTCAGAATCACCTGTAACTACATATATAGTTCCAGAGGACCCAATACTTGCTTTTAGTTCCTGTGGGTCTTGCAAGAACACATGCATAGGGTGCACAGATATACATGCTGGCAAAACACCCTATATAAAACAAAAATCTTGAAATATCTCTCTCTCTCTCTCTCTCTCTCTCTCTCTTTCTCTCTCTCTCTTTCTCTCTCATCAAATGCAGAGCTTCCCAGCTCCATTCAAGGATAGTTCTGAGTAGATATGGTCAATACTTACAAATTGCACTAGAAATTAGCTAAGTGTTTTATGGCTGGGGCTGTGATTTGCAGCAGACCCTGGTGGAGGACACAGAACTCACAGAGCAAGACTGAAATAGTTGCCAGCTGTGGAGAAGGGACTGTAGAGGAGAGCTGGAGGCTCCTGCCCGCTGTGTCTGCCATGCGGTCCTCTGGTTTTGGCTTTGCTTTTGTTGGCTCATAAGAAGCACACTTCCTCATGGTGCTGCACTGAAGCGCTGGAGCAGCAAGGCTGCTGTTGACCATGGACTAGCGGAAAGGGCGGGGATGCTTCTCGCTTACTCTGGGGAGCTGGTCTGCCTTGCCGAGCACCCACAGAAAGTCTCAAGTAATTTCTAGTTCTCATTGTCTCCTTGCCCCAGAGTCATCAGTGGAGAGAACCAGCAGGGAGTGGGGCCTCTCCCTCTTTCCGTGGATATTTGCTAGTAGCCTGGGATATTCTGGGTTCCCTGTTGGTGGCAAAGGATTTGGAATAAAGGAAAAGAGGCGTGCGTGTCTGGACATGGGAGTGACTACCTTTAGCTCCAGCACTTGAGAGGCCAAATCTGTGAGGTCAAGTCTAGCCTGATCCACATAGCCAGTTCCAGGCCAGCTAGTGAAATCAGGGTCAGAGAGACAGCCGACACAGGAATCCTTAGATAATAACCTGGGTGAGAAGAGCTATTAACGGGGAAGTCTCTGAAGAGGCCACACTATGTTATGGCCTGAAGGAAATACACGTTGGCTCAGAGAGGGAAGCGTTTATATATAAAATGCAAAAGAAACGGTATGTAAGACAACCTAAGTAGCAGAAGTTTTGTCCTGCGGTCTAAAATTCCCCATTTATATTTATTCAGAGTGTGTGTGTGTGTGTGTGTGTGTGTGAGTGCATACAGAGACCAGAGGTCAACTCCAGGTATCTTTCTGTAGGATGCCATTCACCTTCTCTTTTGAGACAGTGTCGCTCACCTTGACCTGAAACTCACACATCAGGTTGGCTGGCCACCAAAGCCCCTGTGATCTACCCATCTCCTCATTGGTGCTGGGATTACGAGCATGTACCACCATGCCCAGATGTTTTACACAGATTCCAGGGATCAAACTCAGGTTCTCATGCATGCATGGCAAGTTACTTACCATCTGAGCTGCCGTGCTCCCTCACTCCTGCCTGTTTTAAATGGTAAATACATTTTGATGTAACCTGAGCTCATTACTATCGCTTTAGTTACTTTCAACTTTTCAGTGGACAGAGCTGAGACCTCTTCTTAAAGATCGACTGTGGATGAGTTCACATGTCACCCATGTGAAGTATGAGTAATGAAAACTCAGAGAGAGAAATTGGGGTTCAACCTGAAGATCTGAAAAGCAAAGCAGCCAGCCGCTGGCTCTTACCTCGACCTCAGCCCAAAATGGCGATCCTGCCTCCAGGGATCTCAGAATGAGACTGAGCCTGAGAGAGGTCTCCTCCCTTTTTATAATCTTCTCTAGTTCTGAGATTAAGGGCGTGCCCTGCTACTGCCTGGTTTCTATGGCAGCTGGTGTGGCTACTGGGATTAAAGGTGTGTGTTACTGTTGCCTGGTCTATAAGGCTGGCCAGTGGGGCTGTTTTACTTTTCTGATCCTCAGGCAGGTTTTATCTATTAAAAGACAAGCAAAATGCCCTTATGTCATCTTGTCGCGTGGCACACAAACTTAGACTATCAGAACATGCAGTATCACGATGCGACAGCACCAACAGGCTAGATTACTGACAACCTGCTCTGGCATCCCTGTTAGAATCTTCCTGAGTCTAGGGACTATCCCAGCAGGGAATCATGCCAAATCATTGGGCTGAATAAAGTCACCTGGAGTAGTTCATTTCCATGTTTCTGTCACAACAGGCTCCACCATTTATTCACTGGTCAATTGAGATGGGGCCCTGCTATTTTGCCCTGGCTGGACTGGAACTTGCTATGTAGACCATGCTGGCTTCAGATTCACAGAGCGCCACCCGCATCTTGACTGATGAGATGACATCTGCACAGCATCATGCCCAGCTTTTGCAGGACTGCTCACATCTGCTCTTTTAGAACCTAGCATCAGTATACAACTGCACTCAATATTTAGACGATTTTTAAGTCAGGCCAAAAAAACAAGTGTCCAAATACTGTCATCGACTTCAATCTCTAGTCTTCCTCCTAAATCTCTCTTTTTCCCCATGCATAATCTTTTTAAAATTCATAGTTTTTTTCTATTTCTTTTCTCAGTATAAGCACATAAATAGTGTCACATGTCCCTATTTAGAGAAAACTGTTCCCCGTTGCAGGACAGCCATACTGACGAGCATCCTGAAAGTGCTTCTCTCCAGTCCCTATGAACAGGCAGGTGAGGGGCTTTCAGTCTTCTTCAACTCTAGACACTGATGCACTGGATTTTTGTTCATCTGTTTTTGGGGCTCTAGATTCTAGAGCCATCATCGAACAACACATGCATTTGTGATTCTGCAGCCTGCTGACTAAGTCCTCTTTAGGGCAGTGGAATACTTTTTTATTCCTGACAGGAATGCCCCAGGAAGGCTGTCATTGGTGTATAGCATCTGTCACACCTCGGGATTTTTGAAGCTGTGATTCTTTGTCTGTCTAAAACACCTGATTGGTCTAACAAAAAACCAAACATCCAATAGCTAGGAAGGAGAGGGAGAGGTGGGGCTGCTGGGCAGAGAGAATAAATAGAAGGGGAAAAGAGAAGAGAGAGGAGTGGAGAAAGGAGAAGAGGATGCTGGGGGCCAGCCACACAGCCACACAGCCAGACATGGAATAAGAAGTAAAGAAGAGCAGGGGGAGGGCGGTGGGGTAGTTGGGAGTTGGAGGGTCTGGGGCAAGGGGAGTAAATGCAAATTTTTCTAATTTAAATAATAAAGAAAAAAGAAGGAAAGAAGAGAACTACAGAAACAGAGAAAGGTAAAAGTTCAGAGGCAAAAGGTATTTGGGATAATTAAAGAAAATCTGTCTAGAAATAAGCCAAGCTAAGACCAGGCAATCATAAAAAAGAATAAGTCTCCACGTGATTATTTGGGAGCTAGGTGGCGCCCCCCCCCCAAAGAGCAAAGATAAAACAACAACCACAACCCTACAAGGGCTTACTGCACCTTTCAGCCCTAGTTCAACACAAAGAGAAGTCAGCAGCAACTGACGCAGAGGCCACAGAAGAATGCCACCCACTAGCTTGCTTCCCAGGGATTGTTAGACCTGCTTTGTTACACAGTCTGGGAGCGCAAGCCCAGGACTGCGCAACGTCCAAGGTGGGCCGGACCCTCTCACATCAATCATTAACCAAGAACATGCCCCAAGGCTTGCCTATAGGCGCTCTGGTGAGGGCATTTTTTCAGCTGACATTCTTCTTCCCAGATGACCCTAGCTTGAGTCAAGTGGACAGAAGGAGAACGACAGCAAAACCTAACCACATCTTGCAGCTCGCAATGCCTTCCAGTTCTTAAGAACTCATAAAGCCGTATGTGTTTATGCATGCACAGTGGTAGACATCTGGCTAAATTCACAGAAGGAAAACAGGGAGGAAAAACCACCAATCTACGGTGGATCCGGGCTCAGCCTCTGTTCTGTCTTCACAATGCCGAACTTCACAATGGAGAACTAGGAACCATACCCACAGACACTGCTGTAGGTGGACGGGTTCCTTGTGCGAGATATGGAGGAGGAAAGCAAGATGGAGCCAAACGTGGGCCATCTGGGCAGTGTCTGGCCATAATGGCCTTCTCTGGAATCCCTGCACACGCGTGGGGCAGGGAGAGGCGGGTTGTCTGTGCTACTTAAATGGAGCTAGTCACAAACACGACCATGGCTCTAGAGCCATTGCTGGGGTCTGTCCAGTTTTGCGGGTTTAAGCTCACAGCCAGCAGAGGGCAGCAGTTCCCTTTGCGATCTGAGGCCCAGGCTGAGCTTGCCCCAAAGCCCTTCAAATGGTTTCAAGAGCCAAGGTTTGCCCCTAGCCAATGGCAGTCTTCTTAAAAACAGCTTGGCTCTTGCTTCCTCAAACCAAAATGGTGTCATTGAGAGGGTCAGCAGACAGGTGGAGGCGTGAGAGTGTAAGCATATGAATATGTTGTAGTACTTTTTAACTTTAAATGCCTCTTAAGACTCATCCGCCACCTCTTCCAAGTGGCTGTTGGACATAGGGACTTTCAAAGACTCCACTGTGGAGCTCCTGAGAGGCAGAAGGTCTTACCAGCAGGCGTGGAGGTGGATTTTGGTGCCGGAAGTAAACTTCTGCGTGGTGTTGTTGCATTGGAGGCAGATGCAGGGGCTGCTCGGCCGGCTCCCTTGGGTGTGTCCTTAGAAGGCAGAGTTGGCTTCAGAGGCGGCTGCTCTTCATTCCCAAAGGTTGAACCTGTGGGAGGCAGATAGCATGTTAATTACAGCTTCATGAAAAATGGATGGACCCACTTGCCATTCAGGCTCGCCAGCCAGTCCTAAGGCTGCCATCTGCTTAGAATACACCTTTCAATGAGTGACCTTGAAAAGCAATCGCCTGGAAATGGATGTGGGAAAGATCTCTCTTTAGTCTGTGATTCTGACCCTCTGCAGTGAAGGGAACTACACAAACTGTACACCCATGTGCACACATGCACACATACTTTGCCTACATGTATGTATAACTGTCTGCTGTCACAAGCATCAACTGGGGAGCTTGTGGAGGTGGAGGGAGCAGTGTTCTTCTGAAATAGAGCGTGAGAGATGGAGGAGAGTTGGGAGTAAAAACACAGTCACCCGTGGTCCCAGACCCCTTGTGGATATTAACAGAGGATGATAGATGATCAAGTCCCTTGAGTGAAATGGTGTGATGTTTGCATAGGTTCTACAGAAGCTCCCGTGTCCTTCAGATCATGCCCAGAATTTTGGTGATACCTACATATTAATAATACAATGTAAATGCTATGCAGAGAGATGTTATGGCTGAGGTTTAGGGATGAATGACAAGGGACGTTCTGAGGTTATTGGCACAGACACAGTTTTTTGGCTGAGAAGCTTTGCTCTGCAATTGGTTAAATCACAGATGTAGAACCTACAGATATCCAGTGATGGATGTTACATATATGTCTCCTTGGCCGAGGACATTTGTCTCCAGAATCTGGGGAATCCAGAAGAGGAGGCCTGGGGTGGGGGTGGGGGGTGGGGATAGCGGTGGAGATGTAGGGTGGAGGTGTAGGGTGGGGTGGGAGTGGGGTCAGAGACGGGGAAACCTCCCAGATGCATGGGGCATTTGTTTTAAGGCCAAGAGTTCCTTGCATTGCTGCTTTATTTACTTATTTTTATTGAAAACTTTAAAATTTTATTTTTTGTGTGTTTTGTCTGCTTGTACTTATACATGCCACATGTGTGCAGTACAGACACAGACCAGGAAAGGACATCAGATCCCCTGATACTGGAACGATATAGTTGTGTGAGTCATCCCGTGGGTGCTGGGAATCGAACCCAGGTCCTCTGGAAGAGCAGCCAGGGCTCTTAACCACTGAGTCGTCTGTCCAGCCCCAGCTTTACTTATTCAGAAGGCAGAAGAAATGGATGGGCAGCTGTATTTGCTACCCATAGAGAAGCAGACTCTCTGTCCGGAGGACCGTTTGTCACAAACAACTGCTCTGACACTCTGAGGATTCAGGACACTTGGGTCCGAGTTCAATAGAAACAGTGTGGCCTGAACTTTTCTTCCGCATCTTCTGAAACTTTTGGGAGGTTTATGTATGTGACCCTTAAAGACAATGACAGTGTCCTTAAGAGAGAAGGCTTCCAAACGCCCCTCTGGAAGGGGAGGTCACCTGGGAGAGGCTGATCAGGGCACATTTGGAACAAACCCACCCATTTGTGAAAAGCAGGTGACAATAGCTGGAAGACACACAAGGCACTGGAGAGAGACTAAACGTCTTTTCATCAATTTGAAAGAATGGTCACAAGTATTTCACTTATATTGGCCTGCACAAAAACGATAGCATTCTTAAAATGGCCTCAACATTCATTATATTTGGAGATTTCATTCAAGTATTTGGAGTCTAAGATCATTGTATTTCTACCCAGAAAGTCCTGAAGGTCTTCTTAAAATTGGTGAGAGCAGTGTTGTTCAGGGAGGAAAGCCCTTTAATTTAAACGGTTCTAAACCCGGCTAAGAGAATGTGCAGGACCTCCACAAGCCCACAAGAAGCACCAAAAGTCCACAGAACAGGGTCTGCGGAGCCGGTATCAGATAAAGAGGCATGCAAGGAGCCTGTGAAAAACCCACCGCGGGGTCGGGGGTGGGCGGGGAGGGCAGCAGCGTGTATCTGCAGGAGTAAAAGACTGAGTGGGCCCAGAATTAAACAGTGATTGCTCAGTCAGTCAGCGCCTGAATTCAGAGACATTCTAAGTGCTTGTGGGGGTGTTTCAGAGGTAAGCGGGGCTCAGCTGCTGGAGGTAATTCACAGGGAATCAGCTGGCATGCACCCCGCTGCCACCATCATAATCTATTCAATGAAACACGTGGCGGAAATGAAATTGAGTGCTCAAGTCCTCACACTGTCTTTTATTTAACAATTTATCAAACTTTCTTAAGACCAGAGCTATTTTTTAAATAACATTTGCAGAGTTCAAAAGCCCTGTTATCAAATCGTCTCCCATCTGACAGTTTAATCCAGTGAACACTCAAGTTAGAGACTTGGCTGTCTTCCAGGATGGCAAGGACTTGCTCCAAGCGTCAGGAAGCTAGGCACTTCCCTCTGAGGCCAGACCTCTACCACCTCAAGAAGAAGAAAAGTATAAAAACCTAATTCCATCTACCATTATACAATATGGCTGCTAACAAACAGGCCCACTCTTTGAAAACTGGCTCCCGTTGGCCAGTCATCAAAGCTGTCTATTCAGGAGAAGAATAGCATCCTGAATCTGGAAACGGCCACTGAAGTCTAGGAATGTCCAAGTACTTGACCCCATGGGGACAGCATCAAGCTCTTGCTTGGGAAGAGTTAAGAAAAAATGACTACCAACATGGTGGAACATTCTAGGCGACTAGCAGAGACAGGTCCCACTGAGTCACCTCATCCCTGTGAACCTCCACCGCTCTGGCCTGAACTTGGCAGGCAGTGTATCCACCTCTTCACCTCACCACAGGAGAGCAAGAACACCAGCCAGGCGCAGACATGGGAACTGTCCAAGGCAAAGATACTGTCGCTCACACCTGCTACACCCTTGCGTCGGTCTCTTCATTCATGGGTCGGGGGTGAGAAAATTGGCATTATAGACTACCATGAGAATTGAAGGCTAATGCCAGGGGACTTTTAAGTTGATGCAGAGGTCTGGAAAGAAGGTTCAGCAGTTAAGAGCTCTTACAGAGGACTAGGGTCCAGTTTCCAGCACCCATATGATCACTCTCAACTGACTGTAACCTCAGTTCCAGGAGAACCCTCTTCTGGCCTGCTTGGGTACTAGGTACATACATGGTATATGCACACACATGTAGGTAAACCCTCACACATAAAATAAGAAAATGAAAATTTTAAAAAGTTCTTGTAGGAGTTAGTGCAAGACAGCACATTCCTGCCTGGTACCCCGGATGCTCTTATGTGTTAGTTATTAACTTGCATGCTGGCTTTAATTTCTACAGTTAGTCATTTTAATAAATCCATTTATCCAAGGAGCTTGGGAAGTCTCTGAAGATTAACGTCAGATGGCCTGCAGTACATAGAAAGAAAAAAAGGGGAACAGTGAGGAAAATCCAGTCATCCCATCAGGATAAAAGGCTAAAGAAAAGATGGAATATAATTGCTTTAATAAAATATGATGAACCATTTCACACAGAAAACAGTGGGAATAATAGCAAAATGAATTGCCAGTCCTAAGGAAGACCAGACAGTACCAATCTCATTATTAGTAAATTGATTGGACAGGAGGAAATGTATTCAGCTGCCCTAAGCCTCCACACATGCTTTCCAAATTGCTTGTAGGGATTCACCTCCCAGACAGCCAAGCGAATGCGGGTGACATCCGCTCTTCCATACTGCAATACGTTGGCTACATTACTAATTGATTTGAAGTCTCCATCAGGCTGTAGAGTTGAGACGCTTTCTTCTCAGCTAGTTACCGATAGTCAAGTTTTCCTTCTCTTTCCTAAGATGCCCATCCACGGCATCTACCTGCCTTTATACCGAGTTTACCCTAGTTCTTTGTATATGGCAGATGGCAATCTTTGGTTGGCTGTGTATTTTCAATGTTAAGTGGTTTCTCACTAAAACATGACCTGTTTTTGTTTTTTTTTTTTTTATAGCACTTCTTGAGCAGAGACTAGAATCTCTGTGAAAAAAATAATGGGCCAAGCCCAGGCAAGACAAATTTTTAAAAGGTCTTCTTGATTTTTCCTTTTGTTGTGGATGGGTGTTTTACCTGCAAGTACATGCATGCAGTGCTCTTGGAGGCCAGGAGAGAGCATTAGATCCCCTGGAACTGGGCTTGCAGAAGTCTGTGAGTCCTCATGCGTGTGCTAGGAACCCAACCATATCCTGTGCATGAGCAGCTGGTGCTCATAATTGCTGAACTCTCTCCAATCCAACCAAGTCAAATTTTCAAGTAAGAATACCAAAGGTGGGGGACTCATCTTGTGCTCACAGTGGAGTGAACACACGTGGCATGGTATTGGCTTCAAGAAAAGAAATCAATGAAGTCAAACAGCTCAGAGGCAAAGCTTCGCATGACAGAGAGTCAGGTCTGGTCAGGCCTTTTCCTTTAGTCCTAGATGTATACTGAATTACATTCCCCATCCTTCCTGATGACCCCTGTGATCAAGTTCAAGCAAACGGGCTGAGGCCATAGATGATGTCCCTCTGTTTCAGGCATGGTCCATATATTCCTCCCACGACAAGTTACTACACCCCATCTACCAGATGAAGGTCTCTTGAGCACACACGCGGACACACACACACACACACACACACACACACACACACAAAGAGTTATAATAAAAAGTGTTGACAGATGTTGTTGTTGGATTGTAAAGCAAAGTTTTGGGAAGTATTTTGGCATCCTCTGAAAATGTTATCTGTACAGTTACCATATGACCAACAATTCTGCTTGAGGTATATGCCCAAGAGACATGAAATCACATATCCACTCTAAAATCTGTGCATAAACATTGATAGAGACATAATTCATGACTGAGTGGAAAACTCTAAATGCTCATCAAACAATGAATGGAAGAAAATGGTACATCTAGACAATAGAATATTGGTCAGCTGCCACAGGAAGGAAAGACTGGCATGTGTTAGTTACTACGGTGAGCTTTGAAAACACTATGCTAAGTGAAAGAAGCCAGATAGAAAGGACTAGATGATATATGGTTCCATTTATTGAATGTTAGGAGGTAGGAAGTGGGAAACAAGGAGTGGTCACTGACAGGCATGAAGTTTCTTTGGGGAAAATAAATTAGAGCTTTTGTTTTATGTCCCTATAAATATACTAAACCCATTGGTTGTACATTTCAAAGGGTAAAGTTTATTATTTTAATTATATCTCAATAAAAAATATCTTATTCTGCGGTGCCCTCATATAGGCCTTAATCTAGTTCTATGTGCCATACCTTGTATGGAAGCTACAAGGGATCCCAACCAGTTTACCTTGGATTCTTCTGTCTTCTGGTACGGAACAAAAAAGAAGAAAGCTCCTCAAAAACACTGCACATTCCCTCATCCCTGGCAAGGAGGGTGATAATTTCATTCCTGGATCCTGTTCCCCTCCTTATCCACCTGTACCAAAAAGCATGATTATAAGCCACTCTGGCCTACCATGATGCCACTGTCTGGATGTGCTCTTCCTAATTCAGGTGCTGCCTATGGAAAGAGGCCTTTGGGGTGACTGAATATGAGGCTTCTATCTTTATGACTGGGGTTAAAACACTGAACAACAGGTTTCACGCTGCCTTGGCTTGTTACCCCTCCACGGCCAGCAGTGTGAGGATGTAGTGGTATCCCCACTGTGGCAGATGAGTCAAGACAGCCCAAGAGCTGGCTGCTGAATACTGGCCTTCCTGGGATCCAGCATTTCTCATCTTAAAAATCTTCAGTTTCTGAGTTTTGGTTACAGCAGCACAGAACAAGCTATTCAGACTCAAAATCAGGAGAGTCTACCCCAAAGAAAGATTCCTGCAGAATTCTGGGCACTGGGAAGATTAAGGGAAGACTCGTCCTTCACTATACCCCTGAAGATGATGCCACGTCACCTGATGCCAGGCTGAGCCTTCAGGACCTCCCATCCACACTCAATGTTCTTCTCCAGTCTTCACTTACTGGGAAGGCCAATCACCAAGACTAAGTTTTAAAAAGAAGAACTGATTATTCAGGAGGGGGCAGAAGATTGCAGGAGCCTGAAGACTAGGAAGTCCGACCTGAGATTGTGACTCCTAAAAGTGGAAGGGAAGCTGGAGCCATGATACCTCAACAATATGCTGCCTCAGCGAGATCTGAGCAATGACAGCTCCAGCAGACAAGCTAACATGGAAGGGCACAAGTCTCATAGGGTTTCATCCAAGGACAAAGAGCTACTGATAACTGCTGACATCTGAGAGAGAGAATTAGCCTCTCCCAGGGATGAGACCCCTAACTTGACCACCAAGGGACTCAGCGCGTTGTATTTGTATGTTTATATGTGTGTGTGTTTAACAATAATGATTAAAGAAAAGGAAGCCATGAATTTGAGAGGGAGTAGGGGAGGCATGGGAGGAGTTGGACGGAGAAGAGAAATGATACATTATATTTTAATTTTTAAAAATTCAACAAAAGATGAATTAACAGCAAAGAGGGCCAGAACAAAATGAGCTTCTCACAGAAAGGGGAAGTTGTAGAAAAGACAGAAAACTATCAATAATGTAGGCATACTATCGCAAACTCTAAGACACATATTTTATGGATTTTGAATATTTACCCCAAGTAGGATGATTAAGCTACTCTTGACTGCTTCTTTCAGGACTATTCCTAAGCAATCAAGCTGCATAATGTTCTGTGTGCATGATTAACCAACTGATGCATATTTCATTCATTTAATGGCATTTATAACTTGGTGACAAAATTCAGCTTAATTATTAAAGTACTGACTGAAGGTTTCATATTCTGTCTTTTGCATACTTTACCTTCTGTGCTGGGGCTGGCGTGTGGAATTTCCCTCACAGGATCATATGCTAATGCCCGGGTCTCCAGCTGTTGGCACTCTTGGGAGAGGTTTGAAAACTTAGGGAGTTAGGACTTAGCCATAGGAAGGTCACGTGTGTGTGTGTGTGTGTGTGTGTGTGTGTGTGTGTGTGTGTGTGTGTACATCCTTGTATGCTACTCTTAGTCTCTTCTTATTACACTGTCTGCTTTGTGTGGAAGGACCTCCTCTGCCATATGCTCCCACCACCAATATGTTCTTTCAAAGGACACGGGACAAGTGGAATAAAACCCTCTGAAACCATTAGCCAAAATAAAACCTGCCCTAAGTTATGCCAGGTAGACAACTAACACACTGGGTACATATATGTGTATGTACACATATATACATATGGTATGTATGTATCTGTCTCATACTAAAGGGTAAAGGTGAACTGTATCTCAGTAACAAACTCCGACAGCTGCTATTATTAGCATTACATGACTGTGTGGATCAGCTACTTTTCCTGTGGCTGTGACAGAATAGCTGCCTGAAGCAACCTAAGGAAGGAGATAGATTCTCTTGGTCCAGAAGGCATGAAGGCTGAAGTGGCTAAGTCCATGGTGTGAGAACTCACGGCTTATTCCTGTCTTTGTGGACTGGGCTCAGAGTACCCAGGTCAAGACCAGAGGCAGTTATTACATTCATGACCTACCCCCAGAAGCTTACATCTGCTAGCTAGGTCACTGTTCCAAAGGTGTCCAGACAGTTCCTTGAGCTGGGAACTAAGGTCCAAGTTCATGAGGTGCTGATGGCTATTTCACAGTCACCCTATAGCATTCTACCATTGACCTTTATAAGTTCATAGCTATCTTGTCAAGCAAAATGCATTCCATCCAACTTCAGGGGTTCCCATAGCTTGGTTTTTAAAGATTTGTTTATTTTTACTTAATATGTATTGGTGCTTTTACCTGCATACATGTAATGTGCCTCCACCATGTATGTGCAGTATCCAGGATTGTCAGAAGAGAGCATTGGGTCCTTTGGAGCTGGAGTTACCATTCATTGGGAGCCACTATGTGGGTTCTGGGAATCAAACTCAGGTCCTTTGCAAGTGCAATATGTGCTCTAAACCTCATGGCCACACAGGTGGCTCTGGGTTGATTGCTGGATTACAAAATGAAAGAAATCATGTGAATATTAGTGTATGTATACACACACACACATACACACACACACACACACACACACACACACACTGAAATGGGGAGGTGAAGGTGGGTGGGAGAGAGGTGGAAGAGTGGCCAGCATGGAAAACAAACACGTGAAATGGCAAACAATAGTAGCAATAATACCTAAAACGTTTAAATTCAGAAGGAAAAACTCAGCAGGGCAAACACACACTTTTGTAGGTACATGCACAATGTCCAGGGGTCAGGGTGACATCATGGGAGTCTGATTTGAGGGTGGTCAGCCTCACCCTGATTGACTCCCCCTGCTTGTCTCCTGCAACCTCATCAGGCACAGCAGAAATTGTAGACAATGGGATTTGGTTCCATGGCTTCTAGTTCTGCCATACACAAGGATGAGTGTATTTGAGGAATACCTGCTGTCTTTATGAATCAAGTACTGGATGCAAATCTGTTCCATGGGACCACTGGGTCCTGCCACAGCCATGTCTCTTCCTCGGACCTTGAATTCAGAGTCTCTAAAAGCTTCATGCTTTAGCCAGCACTTCCTGTGGACACCCCCAGCACTTCTTGTGAATGCCCCCAGCATGTCCTGTGGACACTCCCAGCACTTCCTGTGAATGCCCCCAGAACTTCTGTGGACGCCCCCAGCACTTCCTGTGGACACCTCCAGCACTTCCTGTGGACACTCCCAGCAGTTCCTGTGGATGCTCCCAGCACTTCCAGTGGATGCCCCCAGCACTTCCCGTGGACTCATGCAGTCATGCATAAGGCATGTGTGCTCATATACCCTACAGCGAGTTAGTTTTGGAAGCGCTTTCAAATGATTCAAGCCAAACCAGACCAAAATAAGAACCAGAGCTAGAACTGGGACCGTAGCTCAGTGATTAGAACACATGCCTAGTATGTAGAGGACCTTCGGTTTGCTCTCCCCAGAACATAAAAATAACTTTTTAAAGGAGAAAAAAAAGAGTTTGCCAAAATTCAGCATGTCTTGCTGGCGCCCATGAGCTTCCTGCTCAGGTGAAGAACTGCTCACCTGATTCTTTTCTCCTCTGCTAGACTTCAGCTCTTACTTTAGGCTCACCTCATGCGTTAATGTCTGGGCTCGACAGTCTCAGAAGCTAAGTGTTAACATCACCTCAGCCTCTTCCCATACATGTTCAAGTTAAAGTGTTTCATTAAAAGCATCATACAGCAAGACCAGGCTGGATGCATCCAATGAAGATGACACCCAAGAGGACACAGCACAGGAGCCATCTCGACAGAAGCAGAAAAGGCCTAGAGTCCCGAGAAGATAGGATAAAGGGAATTACCTCATCATAATTCAGCCTGTCTATGACAGGCATTATACAAAATGGGCAAAACAAGCAAATCATTTCATCTACAACCTAAAACAAGACCAGCATGTTCGCTTGTTCCACCTTATTCTACATAGTGTTCAAAATCTTAGAGAAGGAAAACGAGAGGAAGAAGTTAAAAAACAGAAAAGGAAGAATCCCCGCTTGCAGGTATCTTGATCCTATACTTACTAGACCCTGAAGACCCTGCCAGAAGATTCTAGAACTGATAAGCACTTTCAGCAAAATGGGATAGAATCAATGTAGACACACAGCAACTTTTCTATATCCCAACAACAAACTTGCTAAAAAAAAGAAACCAGGATGAAAACTCCATTAGCAATAGTGTCGAAAAAGGAAGCCCCTGGAAACAAAGCTATCTAAGAGAGTGGACAACTTCACAACTCTAGGATACAGAACAAAGAAACTGAGGAAGGCATTGAAAGATGGCGAGACTGCCCATGCTCAGGGATTGGTAAAGTCGATATGGTGAAAATGTTACCAAAACTAGTATGGACATTCACTGCCATTCCTTCCAAAATTCCAGTGAAATTTTCCACAGAAATAAACGAAAATAACAAACAACCTAAAACAAAACCCCAGATGGAAAAACCCCAGTTCTACAAGTCATATGGAAGCACAAAGGACTCAAATAGCCTTAGCAGAAAAGGGGAACACCGAAGACCTTAAACACCTGGTCTCAAATTATACTACAGAGCTATAGTCACAACGCCAGAATGGCACTGGGACAAGACAGACACATGGAACAGTGGGAACGTAACCAAAGACCCAGGTATAATCCCACATAGCTAAAGTCGCCTATTTGTTTATAAAGATGTCAAAGTTATACATCAAAGAAAAGAAAGGCACATTAACACGTGGTGCTTGGAAGACTGGATTTCCATACATAGAGGAACGAGGCTAGCATTTGTCTTCTCCCATCCCAAAGAAAACAACTCAAAATGGTTCAAAGACGTTAATGTCTGGCCTGAACTCTTCTGAAACTCTGAGAGGAAAACACAGCTAAAATATGTCAAGACAGAGGCACAAGACAGGCAATAATATCCCCAAGTTGACATTCCATTAAAATGAAAAAACTTCTTCACAGCAAAGAAATGACCACCATACTGAAGAGAAAACCATGGAATAATAGAAAATCTTTTATGTCCCCACATCTTCCAGGGTATAAGGGCACAGGATCTAGAAAGAACTCTAAAATTTCAACACCAGTTAAAGGATTTAATCAATCAATGGGCAAATGAATCGGACAGACAGTTGTAAAGAAAAGAGACGGTGTCCAATATTCTTAGCCATTAGAGAAATGCAAGATTAAACTGCACCGAGGTCCTATCTTAGCCTAATAGGTATCACCAAGAATTAACAAAGGCTTATGTTGGGGAAGGCAAATCAGCATGCTGGTGAGGATATAAATGTGCGTGCTTCTGCTGCGGAAATCAGTATGGAGGCTCCTCACAAAGCTGAAAGCAGACTCCTACCATATGACCCAGGGACACCACTCCTTGGTATGCACCTGACGAATTCCAAGTCAGCACAACACAGAGACACAGCCACACTTACTTCACCATCCAAGACGGTCGAGATACAGAACCAGTTATCCATCAACAACAGGCTAGTAGATAAAGAGAACGCAGCATGTAAACACAGAGAGTGTTATTCAGCTACATGAAAAAAAAAAAAAGAAATTGGTCAGAGCTGGAGAATAGATGGGAGGAGACATCACCACATAAAGTGAAATAATCCAAACTCAGAAAGCAAATATGCTTTCTTTCATATTCTGAATCTAGACCTAAGTCCATACCTGTATGTGACAGAGAACAGCCTGGCTATCCCATGAAGATGGTATTCCTTTAAATAAAGATTTATTTGTTATTTTGTATGTATATCTGTGTTCTGGCATGACTTATATGCAACACATGCATGCAGTGCCTGAAGAAGCCAAAATGGGATGTCAGACCGGAGTTGGCAGATGGTCGTGAGCCACCATGTGGGTACGGGAACTGAACCTGGGTCCCCTGCAAGAGCAGCTGGTGCTCTTGACTGCTTAGCCATCTCTCCAGCCCCAAGGTGGGATTTCTTATAGTTGTAAACAGAACTACATTTGGCAGCCTTTTGGAACAACAAGAAGCCGAAGACAGACTATTTGGAATACAGGAGGTGACCAGCGACGGTGGCCAAAGGAGCTGGTGGAAGGGTTGGTACAAGGTACGTGTGTGTTAATGTCATGGAAGCCTACTACCCTATACACTAACAGAAAATTTAATTACAGAAAATAACGACAAAGTAAAGGCGCTCAATGCACCAGCACTGGGGAGGTGGTGGCTTGGGCTTTGATACTCCCAGGAACCCAGCATGGTGCCTCATGCAGAGTCCATCAGAGCAGCTGTTCTACCTGCTGTCCTTCATCTGCTAGATCTCCCTGGCCTCTCTATCTTCCCAAGAAACCCACAGTGGTCCCGCGCAGGAGGCGGGCTGTAAAGAGGAAGCACTGAGAAGTATAGTTCCCTCTCTGCCCGTCTTTCCCCCAGTAACCTGCATCTTAACAAATGGAAGAGGATCCATGGCAGCCCAGGTCTCCTTCACTTAGCACAAACTTGAATTTCTTACTGGGCTAAGAAGCAGCCTCGGAGTCTTCTTCCACACAGAACTCTGTGTGCAGGAGAATTATATCCACCCACAGATCAGAGACCATTAACCCATTCATCCAAGGCTCTTTTGAGGTATAAGGAACACCTCCACCATCAGGTGCCAGTTAGGGGGAAAAAATCCCTCTGTGTCCACAAGAACGTGCTGAATTCCTTCTGTAGAGTCCAGACTCCCAAAGGTTCCTGGATACATGGTGGCAGCAAGGTCTTTAATGGTCAGATCCAAGAGTGCCAGGCAGTGCCACTGCAATACCCACACTATTTCAAGGCAAAGCCGGAAAGCAGTGGCTTTTAACAAGTACTCTTCCATAAGGTTAATCAGAGGACTAAAGGAAAGATAGGCAAAGTGCATTGTGGGGGAGCCGGTACTCAATGGATGCTGACTGTCAAGCCGATTCAGCGTTACATGCTGTGTGTGTGTGCTCAGTTCCTCTGTGGTGTGAATATGGTGCTCACTCACTGAAACTCACAGTGAGGCTCATTTCTGCACTACAGCAGTGTTGGGGTGGGGCTAGTGGATGCGTCTGACTCACAGGGGTAGAGTCCTCACGAAGGGATCACTGGTTTTCTATCAGAAAGGCCTATCTGCTCCTGGAGCTTGGCCCCTTTTCTCTGTCTTTGTCCTGTGAGTCCATTGGCTTTTCTGTCACACACACAATAGCACCAACCCCTCACTACAAGGTGAGCAGGTATCAAGCATGCCAAGATGCCCGTGGCTTTCCAAAGCATGAGCCCAGACAAATCTCTTTTCTTTAGTCCCAGGCATACTGTCATAGCAGTAGTGGGACAAACAAAGTTCCTTTGTGGTTCATCAAAACTATCCACATAAAGATGGCTGGTTACTAAAGGATGCCGATGAGGGCATGTTTATATGGACTTTCTCTGTCGTAAAAGCACTCCCAAAGGGTCAATGCCAGCATCACCAAACCCAGGACTTTCGAACTCTTGGCTCTCCTCTGCCCTGGTAAATTCTATTTAGTGTTTGTCAGGGCCACTTTGACAAAACCAGTAACACAGTCAAATATTGATGGAGGCTAGTTACTTAAGAGACCTAGGGCTCCTAAGATAGACCAAGAGATCTTTGTGTAATTAAAAGCTACTGTGTGCCATTCCTCTGTCCTATCAGTTAGACTCGCTGTAGCAAATCCCTTCTCCCTATCTTACAGCCGGAGTCATCATTATCCACAAACACCCCTACTTTGGTTCTTCCTCGTTGGCTCCTTTAGTATTTACTATCTTAGGGAGATAGTGAAGCGGTAACATTTTAATTATGTGCTTGATATGGGAGTTCTGAAAAGATAAGATCATATGTTTGAACTCAATTTCAATTCTGTGGAAGGTATTAGCACGGTGTAAGGAATTACAGAAATGATCAAGGGCTCTTACACAGCAGCTCTTATGAAAAGAACACTGAGAAAGTTGGGCATCTGATTTCTAGTCTAAATTTTTTTTGGTCACAGATCTATTTAATTAGTCATTCTGAGACATCTGAGGTATTCATGAATTTATTTCATGCCAGACACTTTTACTGAGCCCTAATTTGGCAGTAAACTCCATTGGGATCTTGATAAATCAATCACGTATTAAAAAGTGAGTCATTGTAAGTAAACCCCAAGCCCTTCTCCATGTATGGACAGATACCTGAGCTGCCAGGAGCCTGGTTATTCCATCAAGGTGAGATTTTTCTATTATTTTTATGTGTATATGTGTGCCTGTGTGAGTTTATATGCACCATGTGCATGCAGTGCCTACAGAGACCAGAAGAGGACATCAGATCTCCTGGATGAGTTACAGATAGTTATGGGCCACCAGGTGGGTGCTGGGAGCCAAGTGTAGGTTCTTTACAAGTGCAGTAATCACTCTTAACCACTGAGCCTCCTCTCCATCTCCTGAGATGGAGTTCTTATAAAAAGAGTGGCCTACTTAGAAGCCTCTGGGAAATGTGAGACCTTAAAGAGGGGAGGGAATTTGTGTAGGTGTGGCAGATGGCAAATCAAAACAGCACTTCTCTCCTGAACTCTAAGCAATATCGTCTTCCCCTCCTGGGTTCCAGAACATTCCATCTCTTCCCTTAGGGTCTACAGGGATGGTCACTTTCACTTCCTCTTTGAGCACACTGGCTGTATTTCTCTGCACAGTTGCAGGACTCCTACTTATGCCCAGCATCTCTCAACGCCAGCTGCATCTCAAACCAACCAGTGCATGTTGTTCTGTGCATTCCTGGGTATTTATCAGCAGCCCTGGCCTCTGCCCAACTGACAGGCACTTGTTAAACGAAGGGTTGTACTTGTATTAGTATAAAATGAGCCTGACAGCATAGAAAATTCTGCAGGGTTGGCTGTCCAGCAAAAAGCACCCATTCACTTCTTAGGCTAATTCTCTGGACCAAGAGGAAGTCAATAAATACACCTTTTCAATATTGACACCATGTAATATCTGTTCAGAAATGGAGGCTCCCTGCTGCTCATATTTATGACTCTGCTTAAAGCCAGCCAGAAGCTAGAAAGTTGTGCAGAACTATTCCAAGTCCCCGAGCACTGAACTACCCTCCAATAAAAGGTATCTCACTGACATGAATAACAACTGCTGGGGAATATTATTAAAGGTGTGTTACTTGTGTTTATGCTGTGGAACATTTACTTGATGATGTAAAGCTGTGTCGCTTTTGTTTATGTTGCCTTTGCTTACCTCTGTGAAACTGTGATTCTTTGCCTGTCTAAAACACCTGATGGGCCTAATTAAGAGCTGAACAGCCAATAGCAAGACAGGAGCAAGGATAGGTGTGGCTGGCAGGCAGAGAAAATAAACAGAAGAAGAAATAAGCTAAAAAATGAGTAATGAGAAAAGAAGGGGAGGAGGACGTAAAGTATACAGAAGTAAGGTAAAGAAAAAGCCTCTGAGTGTGTTTACTCGGGATCTGTGTGGCGGGTCCCCAAAAGAGCAAAGAGCAAAAGAGCTAGGAGTAAAACCTCACACAATGAAGAACTGTATCGGGACCCAGCAGGAACGGGAGGGTGGTGGTGCTACAGAAGAAATTTACATTGCAGACTAGAGGAGATTTCACCCCTTCAAGAGACTCAGTTTTGTTTTAAATACAATGTTTCCCATGTTTTAGGATGGCTTAAAACCATCTACGGCTGAAGAAGTC
>JAQHUG010000136.1:3400436-3411221 GCA_028555095.1 Dicrostonyx torquatus
CTAGTTCTGTCCATTTGCCTGCAAATTTCAAGATGTCCTTGTTTTTCACCGCTGAGAAGCACTCCGCTAACACTTTTAATAGCTGCAGGAGGCAGACACCACATTACTGTAATGGTGACAACAGCACAAAACCAACCTTAAACAGAAATGCCTTCCAGACCAGCTTCCGGGACTCAGAAGCTGCCCAGCCCAGCTCATCTGCACAGTAAGAAGACGCCAGGACCAACTTGAAGTTGCTGACCCTTCCTGCTGCTTCAGAAAACTGGGCTGGTTGAGCACAGCCTGCTTCTACGAACTTGAGAGAAAGAGGAGAACTGCAGCTTATGGCATAGAACCCTCCCACAGAAACCAGCTCAGAGGCAGGAAAGCACGGTTATACATGAATAAAAACATCCTGGGCGGCAGCAGGATGCATTTACACTAACTTCAGGTCTCAGTTTGGGGACCCCTTGTGTTTTGTGACTCCACCTCTGGAGTGGGACCAGAGATGCGCTCACACTGAAAGTCACAGGAGAGTGCCAGCCTGCTTCTAGGCACTACCTCAGGGATGACACCAAGGACTGCCCAGCTGCTGAAATGTGAGCATTGAGAGTACACCAGTTACACTTGTGCCACTGGGATCAACATATCCAACAGAAATGGCATAAGGGTAGGATTTGCTTTGCTCATGACTTTAGAAGGTTTGGTTCATGGCTGCCTGACCCCGTGGGATCATGCAGAGAGTGTCACAGGGGTGGGAGTATGGTGTGGGAGGTCCTTCTGTCCTAATGTTGCTTTTATTAGTTAATGAATAAAGAAACTGCCTTGGCCTGATAGGATAGAACTTAGGCAGGAAAGACTAAACTGAATGCTGGGAGAAAGAAGAGTGGAGTCAGGAGAAGCCATGGAGCTGCCGGAGATAGACACTGGGAACTTTAGCCATGTGGTGATACACAGATTAATAGAAATGGGTTAAATTTACATGTAAGAGTTAACCAATAAAAAGGTAGAGCTAATGGGCCAAGCAGTGATTTAATTAATACAGTTTCTGTGTGATTATTTCAGGTCTAAGCAGCCTCCCTTCTCCAACAGGAGTAGGTGGCAGCAGGGTCTTTTCTTCTTGGGAGGCAGGTAGTAGAGAATAAAGGGGGAGGGATACAGAAAGAAGCCAGGGCAACACAACAGCCATCTCCCCAAAAGTCCACCTCTTATTTTAGTTTCTTCCAATGAACCCCTAAAGGGATTAGATTTCTCAGTAGGTCAGATGTGCATTGTGCTAACTCCCAGTCATTCCTTAATCCAGTCAAGTGTTTTTTTCTTATTTAACCTTTTTTATTTATTCTTTGAGAACTTCATACACATACACGATGTGTTTTGATTGTGTCTATTTCCCGTTTCCCCAATCCTACTCCCCCTGAACCTACTCCCACTCATCCCCCTTCAACTTCACTTTCTGTCTTTTCCCACCATTTAACCTAGCAGTGTGCATGCTTGTGTACAGCCTTCCACTGGACCACGGGCAGCCTACCAATGGCCACGCGTGCAAGAGAATGACTCTCCCAGCCACCACCACCAGCCAATAGCTTTTTTTTCTTTATTGANCCCCCCCCCAAGACCCACACGGTGGAAGGAGGGAACAGATTCCCACAAACTGGGAGCCATGGCATGCGTGTGCCCCCTCACATATAAATGAACACATGTAGCTTTTAAAATGACATGTATGTTTGCAGGGATCTGGGGGAAAGGGACCTTTTTATCCTGCTGGAAATAATGTAAATTTGTGTACCCAATATGAAAGCAAGTATGGAGGCCCTTGTCAAGTACTCCATTCTACCACTCCTGGGAACACACCTCCTGGATTTTAAGTCAACCAGCACAGGGATGCTTGTTCATCTAGGGTTACTGCAGCACTATTCACAAGAGCCAAAAGATGGAAAAATCTAGATGTCCCTCCGTGGAAGAGCAGGTAAGAAAGGGAGGCGCACATGCACAATGAGGTTTTATTCCAATGTGAAGGATGAGACTGCGTCACTTTCGGGGACAGACAGGAAAGGGAGATTGGTGATATCAACCAAAGAGACACATTTTCCTCTTGTTTGAAGAATACAACTTAAAATTATGATTTGAAAGTAGAAGGATATGTGAGGGGAAGAAGAGGTCTGAAGGGAAGCAGGGAAAGAGAGGGGGACGATGGGGAGATGCTAGGTGAATGTCACATATATTCCTTACCATCTGTGAAATATGGAGCGATGCACATACGACATGTACATAGAGGGGGAGATGATCTGAGGACTGAGAAAAGGTGACGGGGCATGAGCGGGAACAGGACTGGGCAAAGGACACTGTATGATACTCATGTACTGAAATATCATAGCAAAGCCAACTGTCTTCTATGCTAGCTGAAATATGAATAAAATTAATTTAAAATCAAGTGGGGATTTCACATAAATATCCAAATATTGAGTTTTTATTTAAAAAAAAAACAGAGGACTTATAAATACTGTGCACCACCTAGCTGAAGCTGGGGCCTGGCTGGCAGGGCACAGCAGCTGAACCTTCTCTCTACACAGCTCGGGGCCTGTATCAGTTGCCATCGCTCTCTTTTCTCTTTTCATTGACTGAAAAGAGAGTGGAAAACTCCTTACATTCACACTGAACGCAGGCATGCAGGACTATGGGAGACAGATCAGATGCAAACGGCCGAACGTGCCATAAAAAAAAATGGAAGACAAAAATATTCTTCACGTTCATATAAAATGATTAATATGCAAATAAGCATGTCTGCAACAGAAGCATATGACACAAGATGCCATTTAAACCGAACCGCAATAAAAACCAGCATAAGGGAAGACAGGCGACGTAAACTTAACCAAGAATGACAAGTTCACTGGGATTTATTTCTGAGAGCAAACAGAATAGAGGCCGCAAGCCTGACATAGTTAGGTGAAAAATCTTCCGAGCATCCTGTCTTTTGAGGATGGCCCGTTTGTGAAAACATTTCTCTGGGGGGCTGGAGAGATGGCTCAGAGGTTAAGAGCATTGCCTGCTCTTCCAAAGGTCCTGAGTTCAATTCCCAGCAACCACATGGTGGCTCACAACCATCTGTAACGGGGTTTGGTGCCCTCTTCTGGCCTGCAGGCATACACACAGACAGAATATTGTATACATAATAAATAAATAAATATAAAAAAAGGGAGGTGTTGGGGGGCTGGAGGGATGGCTCAGAGGGGCTGTAGGGATGGCTCAGAGGTTAAGAGCATTGCCTGCTCTTCCAAAGGTCCTGAGTTCAATTCCCAGCAACCACATGGTGGCTCACAACCATCTGTAACGGGGTTTGGTGCCCTCTTCTGGCCTGCAGGCATACACACAGAATATCGTATACATAATAAATAAATAAATAAAAAACCATTTCTCTGGATGTGGCTGTGGTCATGCATCCCACAACACAGAAGTAACTTTTGTAGGAAGAAACGTACATGAAACATTTGCTCGGCATTGTAACATTAGTGGAAAACCCAAGAGGACAAGTTCCATGGAAAGACGAATCTGGGGTGATGCCCTCCATGGTAACGTCTACGGATGTTGTAAGCTGTGTTTACCTGTAGTGTGGAAGCAGCTTGGCAGGACCAAAGGAGCGCTGGACTTGGTGCCTGCGAAACGGACTGCAGCATGAAGCTATTTCCGCGCATCAAGTCTCTCCAAGTTTTTAGTAAAGGAGCTTAGAATCACCACTCACTGGATAGCAACTGTGAGTTATAAAATAGCTCACGTTGGGGCTGGAGAGATGGCTCAGTGGTTAAGAGAGCTTGCTGTTTTCCAGAGGACCTAAGGTCTGTCCCCAGCACCCACTTCCAGGGACTCAAAACCATCAGTAACGTCAATGCCAGGGAATCTGATGCCCTCTGCTGTCCTCTGAACAACTCTGCACACATGGCGGATATTCCATAGACATGTGCATGTATACACATAAAGAAAAATAAATCTTTTTTTTTTTTTTTGGTTTTTTGAGACAGGCTTTCTCTGTAGCTTTGGAACCTGTCCTGGAACTAGCTCTTGTAGACCAGGCTGGTCTTGAACTCACAGAGATCCGCCCGCCTCTGCCTCCCGAGTGTGTGCCACCACTGCCTGGCTAATAAATCTTTTTTTAAAAAGAGCATATTTATATTATATAACATTTAACAACATTTTAGGGTGATCACTTAAGTCTACTCATTGGTTCATTTGCCAAGAGAGGCTCTGTCTGTGCTAGCATGTCAAGGCACACCTAGTAAAATGATGAATCAAATAGACTCCCTAGTCATGATGGTTCAAGTCACACACATAACATGCGTTTAGCTATACTATGCAAAATCAAGTTATATCACTAGACTGTTTTTGGAAGAAATTAAAAAGAATATTCATTAAAAAGAATATTTGTTTTGAGCATGGAGGGAAATTCTGTGGTTAATAACTGGACCAAGGACTTGGGTCTTGACTGCTGCAATCTATCTATATACTATAGCTAATCTTCTAGATGCCCATAGTAGTCTCCAAATGTAGGAAACTATTGGTAAGGCTGTCAGCAAAATCTGCTCAGTGAACCTTCCTATCCTGAAGTCATCCTGCTGGTTAGGTTACATAGCGTTGGAAGGAGTTGCATATGCTGCTGGAGGAGAAAAATCCTTATTTTTATTTTTGTGTATAGTATTTTTTGCCTGCACACATAGTGTGCATGCAGTACCCACAGAGGTAAGAAGAGGGCATCAGATCCTCTGGAACTGAAGTTACAGGTGGTTGTAAGCCATCATGTGGGTGGCGGGAACTGAATCCGGGTCCTCTGCAAGAACAGCCAGCGCTCCTGACCACTAATCCATCTCTCCTACCCCAAGAAGACTTGATCTCCATTGCCAAGGTACCGAAGTTGAGTAAGTTTTACTCTCAATTGCCTGTTGTATCACTCAGAAGTCCCTCAAGTTCCATCCCTGCCATGCAGACCTATGGAACGTCCCGGAGGACACATGCTCCCACAGCTAGAGGCAGGTGGCAGTTTGACCTGGTATATCTTGGCACTGTGGGGATCTTCTTCGTGTTTCTCAAGCCAAAATGCTTCTGTTCATGGGTCAGGGAGACTGCAAAGCCACATAGCAAGAGCCTATGCACTTTCAAAGTTGAGGATGGGAGGCCATTTCTTCGTTTAAAATATGTATTTCAGCAGCTGGAGAGATGACTTGGTGCTTAAGAACACCTGTTGTTCTTTTTTTTTTTTTTTGGTTTTCGAGACAGGGTTTCTCTGTGGCTTTGGAGCCTGTCCTGGAACTAGCTCTTGTAGACCAGGTTGGTCTCGAACTCACAGAGATCTGCCTGCCTCTGCCTCCCAAGTGCTGGGATTAAAGGCATGCGCCACCACCGCCCAGCCCTGTTGTTCTTCCATCACTGACATCAGCTCACAACCATTTGTAATTTCACCTCCCAAAGATCTGATGATCTGTTCTCGCCTCTTTGATGGTTCTATCCATGTGGTGCAGACACCTATATGCACGCACACACACACATTATACAAACACACACATATCCTTTAAAATTTATACTGCATACATCATACATACATGATTAATTCCACACAATTATACAAATGTTATGGTTTCTTTCATTTTCTTTCCCCTTCATTCTTCTGTCACCATTGCCCTCTTTCTCCTCCCCCTTCTTCATCCTCTCAGATTATCAGAATCACTTTTCCTGGGTTCAGATACCTAGCACCCTTGTAAGAACTCAGCATTGGTGGCCCTGGAGAGGCAGAGACAGGGGTTGCCTACAGTTCACTGGCCAGGCAGCCTGGACAAATTCATGAGCTCTACTAGATTCTACTAGAAATCTTGTCTCAAAATATAAGGTGGAGAGCAACTGAGGAAGAAAGCCAACACCAACCTCTGAGTTACCTGTGCATCTAATACACGTATACACAGCTCATGAGTGCGCGCATGCACACACACACACACACACACACACATCTTTATATGTTTACTTACATTTTGCTTTAATCACAGAAATTCTTTCAAGTCACTGGCTCTACTTCATTCTCCTTAGTGGTTGAACAACACTACATGATGACATTCTGTGGCTGGATAAGCACACTCTAGTCTCTTCAGACTCTCGTTTAATGTCATTCACGTGGTTACCAAGTCACCACGGCATGAGGTCCCAGACATCATATCTACACACTAATGTTTTTATTTCGGAGAGACTCCCCAGCATAAGATTCTAGACAAAAATCTGTGTTACAAATTGACAATGACAAGTGGTTTTCCAAAAAGCCAACACCAATTCTCAAATGTAAGCAAAAACAGTATCAGGGGGAAATGTAAAATCTGCATGATTATTTGGAAAAAGATAAAGGCTTCGTCTCTCTGTCAAGTCTGGGAAGCCCCAGATTGAACCAGTTCACAATCTGGCAGAATATCATAAAGACCTTTTTTTTTTTTTGTATGCTATTTTGTCCAGTGTACACTAGATAAGGCTGGGTCTCCTTCCAAATTCAAAGCAACTTCCCTCCCATGTTGGGAGAGATCTGCCTATCATTATATTCTCTTGTTTGTTCACAGAAGGGAAAATACTAACTTAGATTTTATAGGGGAGCCCTCAGAGTTTTCTCAATCGGTAAATCAGAAGCTGTCTTATAGGCATGATCAAATTCTTTTCTTGGTCCCTGGCTTAAAGAGAAACCAAGCCTTTGTAGATCCACACAGCAAGGACCTGAAGAAACTTGCCCTGGACACATAGGTACATCCATCATGCTGGTGGACCCCTTTCAAGGAGTAATGACACAGATAGCTTTCCAGGTTGGATGGAGCCCCCTCTCTGCAGGTTAGAACCCTGGATACCTCAGATGAATGAGAGCCTGAACTGCCAGTGTTGTCTGTACCGATTATTCTAATTTATTCAAATTACTCTATCTGCTAGTGAAAGACACAGGGACATCTCTTATTCCCCAAGCAAAGATCTTAATAGTTAAGAGGCTTCAAATATAAATAAAAGTAATTCAAGTTTTAAAGAATTTATTTTGGCCTTTTGAGAACTCTGATAAAGCCTTCTATAGTCTTCAAAGCTTTTGAAAAAACATTAATGTTTATCTCATGTTTAAAATTTAAAGACATCAAAGGAAAGGATCTTGATTCTGTTTCGGGAATTCGAATGGGTTTCCTTGAAGTGTCAAGTGATGAGGGCCCCTGTCAGAGGGACAGCCTGGCTCTCCCAATCCTTCTTCTAAAGAGCTTTGATATTTTAATATTGCAAATAAAACACTGCAGCCTCTTTTGTCAGTCTTAAAAACTAAATATGAAAAGCCACTTCTAAGTTTAAGTTTTACCTCACTGGTGAAAGCCCAGTGGCTATTTCCTGGAGATAGGAATCGGCTATTTTGCTTCTTAAAATACTTTTTTCTGTGCTGGAGAGCAAACCCAGAGCCTTATGTTTGCCGGGCTAGGACTTTACCCACCTTGCCATGCTCCCAGCTATGAATGGTCTCTTTGACTTTAAGCTAAAAGCGAATGTAAATGTGGAAGACCTAGTGAAGACTACACCACTCATGAGCACACTTGGAGGTCAGATGACACAGTGACAATGAGACACAGGCTAATCCGACCTAGGTGGAACATACCAGCCAACATGAGCGAATATTTAACGTGGCATGTTCGTAGACACATGCCGAATTCTAAAGAATGTATCATTTCCAGGTTGGGCAGCATTGCTCTGCTCCATCCAAAGCCCGGAACAGTGACACATGGCAAGACTGCAGAGAGGCTGTGGTCTCTTACTTGGACTGTTCCATGAGGATGGGTCATTACCAGGCATGTAATCCCACAACATCACCCTTGCTCTTAGCAGAAGAGCTTCTTTCAGTTGGCTCAGGAACCCAGCAATAATTCATGAGTGGCAAAGCCGTCAAACATCCTCTGGCCCTACCTAAGCTGGCAGAAGCTTGATGATGCTGATTCTGTGGGCCAAGGAAACTACAGAGAACTCATTCCTGCTGCATGAATGCCAACATGGCTGCTCATGCCCTATGGCCATATAATCTATTCCCATGTCTTTTTCTAACCATCTTTTCTGAGTTAATCTTTCAGAGGGTAGAGTGTGACACCATCCACCAAAAGAATCTCACCCCCATTCTGTCACAGGAAAGGCAGATAGGAACAGAGGTGAAAGGACACAGAAGGGCACCATGGGATAGGTCAATACTTGGGTAACATCACCTAACATGGAAAACTACTGCCTTTAGTCATGGCTGGGAACCAATGTGCATGACAAAATATGGTCCTACTTGCTGGACAGCCTTGGCTCTCAACATGTGCCCACGACAGTTTAAAAATATAAATACAAGTCACGAGAGCCATCTTCCAAGCGAAGACAGAATTGAGAACCAGAATTGGAACATGGAGTTGGACATTTGCGTTGGGACCACTGCCTCCCCAGTAATGACACAGAGATTTATTATTAATTACAAAAGCTTGACCATAGCTTAGGCTTGTTCCTAACTAGCTCTTACAACTTAAGTCAATTCTGTTGATCTGCATATGGCCATGTGACTCGTGGCTTTGTGTGTCCTCCAGCATGCCGTGCTTTTTTTGCACCTCTTGGAAACCCCACCTTTCCTCTCTCCAGTGTCCTCTGTGTCTGGCTGTCCCACCTAGACCTCCCGCTTAGCTATGGGCCATTTAGCTTTTTATTAAACCAAGCTGAGTAACACAGATTCAGAGTGTACAAAGAGATTATTCTACAATAGGGACAGACTTCTAGATGAGGCAAGACTTGAGTTCAGAACCCTCTAGGCTCGTGTGTGTGTGTGTGTGTGTGTGTGTGTGTGTGTGTAGAGGGGCATAAAGGGATGGAGATTCTCTGCACTCTGTTGTTCAGGGCAGACAGTGAGACCCAAGAAGCCCTTCTCTCCCACCTGGACTCTGACCTCCTGAGTGATGTAGACTCAGCTGACCGGGAATCATGGCTGCTAAGTTCTCCCATGCTACTACATTCTGGTGCCGTGACTGAATGAGTGGCAGTGTTTCATGGGACAGGAGCTAAAGCCACCTGTGAGACTCGAGTTCTAGATGGAAGGAGCTGGGAAAGAGCCAGGCAGTCAGGAATCAGCCATTTTCTGAAGCTTGCTAAAAAGCAAAACAAACAAACAACTTCCTGTTCAAATTGGTTGTAAAAGAGCTGTGGTGAGTGAGGAGAAGAGCACACATTTTGAGCACATCAGGTGGGGGAAAGATGCCACACACAAGAGCTGGAGGAGCAGGACAAAGACAGTAGGCCCCAGTCCCTGGCCCCAGTCTTGTCTTGGATGTCCACGGGAGCGTATGTCCTTTGACTCAGTATCTTTTCTATTGCATCTTTCTTTGTGGCTTATTGAAATCTATTGATAATGGTGTAAGAACCGAGAAACCCTGTAACAGAACCAAGAGACCCCAAACCATCTTGATGCTGTGATCTGGACTCTTTAACGGCAATGCTGTCACTCACACTCAGGAACAGATGTCTGTCTGAAAACCTCCATGAATGAAATTTCTTTTCCGTTTCTCCTCGCTCTTTGGCCCATTCTCTCCTTGCATTCCTTGCCTCTCAGAGTTCCTCTGGCCTCTAATGGTGCAGTAGAACTCTCACGTGGGTCAACAACACAACACAAGCCAGGTGGTGGTGGCACACGGCTTTAATCCCAGCACTCAGGAGACAGAGGTAGGTAGCTCTCTGTGAGCTAGAGGCTAGCCTGGTCTACAAAGTGAGAAAAACAAAATAAAACAAAAAACCAAACCAAACCAAAAACCCAAACCAAAGAAACAGATATTGTTCTGGTATTCACTCATCCCTGCAAGTCCATCTTCTTCGGAACCTTAGTTTTCTGGTTTTTCTGCAGCTGCCCTAGGACGACAGCCCACACCACTGTCACTTCAGGTGTCCCCCTCTATTCCATCCTCCATCTCTTCCTTCCTGCACTCCCCCACATGAAGGTCACTGGCCTCTGCTTTCCCACCCATTCAGCCTCTGAGACTTGTTACCTCCTGCTGAAATTTTGACTCTTCTCAATACTGCTTCTGCCATGAGTATTTGAGACAAAAATTTAGACTATTTCCCCCTTCAGAACTTACGGTTGGGGTGTGTCAGCGGTATGAGGGACAGAGGTGACGGGGCACAGCTCTACTCACTCCCAGCAACAACCTGAGGAGTTAAATGATTAGAAGCCCTTAATCCTTAAGGGGTCTCAACTCAGGCCAAACTATGGGTTTGTGACTTCAAAGCAAGAGTGTCAGCTCTAGCCAGTGTGGAGGGTTTGATGGAGATATTTTAAAGTAGACTTAAGAGATAAGTCTAAGAGAAAGAGAAGAGTTCAGAAGGATACGCCTCAGAGCATGGGTACAGCCTTCTCAAAGGGTCACTCTGTAAGTCAGTACACGCTGAAGGCTATGTTAAGCAAAATAAGCCAGCCAGAGATAAACACCATACAATTCTATTTTAATGGCATTTCAAAAGCACTCAGAATTATAAAGATAGAATGGAAGCCACTGAGGGCTGTGAGCAAGGAAAGTTATTATTTAATGGATGCAGTTTCGTGTTTGCAGACTAAAATTGTTCTGAGATGGACAGTGGCAATATACATATATGCTTCTGTGTGGGCACACATGTATTGTGGTACCCATGTGGAGATTGGATGACACCCTTACCATCGGCCCCAGCTTCCTCCTTGGTTTGGACAAAGTCTCTTTGTTGCCAGCTGCTGTGCAGATACCATGAGCTTCCCCCTCCTATCTCAGCACAGGCAGACACCATGAGCTTCCC
>JAQHUG010000136.1:3412546-3462390 GCA_028555095.1 Dicrostonyx torquatus
TTAGAGGGTCACAACTGTCTAACTCCAGATTCAGAGGATTCAACACCCACTTCTGGACTCTGCAGGCACTAGGGACACACATGGCCCGCATATATACATGCAAACAAAACAATTGGTACACACACACACACACACACACATTTTTTCTTTAATGAAATGTATTGTTTAGAATTCTCTTCCCACCCATAGAGATCAAGTGTCTTCTCTCAAACCACAGCATCTCCATCCCGTTCCTCAACCAAGCTGGGCCTAAATACACGTATACATCAGTGCCGTTTGCAAGTGTCCTATACACAGCCCGACCATGGACTTGGAGATAATGTAACCATTGGGCTTAAAAATAAACAACTGGTATTTTCAGGAGCACACTGGAATGCCACATGGTTAGCATTTTTAACAAAGAGGTTTCAGGTCCTGAAGAGAGTGACAGCCCTATTGTTTTGTATCTTTAACTAACACAGACCCTCTATCAAACCATGCCCTCATTAAATTCCAGGCACAATAGCCTCATAAAACTTGATCAGAAACAGTTAAGACCTAGATGAACTTTATGAGCACACATACGCACACGCTGAAATTACTTAATTTGAGTGATTTACTACCCAATGAATTTTTCCCGAGTACCATCAAGGCTGCAATAAAATATCTCGGCACAAAGCATATTTCGAGATTTATGACATCCTTATGGACCGCCATGCTGCTAACGTCTCTCCCGCGCTTTATTTACCACTTGGGAAATCTTAGCTGCCTTATATTCACCACGTCAAAATCCCAATATGCACGCAACTGGAACCCTCACTAGAGAGTAGTGAAATTAGTGAGTATAAAACGCCACAGGCATTACTAGCTACTGCACAGCCATACCCCTGTAACCTGAGACACACACGGAACTGACTTTTCTCTCTGAACCTCATACGAGGCTTGCTGTGAGCCAGGGAAGAACAGACAAACTGCTAGGCGCCCCTGAGGAGCCAGGGGCTAGAATTTGGTGAGAGGACCAGGGATTCAAGTCTAGCTCCCATCTAACTCTGGATAGTCTTTTGGACCCAAGAGTTCATCACCCCATTTTCCCAGCCTGTCATTATTGCTATAGGCTACCTTCCTTCACAAACCCTGCAGAAGAGCTTCCATGGGTGTCCACTGTAACTGCCACAATGTAGATGGCAGAGCATCTATGTCACCTGGAGCTCAAGAGACAAGCTTTAGATTCCACTTTAATGATCAGGTCTGTCTAAACTGCTTCTCAACAAGTCAGGGTGCCAGTGAGCCTCTTGTTTAAAAAAAATCCCTAAAAATCCTATCGCCAATGATGGGATATTGAAGCCACCAAGAATGGACATTCTTTCAGACATTTTTCTGTCACTTTGTGCTGCCTTCTGTCATCCAAAAAGACACCCTCAAACTCAACCTGGGTATCCTGAGATAACTAATGTCACTAAAGATGGAGACACTTCAGACAAATCAGTAATACAAGATTCTGACCAACAGACCTTGACAGTCTCACTGAGAATGCTGTGTCCCAAACTTCTGGGTGTTACCCTGCACAGCAATGAAACAGTCATCAGGTGACAAGCCTCTTGAATGGCCTTATACACCACCATGTGGCAGGTAGCAGGTGACATGGCTGCTTATCTGAGCAGAATTTCCCATGGCTCTCCTAGAGGGGGAGCCTACATTAGAAAGCCAACAGTTGGTATCTTCTCAAGGGGAATTGTTTGAATGGGGTTGCTCCACATTACAATGGAAGCTCACACTATTGCCAAAATCCACTGCAATGACATTGCAGGTCACAGAAAATGGGGGTCTGGCCCTATTTGGATTACCAGAAATATCTACAAAGCAGCCCTTTGCTGACAGAGTGCCAGAATGCTAGCACTGGATGACCTCCGGGGTGTGGAAAAGCCAACACACTGTGGCACACTCAGGACAAACTCAGACTTGAGATTCACAGCCTGTGCACTAGAACACACTGCCAAGAACATCTGCACTGTGCCAAGTTCGGCCAACACACCACCACAAGCTAGCACACTGTTGCTCATACCTGTGCCCTCCAGTGTGGCCTCCTGAATTTGATGGGGCCACAGAAAGGCTACATGACTTCTGAGACTGTCTTCCAAGTCAGTTTCCCAGCACAGGGCTTAGCAGATCCAACAGGATATGTGGTCCTCAGATTCTGACCAGCTTGCTTTTGAATCCAGCTCTACAGAATGCTTGTGTAGAGACGTAAGGAGTATGCTTAAACCCTTCCTGCTTCAGTTTTACTGTCTGAGTAGTAGGCTGAAATAGGGCTCCTAGGTGAGGGCTGAGTCAATACGCTACACACCCTGAGTATTAGAAGTCCATCAGAGTTACTTGTTGGCCGTGTGAGCTTTGCTATTAGCACCTGTGAGTACCTACCTAGGACAGTGCTAGCTGCTACACACTCATCGCTCAGAGCCTCGGAGGCCGAAAGCCCAAGACTGAGGTGCTGACAGTCAGGTCCTAGAGGCGCCAGCCTCGCTGGCATGTAGGTGGTCCAGATATCTCTTTGTACCCCCACAGGATTCACTGGGGCCAGAGCTCTGGCATCTTTCTTTCTCTGAGGCTACTAACTCCATCATGGGGGTACCCCTCTTGATATCCCTGAACACAAAGCCTCCAAATGCCATCACACTATGAGGTAGGACTCCAACACACAGCTTTCGGGGCAGTGCCCCCATCCAGCTCATCATAATAGAAGACAAACACTTTCAGACGGTTCCGCGCTGAAGAAACTTCTCTATCTAGAGCAGGGGCTCTCACCCTGTGGGTCAGGACCCCTTTAGGGGGTGTACATCACATATCCAACATATCAGATATTTACATTGTGATTCACAACAGTAGCAAAAGTATAGTTTTGAAGGAGCAACAAAATGATTTTATGGTTGGGTCACTACAGCATGAGGTACTGTATTAAAGGGTCTCAGCGTTAGGAAGGTTGAGAACCACTGGTCTAAAGGAAGGATTATACTTTAAGGACCAGGAGACAAATTACATACATATGCACAGACAAATTATATTTTACATCTATATGTATATATATATATATACACAAATCAAGTATATAGTATACACACATGCCTTAGACATACACATAAATTATGTATATACATATATACATGTATATGTACACAAAGCATATACACACGTATATTGAAACATGTACACACATCTGTTACTTTCTTTTCTAACTTGGAGAGGAAACCTAGGGCTTCTTGCATGTGTAGTAAATTCCACTGAGTCACACATCCCCAACACAACACATTTCGCTATGACCGAAACAAGGGAAAGCAAAGAAAAAGATAGGTGATGGAGCCACATAAAAGAGCAAGAGGTCAGCCAAGTCCGTCACCAGACAAGAACGAGTTAGCAATGAAGGTTTACCTTTGGGGTTCCTCTGAGGATATCACCAAAGAGGTTCTCAAGTACGGATTCCTGCCCTTAACGTTTGTGAGCCCTGAGTGTGAAAGCCACTCACAGGCAGTGTTTATCCCACCTACTTCTGAGGCCTCAGCTAAGTGCAGGCGTAATGGAGCTAACAGTCACCCATTACAGCTGTGTTCAGCTGTGTCTCTCCACCTCCACTTTCCTCCCTGACTTCAAGGCTCTTCCTCCCTCTATGCATTTGATCATTGCAATCTAACTAATGAACTGGGACCCCTCATCCTCCAAATGCAGTCCTCAACCTGCTCACTTTTTACCGTGTATCTTGGGCCAACTCATCATCCCATCATGCCTGTATTGTTGTAACCGCCCTACTGAGTGTTTGTACTCAACCCCACAGCCAGATGCCTCTACCAACAGGCTAATTCATTCATAATTTGCTTCCTCATAGTCTCTGCTCAAAACTTTCTACTGGCTTTTCAGCTCACTTAGAGTAAGGTCAAAGCGATAGCCGTGGCTCCCAAGTCCTAGGCTGTATTCCCTGCAGCTCATCTCTGGCCACTGTCATTGTGCTCAGTCCTACAGCCATGCTAACCTGAGTGTCATAATCTCACAATGCATGGAGCTGTCTTTGTGCACTAACCGTCTTAATATCTCCCCAGTGTTTGCTCTCCAGAAATGAGCTCCATTATCACTTCCAAATCTTTGCTAAATCTAACCTTCCACCCAATTTTAATTCCCAACTTATTGGTGTTTCTGACTTCTTACCTTTCTTTCTTCATATTTATCACCACCTACATGCATTTTCTTATATTTGCTTCTGTCTTCTTCTAGAAGCATGCTCTGGAAAGTCAGAACATTTTTCTTCCTGCCTTTTTACATCTCAAGAGTCTAAACAATAACTTTTCAGAGTATGAACCCATAAAGCCTTCGCTGGAGGGAGTGAGAGGGGGAGAGAGGGAGAGAGGGAGGGAGGGAGGGAGCTGGGATTGCAAAGTCTGGGTCTTAGTAGGATTACATCTCAGGTTAACTCCACTGCGAGCTACAGGTATCTGAACCTTCCTTGGAGATACTAAAATTAGGAAACATGTCACCATCACAGCCCCCAGGGAGGGGAGCCCAAGAGAAAAAAGAGGCAAACATATCAGCTAAGCAACTCAAGCAGGGACAAAGGTGGGCAGGGAAAAAAACAAAGACAATCTTGTAATTGCTTTTGATTTAATCATTGTACTGAAAATAAACACACACAGGGTGTGGGCAGTGTCTCAGGAGCATCAGAACAAAATGCCAGAGAGCAGTCACTATTTCCTACCACAAGCAAAACATATAGCAAAGAGAGTTTTCTGGTTAAAAACACATGATCCACACATACCAGAAATGTCAAGATATCTCTGAAAGCAATTTCATTTTACCGGAAAACATTAAAATCATTCCTATGGATTATATTATGATAGTGGCAACCCTGGCAACTGGGTACTATTCTGTTTTGACCCATTAATCACACACATAAACCTCAGAACTGCTACACACCACCCGGAAGGCTCCTTCTCCAAAGCCAGTCCTCTGGGACTGAAACGGACAAGACATTGCAACAGCCTCAGGGAAACAGCAGTGAGCAGTCAACTTTTGGGGCCAGCGAGCTAACCTAGCTGGTAAAGGGCTTGCTGCCGATGTGAGTCCAATCCTTGAAACCCCAGTGACGGAAGGAGATTACCAACCCTTGTAGGTTGTCCTCTGACCTTCAGGCTCATGCCCTCCACCTGGTAACAAATAAACAAGACAGCTCCTGACAGGTCCACGCAGGTCCCAGCCCCACAGCGGTACAGGCAGGAACTGGCCTCCCTGCCGCTCACTATATTGCTGGCCCTTGAGAAAATCATTCGTTTTTGCCACCTGAATGAATGTGGTCACATTAGTAGGCACCTGCACCACTAGGGCCAGAGAGGGACACGCAGTGCCAAGAAACGATGTTCAAACAGGGCTGCTGTGGCCCACACGTGTTGCTGTGGCTTCCTGTGTTCCCAGTTTATCAGCCTCCTCCGCCCCAGAAGGGAGACACTTAAAGTGGTCTAGATTTTTGAAATGGTGAAAAAAAAAATTGTTCCATCAATCACAGGAAAGGTAAGGGGTTTTCAAGGATGTTCTAAGCTGTATGCACATAAATCAAGTGGGCACGAATGAAGTTGTTTCCAATTACACTCTGAAGTTCTAGGGTGGATGTTCATACAGTAAACAGAACAGAAGGTCTACACTGACATCCACAGCTGCCTGTTAAAACCGGGAAAACTGCAGGTACCTCTTTCCCAAATGGAATAACATAAACATCTTAAGATTGGCTAGCATGGGGCCCCAACTTATTTCTTTTGACAGAAACACAACTTCCTTCTATGCCCTTCTGTCCCTCTGTGAGGGCCATTTGTTTAGTTTTGTTCCTACAATACTTGTGTTGAGAACAAAACCCAAGATTGTGCATCTGTCTGCGTCAGTGATCCCCCTTGGGTGCAGAGAGGCGCTAAGTTCATGTGGCTCACTGGGCTGCAGGCTGCATGAGGCTCCTGGACTGTGCAAGCTAAGATCAGTTACCTGTGTAACTGTGTGACACAGTTATGGAGAGGTGGCTTTTGAGGGACCCATTCCCTCTGCCACACGAAGGACAGCCCAATCATCCACCCCACCCAGAGAGAGTTTACAGAGAAATAATTTCAAAAAAACTCTTAAAAACAAAACAAACAACAACAAACAGCAACCACCTAACTTTAAAAAAAAATATTTTGTTTTTTGTTTTTTTCAAACAAAATCCAGCTTTTGGAAACCAACCAAAGTGAAAAGAGTTGATGAGTCAATTTAGCAGCAAACAAGGTCTTTCTTTGCTGAACACATTTTATCTTCTAAATTTGAGATAAATCTCATCCTCTCTACATGCCCGCTATGGTATCAGTGACTTAGAACACAGTAACTGTGACAAGTTTTCCAGAGAGTTTATCATAACCCATCCATAAAATTTGTAAGTCTGGGAAAAATTCCTCTAGCCACTTTAAAATGAAAGGTTTTGCTTTGTTTACTGGTTAGAGGAAAAACACCTGAAAACTATGAAAATCTGCACTAAGTTGGTAAAAACAGTCCGGAGCAATGCTGCAAACCAAACGTGTTCAGATGCTTTGTGTGTATGTGTGTGCATATACGTGTGTGCGTGCATGCGTGTGTGTACACATACCCACAGTGCGGGTATCATTTCCAGGCCTTAATTACTGACAGTCCAGCATTATCTCACTGAGCTACACTTCCAGCCCCCAATCTCCGAGGATTGTACTTAATGACTTAAACTAAACACTTCGTGTGCTTTTTTTTCTAGAGAATTCCATGGTGGGAGGACACCTGGGATCATTGGGTCATATCTGATGCAGAGCTACGGGAGACATGTCCATCCACTCCCTTTTCTCCCATGAGGAAGGGCCTCCCTCAATGGTTACTGTCTCTGTTGTCAGTACATTGTCCCCACAGCCCTGCCCTAAACATCCCTCTGTAACAAAATGCAGGCCAATTTGCTGATATTGTATTGTGACAAGTTACTACCTAACTTGTGTTGGTGGATTTGGTTGAAGGATGGATTTCTTGTTGTTTTTTGGGTGAGGGTTTGACAGTGTACTAGTCTATGCTGTATCACTGGAACAAGATATCTGGTGCTGGGTGCTTGAGTAAATGTGTTATCTGAACCATGATTTTGGCGGCTGCCATGATCCAACTAGCATGGAGCCAGTGTCCTAGCCATGGCTCCCTGGAGGCATCCCAGCATGGTGGAAGGACATGAATGGAACTGGCGGTGTAGAAGCCACTGGGGTGGCCTCACTGGAACAACCTGGCCTCACGAGGCCTGACTCTCCATGAGATCAGTGTCAGTTCTTTTTTAGCTCCGAGCCCTCACTCATCATCTAACTCCTGGCACAATGCCCCGGGGCCTTAGGGGTTAGGGCATCACGGCAGTGGCGGCAGACATTGTTGTGCCTGCAGGAACATGAAGTGGCTGGTCACAATGCAGTGACAGCCGGAGAGGAGAAAGAAATACTATTAGTCCACCCACTGTCACCTTTGTATTCACTTTAGGGCCCGGCCCATGATATCCTGCCACCCACATTTTCCCTCCTCACTTGATTTCTGCAGAAACACCCTTATAGATGCCCAGAGGTTCCTCTTCGGAGTGATCTAAATCCCATGAAGTTGACAAAGTTTACCACACAATGCTCTAGTGCTTCTGTCTCCAGAGAGAACTATTACACAGAGTCCTAACTAGACCCCAAATCTCTGGCACCTCGATTGTAAATACCCCAGGCTGTCCATGTTGCTTCTCCATTGCTGCGATAAAACACTAACAAAAAAAAACCCAAAAAACAACAACTGGACAGGAAGGGATTTATTTGGCTCACATGTCCCAGTGGCCATCACAGTCCATCATAAAGGGATGCTGAGGCAGGAAGCTGGAGGCAGGAGCTGAAGCAGAGGCCATGGAGCGCTTGCTCCTTGTGGCCTGCTCAACCTGCTTTCATAGACAGCGCAGGACCACCAGTCCACCTGCCCAGGGGTGGCACCCTCCACAGGGGCCTGGGTTCTCCTACATCAATCATTAGTCAAGGAAACATCCTGCCTGCCAATCTGCCAGAAGCAAGTCCTCAGCCGAGCTTCCTCCTTCCTAGGTGGCTCTACAGGAACTGCAAGGAGCCAGTGCACAGCCTTTGGACTCGTAAGGAATGCATTTCTTTCGTTTATAAGTTAATTAGCTTAAGGTATTTTGTTATAGAAGCTCCAATGGACTAAGACACTGAGTCAAGCCCTGGGAGTAGCATCAGGAGTCACCTGCCAAGAGAACTGAGTCCTCCACAACAGGGACGCTGAGATGACAAAGGCTGACATCTTACCAAGCAGCAGGAGGAAGGACCCCAGTTCCCATCACTATGCCCAACACAAGCCTCTCTGAAGTCAAGGCTGGAGGGGGAGGGGTCAGGAGGAAGGGGAGAGAAAAGCTTCCCCACAGGGTGCCAGTCAGAGGCTTTGAGATCTGCTCTGAAATAACAGGAAAATTTCAAAGTCACTGAGTAACTCCCCAAAGAAAGTGCTGTCCACTCTGCAACCACAGAGCTTCTTGGAAGGGGCAAAGTGTCCTTCTCCATTGTCAACAGAAACGGTCACCCCTGCCCAAGGTGAGTTCAGCTGCAGAGAACTCTGCTGCTCTTACGCTCATGTTGGGACCTGTCCATTTCCAGTCCACTCAATATCCCCAAACAACAAATAACTGACTGTGTTTCCAGGCAGCGGCCATGGGCCACGCGCTCAGGAGGCAAAGGCCCATTTCCATCAGCGGGACCTATTGTTTCACACATAGGCAGTCATTAGTGAGCTCACCCTAGCTAACAACCCAACAAAACACCAGGAACCCTGAAGCCTTCTAATGCCAGGCTGAGCTTGCACAGGACACCAGTGACCCCTCGGTCACCGTCCTAAAGCAATGTTTTCACCCCACATCTCAAGTGGGGAGCACATGTCATCCAATGGCTACTACAATGAAGGGAGCCTATTTTCCTCTCTATTTGTGCTTACAGAGGCTTCAAATGGAAAATGACTGTAATTATGGATGGAGGGGCAACTCTAGCTCCCCTGGGGGCAAATGAAATCAAACCCTTTCTTTATAATCACCCATAAATATTTATGCTTCTCTGCCCATTAGTCCCACGTTCCAAAAATGAAAAACATCCCCCCACCCTCCCACCCCGGTATAGCTTTCATTATTTAAAGAATGATACAGACCCAAGGTTTTCCGTATAAAATAAAATGAACTTTAAGTTTGTAATGTATAGATAATGTTGGATTTTGGTTTTAAGTTGTTTTCAGGTTATAATTTTCTCCAACAAGGTGAAATAGTGATACACTGAGTGGCTCAAAAATATAATTTTCAGACCTGGCTTTTAGATATAAAACTAAAAGACTTATATGCAACCTATCTGTTTGATTAATGAATGTGTTACTGGCCAATACTGCAACTGAGGCGCAAAGAGGCTGAATGGTTGTCAGCAAGGAATGAGGCGCTGGTGGAGGGAGTGGGGGAGGGGATCAGGTGGGGGTTGGAGGAGGAGTTTCCACTCAGGGCCTGGAGACCTGCTAGGAAGACAATAGCATTTTATATGGAACAGCAAAGAGTTAATTCTTGCAGAACATAAATCTCTGAGAATTTAATTTTCACAAAATCCTGGCCATAAATAATTACCATTCACCTCACTGGGACAAAGGAACCAGCCATTCAATTTATCGCAGTCAGGTTCCATAATACTATGTAGGGGAAATCCTTGTCTCACGTCAGATTATGTGGGTATTTGGTGTGAAGTCTAAACCGTGCTGAAAGGCAAATTAAAGTCTCTAATCAATAGAGAGCAATGGATTCATTAAGCAAATTGAGGGCAATTCCAGAATGCACCGCAGAATGCAGTCTGGCTAGTCTTTTATGGGTATATCATTTGTTTTAGCAATGCAGACTCAGCCACATTTGCATGCCATAAAATACTTTCAAACTGTGTAATTCGGTATGAACAACCGTGACAACACTCCTGAGAAGAGCACGCAAGCTGGTTCTGGTTCTGAGGACTCGCTAGATTTTCTTCTTCTTCTTCTTTTAATGTTGAGGTTTAAATAGTGTGAAGAATTTCTCAAGGGTAGAAGAGTACATAGAAATGTGCAAATGGCCACAGACCCTCCTCCCTTTGTTTTCAGTAAATTGGTTTCTTTGATCATCTTGGAGGTAAAGAGACTACATTAAAAGCATGCCCAAATATCCAAGACACCATACAGTGCAGAATAAATGCTGGGGCATATTGTCCTCTTTCTGGGTGGCACAAATACAGCTGAGACAAATGAACCTCTATAGCCAACAAGAGCTAATGGCATGGGAGGGGTAAGTCTTACCTTATAGGCATGTTGTTTCCTAACTGATGTGAAATCAAGTTTCTTTCTGTGAGTGTAGCCTCCAGCGTGCCTTCTATGGCATGTGCTGTGTCTACACTTCCTGCATCCAAGAGCCAGACTCATCTAGACAGTGAACTAGGCATGGGAATAAGGAAAAAGAAAACATGCCAATTAAAGCCTGGATTTGGGGCTAAGGCTTCTCAGAAGAAGCCGGGCACGTCCAAGCATCACGTGTTTGTGATTTTCATCTCAGGAAATAGGGAAAGGGACATTGGCTTTTTAACTGTTGCAAGATACCAGTGAGGCGCAAATTTAATTCCTCTGGATGTAGGCGTGACCCGTTGCTCATTTCAGAGCACTTGGATTGCTCCCCATCACTCACCACCCTAACCTCTGGGAAAGAATCAATATGCCATTTTCATTCTAATTGTTCAATTATCCCCAGCTATGATTCCCTCTAAGGAAGTGAAAGTCGTCCAGCAGCACAGTAAGGGCTCTAATCCTTTGGCTCCTAAGCCACCCCACCCATGCACACAGGGTATTACAGATGATGGGGATAATGGGTCAAAAACCAGAGCTTCGTACATAATCAAATTGGAGGTGAATCGACTTTTAAAACACTGAGCATCATAAAGACTTTTGAATTCCCATAAAACCATTACCATTTAGACCTAGAGAGAACACCACATGAGCTTTAGAATTGAAGGAAGAGACTGGAGACATTTTGGATTCTGTGATGTAAACGTTGTAGGGTACGGATTTGTTAAACAATGTCCTTTCCCGTCTGTACTCACAACCATAAACAACCTCACAGCAGAATGCCTGATACCGGGGAATACTGGGATCCAGACAGATGTTCACTTCAACACACGCAAAATGCCAAAAAGAAAGAGTCACCAAAGAAAAATTATATAAGGAACAAAGAAAAGGATTTGCCTTCCACTCACAGATATAAGAAAATGAAGTGCCTACAAGGGCGTCTGGCACGTGGAAAGGACACAGTGGCTACACACCGGAAGGAAGAATGAATCCGCAGTGATAAAAATCTAGAAAAACCTGATTTATTTGCTCTTACACAGAACTGCTGCACAGTGTTCAGGGTCAGCAGAGAAAAAGGTGCAGGGTGCCTTGCTCAGAATTATGAACAATCTCTCTAGGGTGACAGCAATAGTGAGTTAAGTACAAGGCACCCCTGAATGTGGTTTTCACCAGAGCTGCACAGGGCATCTGCCAGGCAGCTGGCCCTGTTTCTATGCCTGTCACCGTGAGCTATCCAGGGCTTCTCTCTACATTTTAATTTCTATTTTATGTGTGAGCTTGTCCACTGTGCACCTGGGCACTCCATTCATGCCGTGCCCCTGGAAGCCAGAAGAGGGCATTAGATCCCACGGAACTGGAGTTACAGGTGGCTGTGAGTCACCGAGCCCAGGTCCTCTGCAAGAGCAGCCAATGCTCTTGACTGCTGTGTTATCTCTCCAGCACTGCGCTCAGATCTTCATGAAGATAAATAACCATTTGGTCTGGAGCTCTCTTTGTAATTTTCTCACAGGTGGTGTTCAAGCTTGAGTGTGCATTTGCATATTATTATAATAAATTAGAAGATTAATTTCACCCAGAGTCGAGACTCCTGAAGAAGACAATGGGCAGGTCCAACATTTAATCCCCCCATGAAATATAAGATCTGATGAATCTGCTAATTCATGGCATTGTTTTATTTACTTTATGAAGTGCTTCAATCTTCTGAGCATGCTTTCTACTCAAAGGTCAAAGCGCATTCATACAGACAAAGCAAACCCTTGACTGACTCAGCCCCAAACAGTTAAACTCAGGGATGGGTCTTGTGTCGACAGTGTCCTTCAGGACAGAAGACACAGCATGTACCCATTTTTTAAGAGCAGAGCCTGGCAAAGTGAGGTGACCACTACAAGGGAGGCCCATGAGAATCACAAAGGGATTACTACTGGTAGGTGCTGTTTCTCCGAGGCCACCATCCTGTCCCATGTCTCCAGATACCAGGACAAGGACTATGGGCTGCTTCTGTACATGCATTCGCCCCCTCGTCTTAACATATCGACCCCTTTGTTTGAATGGAGACCACATGGTCAGGGTGTGACTCGGGAGGTGTCAGCAGAATGGCAGTGGCCTCTTGAGAAAGCTATTTTATTACATTTGTGTGTGGGGTGGCATGTGTGTGCCATGCTTGTTAGAGGTCAGAGGACGTGTGAGAGTTAATTTTCTTCTGTGTGGGACCAGGGATCACAGTTAGGTCACCAGCCTCGGCAGCAGGTGCCTTCACCCTTCAACTGCTGAGCCATCTGACTAAGTGGAATGGTTTAAAAAAACATGGGCCCCAAAGGGGGTGGCACTATTAGGAGGTGTGATTTTGTTGAAGTAGATGTGGCCTTGTTGAAGGAAGTGTGTCACGGCGGAGGTGGGTTTTGAGGTCTCACATATGCTCAAGCTATGCCCAGTGTCTCAGTTCACTTCCTGTTTCCTGCAGATCACAGCATGGACTCTCAGCTCCTTCTCCAGCACCATGTCTGCCTGCATGCACGCTGCCATGCTGTACCATGAGGACAATGGACTGGACCTCTGAAAATGTAAACCACCCCAATGAAATGGTTTTCTTTGTGAGAGTTGGAGGGCTCATGGTGTCTCTTCACAGCAACAGAAACTCCGACTAAGACACCAAGGAAGCTGTTTATAAATGGAAGAGACTGAAAAGATGGCTCCGTGGATGGGGGCACTGGTCATGCCTGAGGACTTGGGGTCAATTTCTGGAACCCACATGGAAGAGGAAGAGAGCCAATACATTTGACCTCTACCCACACAGTGCGGGCCCTTCCACTGACACCACCTCATAAACAAATGGGAAAAAATGACTCCTTATTTGGCTCCCATTTCTTCATAAGGACTGGAACACTGGTACAATGGCTTGATTTCAAGCAGCCGTTGGGACCATGAAGTCAATGAAATTTTGCTGGCACTGAGTCACTGAAATGAAGTTGGGAGAGAAACAGCTTGAGTTTGGGTCTAGACCACCATGCACCATGCCCTATAGGCCCTGAGACTCCACATAAGAGGAAAACTCTTCCTGAATTAAGCCATAGATATCTAGGAATTTATATCACACGCAGATAGCCCCTTTCCTAATATAACCCACAGCCCTACTTTCACTTTTCTGTGTCCGTAGATCTCACCTTGAGCTCTTGCCTTCTGTCCATCTGCAGAGAAGCACGTGTGCGCATGTGCAGGTGGAAGCCCGAGACTGACACGAGGAATCGAGGAATCGCAGCTTTTTCACCTTATTCACCGAAGCCAGGTCTCTCAGTCAAACCCAGAGCTCAGAGTCCTACTAGCTGTCCTGCTCTGGGGTCCCCTGGTTCTGCCTTAGGGCTGGGATTAGAGGTGGGTGGTCCTCCTGCCTGCTCCCTGCCCACAAGCAAACGCTCTGCCCTCAGTGCCTTCTCCTCAGCCTCCGACTCCGCCACGCCAACTTTAGGTCTCTTTTCTCTGCCCTCTGACTGAGAACAGCTCCAAGCTTTTCCCGCCGCACAAGTTTCAGCGCAGCTCACTCAGAACACTGTCAGCCCATCATCTGAGCTTCCCCAGGGACAGGACTTCCAGCCTGCCAGTGTTCAGAACACGCATCAGTAAGTCAGGCCAGACTCCTGGTTATCAGGTCAAGATCTGATTGTACTCAGAGTCCTGTCCTTAGAGAGGCAACACAGCATAATGAAACACAAAAGGCTTTTCTTTAGCCCCTGAACAACCCCCACCAGAGTGGTTTTTCTTAGGTCTACTTGAACTGGTCCCTCCCCTACCACTCTCTAACACTTAGTCCAAGTGTTCTTGCTAAGTTGTGAGATAATCTTTTTGTACACTGAGAATATGTGTCTCTTGCCTAAGGTGCCTTCTGATTGGTTTAGTAAGGAGCTAAATGGCCAATAGTCAGGCAGGAGAGAATAGGTGGGACTTCTGGGGAGACAAAGGAACTCTAGGAAGAAGAGGAGCAATTGAATGTACAGTATGGAGGAAAGGTGACAAGCCATGTGGCAGAATGTCGATTAATATGAATGAGTTAACTTAAGCGATAAGAGCTAGTTGTGAACAAGCCTAAGCTAAGGCCAAGTATTCATAATTAACAATAAGTCTCTGTGTCCTTCGTTGAGAGCTGGCAGGCCAAAGAAAGACCTTGGGAAAGCCAAACTGCAGGCCAGCATGCATCCTATATCCTGACCCTAACCACAAAAACCAAAATGACAGCAGCAACAACGACAGGGCAGAAAAGGAAGCAAAGGAAAAAGAAGCCTTATGAGACAGGGAACTTCAGGTCCTGATTCAAGCCTAGGACGGCCGCATGGTTGAGAGAGATTCTTCCGTCAGATGACACAGGCCACTGCCGCGAAGAACTACTTTACTGACCAACAACAGCAAGAGACAAACACTGGTTGGAAAGAAAGTACCCAGCACCCTCTGGGGCTGGAAGAAAATCCCGGGTCTCATGCACTCCTTTAGCTCAGACTGAGTGTGAACCTCACCGGGCTTACCTACACCTGGGAGCTCCGGTCCTGTTCAGTATGGGAGACTCTGACTGGGGATGGTCAAGGGACCCCAGGCGGCAAGGCTTGTTAGAAAGGCCCAGGGATCTTAGCACCGTGTGAGGTTTGTGGTACACAAAGGGGTCTCATCGGCTTCTCATCAAATGATTAAGATTTTCAGCTCCAAAGCTTCCTCCACCCCATAAGACCCTCAGAAGCTGGTACCCGTGTCACCATGTTACTCAAATACGGGGTTTACTCAGAACCCAGGGCTGCTGTAGCCCTCAGCAGGCACTAAGTTCATTCAGCCGTATCTCTAGTCTCTGGCTCTGTGGAGGTAGTTAATTGTCAAAGGAGAGCACCATCAGCAAAGTTGGTAAACTCAAACCACACTTCCACAAATGCAAATCCTCCTCTAAAAGGCTTTTTTCATTTCCCTCCATCTTTCCTCTCTTCTCCGATTCATCCATTGCCTTGTGTGCTTTCTGTAGCCATGACTCACACTGAGCGTCCTTGCTCTCAGCACTCGGTCTCCCTTCTAAGCGACTCACACACGACCTTTGCTGCTTTCCCATGAGCCACTCCTGCAGCTCCCTGCTGAGCCTTTCCCAATACATCCAAGCTTCTGTGGCCAAACATCCAGGGGACCCGCAGAAGACAAGTACTCTGAATAGACTCGGGCCACAGGTCGGCCTATGGAAACAGCAGAGGGAGGAACCTCGTGCTTCACATTTTGTCCTTTTAGTGCCTCTGCAATGTTCTCAGAACCACACTTCTTCCCTCAGGGTGTGATGGTGTGACAGTGTAGCCCCCTGTGACTGAGCGAGCCATCCCAAAGTGTAACATTGAATAACCAGCTGGAAATGTCCTCATCCGCTTGTCAGACTTCAACAGGAGAGCCAGAATGGAAGTCCTGGGCCACAAGCAGGCTGTGAAGATGAGGAATCTCTGTAAACGGAGAACGAGAGAGGCAGCTTTCGTTTGCGAGTGCACTCTGTGCACCACTGTGGGCAGCAGCCTTCCTGGCAGCTGACGCAGGCTCCTGCACACACTGCGAGCATTCTGCTAATGCTCCCAACACAGACCACTCCGCCCTTATGTGACATTACCGAAGAACAGACCTTACACTCAGACCTTCCCCTCTTCCTGATGGTTGTTATTGCACATTGAATGATGAGGCAGTGTGGCTCCCATGAAAACAAACAGGGAAACCTCACTAAGGACCACAAGAGGACTCTGCCCTTGGTTACTGAACTTGACATTAAGTCCCACTTTGGTAAAATGTCAAGTATAATTTTGTTCTCTTCAGCACCTATGCAGTCTGTGAATCAGTGAGGCCTCATTTGGACAGCATTTAACCCAGTGAGCCACAAGCACAGGGATTAAGGTCATGCTTGTTACATGAAAAAGTTTTTGGGTGGGTCACACTAAAAAACTAACTGCTCATTTATGGGTGATCAGATCACCAGATTCTATTGATTCTTGGGGTGGGGAGGGCCCATGATGCCCTAGACATTCTAACAGCACTGTACACTCTACACACACACACACACACACACACACACACACACACTTATACCCCTAGAAACACAACACACATATACACACATACTCATACCCTTACATACATACACAGACACATACATAACCCTAGACACATCAATACACACACACACATACTCATACTCCTATATACACACAAAGATATATACACACACAGAGAGACACACACATTCACACACACACGACTGGTAAAGCCAGAGATGCTAACACCAAGCATGCAGACATTGTCATGCTATCCTAGGAGGATTCCCAGCTCCTGCTTTGAACTTCCATGATGTGATCCCAGAAAAAAGGTCCTGAAGACTTGAGGAGGTCCTTCACAGGACCGGAAATAAAATGTTTGCTGTCCCCAGTGCCATCTTGCTCCACAAGAAAGGCCTTTTTAATCTCTCCTGGAAATGGCACGGAACAATTAAACAGCAGAACCTTGGGCAGTACTTCTGGATTGTGACTCTACGGATGGGCTGGGAGGTTAATCAATGGAACCATGGAATAAATAGCAGCTACCTCCCTACTGTGAGTGCTGAAGGAGCACACAACAGAATGCTTGCTTATGTGGGCGGGGCAGAGCTCCGGGGAGGTGCATAGCCCACGCACACTCCTGTTCGTTTGTTCATCAAGGGCCTAGGAAGTCAGGGCTTCTCTAAGCTCAGCTGAAGTGGAAATACTCTAAATGCACCATCAATACTCTAAACAAGCATGGGCCAGAACCAGAGAGCCAGCACAGAAGTTCAACGTGAAATTCTGGTTTAATGGCCAAAAGTGAAGGGCCATGTTTTGCGTCACACAAAAATATTCAGGAAAAAAATCCTCTCTATACTTCCCTGTAACAAATAAACCTGTTGTGCAATAATTCCCTTGTACCCTGTAAAGATCTGTCACTCGTATTGGTTTAATAAAATGCTGATTGACCAATAGCCAGGCAGGAAGTATAGGCAGGGCGACCAGACCAGGAGAATTCTGGGAAGAGGAAAGGTTCAGTCTGCAGTCGCCACCCAGATGCAATGCAGAGGAAGTAAGACAAAAATGCTGCACTGAGAAAAGGCACCAAGCCACATGGTTAAACATGGGTAAGAAGTATGGATTAATTTAGGTTCTAAGAACTAGTTAACAATAAGCCTGAGCTAATAGGCCAAACTCTTTATATAAGCCTCTGTGTGTTTCTTTGGGACTGAACAACTGTGGGACCAGGCAGGACAGAAACTTCCATCTACAAAAGCTATTGGACCTGTTTGAAAACTTCTCATTGACATAAACATCACAATAAACAAATTTATCATAACAAACATACACTTTAAAAAGATGTTGGGTCAACGAAGCTGTACCCATCATCCCTCGCTTAGGGAGGATGGACACGGAAGCAATGACCTCCCTCTCCACTTGTCTCTGTTCTCAGCCCGGAAGGAAAGACTCCAGCATCATATGCATATAAAGTTTAGAGCTCATTCATAATATTACTTTACAGGCTTATATTCTAAAACTTATTCCTAAAATATTTTTCAGATCTTAACTTTCCTAGGTAAATATAATAATACCTTTCAAAAATCTATTTTTTTTTCTTAGTGGTCAGATTTAGAAGTCAGAAGGCTGGTATTAGTTTTCAGTATTGAGGGGGGTTGCCTTCTAGGTCTATTTACATGAAGCACTAAGTGGGTAGGGTTTAAACATTTTTTTCTGAAAGAAAAGGAAAACAAATGGTTACATTATTAGAATTGCTTTGCTTTACAAAGGCTTAATCGAAACTGGTTCTACAATGCTGGGAAATGAAGCCTATAGAACCACTTAGTATCTTTTGTGATACTAAGTGTCCAAATCCAGGCTTTGATTGACAGATGTTTTCGCTTCCATTCTTCCACGAAACTACCACCAATAAATACCACGAGCATAAGGACCCAAATTACACACAAGAGTGAGTGAAAACAACCAATGTCCATAAATGTATTCAAAACCATTAGTTAAACTGGGCTTTATTTTAAAACAAAATTATTTTTTTCAGGTCAATAAAATCTGACTTCAGGAATACACATTTTACAGTTAAAATGATAGGCTTCTGCCATGGTTTGGATAAGTGTGTCCCAAGGGCCTATGTGTAATAGCTTTGTCGGTAGTTCATGATGCAACGGGGAGTTGGAAGAACCTTTAAGAAATGCCATTTCAAAAAGGTAATTTACGTTGAATCATCCAGGATGTAATCCTTGGAGTTTTCGTTTTATTTTATGTGCACAGGGTTTTGCTTATAGATATGTCTGTGCACCACTTGCCTGCCTGGTGCCACTGTAGGTCAGAGGAGGGCATTAGAACCCCTGGAACTAGAGTTATAGAGGGTTATGAGCTACCATGTGGGTGCGAGGAATCGAAGCCAGGACCTTTACAAGAGTCACAAATGCTTTTCACTGCTGAGCCCTCTTTCCAGCCCCTGAAGTTGGTGTTTTCAAGTGAACACAATCTCTGGTGATTCATCAGGTGTGTAAGTGGTATGTCTTCTTTATGACAAAGTAGTGTTCTAGAGTATAGCTGTACCACAGATGTTTAATCAAGTGCCAGCCAAAGGCCTCCTGGATGGCTTCTAGTTTTGGTCTCCTTCCAATGAATTTGTTGTAAACATACCGTATGCATAAACACCCAGGAATATAATTGCTGGGTTGCATGGTTATTAAATACTTGGATTTATATGAAAGAGGCAAAGGTCTTTTAGAATGATTGTACCATTTTATGTTATCCAATTTTCCCACATTACTGCCTGTATTTGGGTTGCTGTTATTTTTAATTCTAATATGTGTGCAAAGTGTTATCACATTGAGTTTTTTGTTTGTCTGTTTGTTTTGAGGCTGGATTTATGTATAGCCCTGGCTGTCCTGGAACTTGCTCTGTAGACCAGACTGGCCTTGAACTCAGAGATCTGCCCCCTCTCCACACCTGTCTGTCTGTCTCTGTGTGTCTCTGTCTCCGTTCCCTCCACCCCTCCCTCCCTCTTATACAACCTTTCTTTCCTGGTTAAGCTCTCCCTACCAGCTCTGTTCACCATCCTAACCTTTCTGAGGTCTGGAGAGAAGGCAACCAGCCCTAGCTTCCCAGACTGGCCTGGAGAATACCGGGGCAACCAACTCCTAATTTTGAGTCAGCAAAAATGGAGACCAGCCAATCTGGTAGAATCACTGTGAAGTGCAAATGAGAAAAATAGGCCAGAGTCACCCCACATTGCCACTTGGTGGGTTCTTCCCAGCTGGCAATTTTTAGAATGCTTTTATGTGTATGCATGTTCATGCGTGTGCAGGTGCACAGACGTGTGAAAGTCCAGAGGACAGCCTCTGCCAACATTCGCCACCTGCCATTCATGGCCTGGTGCCCCCAGAGCCCCAGGTACCCCTGTCCCCCATGTGATGCTACTTCCCAGTGCCGGGACTGTAAACATCTGCCAACACATGAGCTTTTGTACCTGAGTCTGGGGGCTCAAGGCCAGGTCCCCATGCTTGCGCTACAAGCACTTGGGGTCATCTCCTTAGCCCAGCAATTTTTGTAACCTCTACTTTAGATCATTTCTTCCCTTAGTCATGCACTTGAGGGGCCCTGGGTGTGCCCCAGCACTTACAGCTGGGGTTGCTAAATCTACTGCAAGGGAGCACCCGTACCACCAGCCAAGGGCAAGACTTTAGAAGACACGATCCTTCACCCAGGTTTTGTGTTTCTTTAAAGTTTCTACCTTTTTATTTTATCTCTTGAACCCTTTTGCAAGAGTTGTGAATTCTTGTTGACTAATGTTATACCCACCATGGATCTTTTCGACTTTACTCTAAGACCGATAATTTACTAAAATGTTAATCTACCCATGGAAATTCATCCAAAAACAATACTTCTTTGTGAACCTGTTTTTTTGAGCTTCAGGGGTCATTAAAGTTAAAAACCGCCAAGTGCTTGTCACTGTGTACAGATGAGAGCTCTTACATACCAGAGGAGGACGTGGTGCACACAACTGTGATTACCCTCAGGGCATTTTGGTGTCTGTGGGCAGGGAAGCAAAGTAATGATTCTTGCTATCCCCAGAGTAATTTGGATGAGGTTTCCCCACATATCTCCCATGAGCAGGGAAGCCTGGCTCTCATCCACAGAAAGAAAATGCTCAGAGAGGCTGGCAATTTGCTGAGAATGCACAGCCAGCAAAGCTTGGAGTCAGACCCAGAGTCCCCTTTCCTAGGCACTTTTCACTTGTGAAAGACAACACTACTCATTGAATGACACTGAGAAGGTGTTTTGTTTTTTGTTTTTGTTTGTTTGCTTGTTTTTGTCAAAGACAGGGAGAACCATCGTTTGTCAGATCAGAAAATGGATGCAGAAAGTGCTATTTTTATGAGTGACATATTTAAGGTCATGCACACGAGCTGCGTGGGAGTGAGACTGACACCTATGAACTCTGGTTTTATTTGTGGCTTATTCCTTTGGGTGCCTGCTCACCTTCCAGCTATCAGAACTAAAACAAGCGTTCATGATGATAATTCAATTGGTACAGATACCTTTTAATGTGCAATTTGTCTACGGCATGCAGAAAGTGAAAGCATCTGAAATGATGGAGAATAAAGCAAGGGATGGGGTTTTGTGGTCAGTGCAGATCCTAACTTTATTTGAGCAGGCTCTGAAGCAATGGGTGGACATAATTAGGATCAATACACTCAGCCAGAGTGTGTGGGCCCATGGATGCCACCCACCTTCTTGTGTCAGCATCTGTGCTACACTAGTTAAATATTTTTAATATTAGCTTCTCCGTGATGATGCATTTAATAGGAAGAAGTAAAAAGCAAAATACATTGCATTATGATTATACTTATAGGTAGGTGCTTATGTGTAGGCATGTATTCATATCTAGCTATGTACATAAGTAAAAATATACCTGCATGTACATTTACAACCATATATATATGTATATATATGTTTATATGTATCTCTGATGATAGTCATGGTTTAATATCTGACTTCTGCTTTTTAAAGAGCAGACTTGTTTATTTTGTATCATGTATATGAGTGCATGCTTGCATGTATGCATGTGGCCACATACATACAGTACCCACAGAGGCCATAAGAGGACATAGGATTCCCTGAAACTGGAGTTGCAGACGATTGATGGCATTGGTGTAGGTTTTGGGAATTGAACATGGGTTCTTTCTCTGCAAAATCAACAATTGCTCTTAACCACTGAGCCATCTCTACAGCCTCTGACTGATGGTGCTGTCATATATGTGTGTGTGTGTGTGTGTGTGTATGTGTGTGTGTGTGTATGAAAAACTATACACATATATAATTAAGTTAGAGATAGAATTCCTGGTTTGTTCTTGTCTCCATTACAGTTTGGAGACTGAGTCCCGGGCATCTTATCTTAAAGTACATCCACACTGTCTGGGCACTTTCTGATCCTGTCCTAGGCTTCCATGCCCTGGCAGTCTCCAACGGTGCCATGGTGAAGTGTGATGCATTGCTGAAAGAGGAAACTCAATAGCTCCACTCTGTCTCGGGTGATAAGATCAGAAGCACTGGACTTTTAGGAGTTTCCATTTTGCTAAGGGCACTACAAATTATACAGTGATAGAGAAAAATCCACACTATCAGCTCCTCTTAATGAAATTCTGACCCCGGTAAATCCCCCAGTTCACTCAAATCTTGTTTCCCTATGGGGGTGGTACAGAAATCCACACATCTCGAGGCTGAAAAAGCATGCTTAACGCTATCAGAGAAGGCCAGTCTCATCAAATATAGGTAAACCTTTCAAATCTTTTAAAGCTTTGTGGTGGCATTATATTTTATCTTTATCAACTTTCCCATGCTCATCCTTACAATCCAGGAGAATGAAATTGGACCATTAAAAGCAGGAGCAATATTCTGCTATAGACTCATAATGCTCAGGTCGTGCCCCTCCCATCGGCAGCAGGCAGCATCTGCTCCGAGCAAATGCCTTCTCTCCCCTTTCTGCTACCACAAGGGGCCATTTTTATGTGACTTACATCTCTCTGTTAACGCTACCTTTTCCTCTTTTTGAAGTGCTTAATTTAACAAATTGTAGAGTCAAAAAAGAAGTGAGAGTCACGGGTGACAGACTGAGAAACAGGGTCACTATGGGCTGCGTCACTATGCCACAGCGAATGTATGAAGCCAACCCAGTCCTTCTGAATAATTTCGAGTTTTAAAATTCTTCAGAACACTGATGAGGAAAACACATATGGTATCTATGACAGGCAAGTTTGAATTCTTGTCTTCTAAGTGATGTCCCCAACATCCTAGTGTTTGGTCTGGTAACCAGATAAGAAGGAGCCAAGACAAAAGTCTCATTTTCTGCTATGATAATAAAACTATATTATTTATGAAATTGATGCTTGACACAATGTGTTTTGAGAAGGATAATGGCTAATTGGTTTGGTGGCTTTTAGCTGGCGATAGGACTTTCTGTGTTTAATAATGCATGAGATCATGACCTTTTAATTTGTTGCCATTTCCACGAAGACAATATACTCATAATAATCTAGGAACGACATGGAAAGTGGTTCTATGGATTCATTTGTGTTGCTAAAAAAAAAAACTGGAAAATATCTGCAAATCAAAGAGGAATCAGATAAAGTGTTTGATACTTTGTGGTGAGACAGTTAAAGATGGAAGTCTAGAGCTCTAAAACCATTTTCCACAAGTCACACATATTCTCAGTTGGGACTCTATTTTCCATCCATCAGTCTATGGAATGTAATAAAATGTTTTCTCATATGTTTTCAGTTGCCACCAAGCAACGAGCAACATGCTAGACAGCCAGGGCTGAAACATCAGAACAGTCATTAGATCTACCTCCTAACATGTGAGCACACCTCTTCTTTTGCCATTTCTGAATGGAGGAAATTCTTTTAAATATTTATTTTACATTTATGTGTATGAGTGTTTGCTAGTATTGATGCACCTGCATGCAGTACCCACAGTGGCCAGTAGAGGGAATCTGATTCCCTTGGACCTGGAGTCACAGAGCATCACAGCTGCCATGTGGGTGCTGGGAAACAATCCTCTGCAAGAGCAGCCAGTGCTCTAACACTGAGCTATCTTTCCAGCCCTGAAAAGAGGTCCTGAAAAGGGTCATGACCTTTTGAACTTCAAAGTCCCTTGACTGAGCAATGGGGCACACACATGGGTCTTAAAATTTGTACGCTTCCCTTACGTCTCCCACCAAATAAAACTGGAAGGCATCAAAATGATAAATACTAGTGTGTGTGCTCCTCCTCCAACCTGAGTGGAATGGATGATGATATGCTACACACCTTGCCTTGATTATCACACAGTCATATCAAAAGTTCCCACAGTACCTCAGACAGGAACCACTGCAATAAATCAGATACAAAATCACGGCCATGAAATGGCTCATCTGGTAAACACATTTGCTGCCAAGCCTGACAACCCGAGTTCCAACCCAGCAACCTACATGGTTCAAGGTCAGAACTGCTTCCTGCAAGTTGTCCTCTGACCTCCACACCACACATACACATACACGACATGCCACACACACATACCACACTCAGACACACCATATACACATACACCACACACACATATGCCCTCCCACACCACCCCCCCACAGACATACCACACACCACACACACAGAGACTACATGTAACTTAAAAACCAAGAATGAAATTTCTCATGTTCTAGAGACACTGAGAGGTTCAGGGTGTACATATCTCATACTGTACCTCAACATCCCACCCTGGGCAATGACTGCTGGGGCACAACGATGCTCTTTATTACAGAGATGTTGGTACTCTTGGTGGGAGGGTGAAGGCTTGCTGGGCACTTCACTTGGAGATAAAATTTTAGAAAGTTAAGAGCCATTACCAACACTAAGGAAGTTTCAGAATACTATTGGGAGCAAATCTCACACTCCCTCAAGAGGCCGAGCAAGCGTGAGTGTCCACAGATAGGCCCAGGCTGCCCCGTAGGAGGCGACTTGGGCTCCATCTTTCCCATTTGAAGGCATGTTTTCTGTGCTACCACAAATGGGTTGAGCTTGCTTCCAAAACCCTGAATGATAGTGATCTCGCTGTTACAGCTGGGTTATTTCGGGCATCTGTTAGGCTGAAATACAAATAGAGATGTCTTTGAAGAAGAGGTTGAGTGGTTTGGGTTGACAAGCCACAGTCAAGTTGCATAAACACAGTTTCAGGAAGTGTTTGCATAAAAGGCTATGGGGTGACAGAGGCACACAGTGAGCCAGGTGGAGCACTCCAAAGATGTCTTCCCACGCTCTTCAGTTGACTGACTACAGAACCTAGACATTATCCATGGCCTTGGTCTTAGGGTGCCTATGCAATCATGATTATAAATTTTAAGCTAAAATAAAGCACTTAAGATACATGTAGACGCTCTTTTGTCTCACTTTTCTGTTAACTAAAATAGCATTTGTTCTTGGTGCTATTACATGTAATCTGTGGTAAAGATTGATTAATGTGTGATCTAAGTAGGACAACTCTATACGCACTTAGGGAGTCCACTCGCCTTAACTAATGGCACCCAGAGTGATGCAGGAGGTGGATGTCAACCCTTCAAAATTATTTGTCTTTGATGCATTCTTTTCTAGTAGGCACCTGGAAGTGACTGTGGCAGACAGATTCTGAGGTGTGACTCACCCCAGTGACACCAACCTGCAGTTGTTCACAGTCTGTGTGATCCCTTCCCCCTGAGCGTGGGAGGACATGAGACTGTTTATAAGCAACAGAAGATGGCAGAGATGAGGGTGTGTCACTTCTGGGATGGTTCATAGAAGTCTCCATATTAGGCTAGAGAGATCTGACAACTTGAGTGATCTTGTTGAATAAGCCCAGAGTTCAAAGAACCATGGGTAACCTCTTGAACTGCAGTACTTGGAGTTGACAGTCGTTCCCAGACGGCAGTACATAAAAACAGACACCCTAAGTCATACGGCCACAAGCAAATTGTTTTCTCCATCAATGCAATGGAGGAGAGAGATGATTCTTTCCCAGCAGAGCCACCAGGCAAATGCACAGTGCTTTCAGGCAATGGGCAGACTCTGGTGAGCCCTGCTAGGTATTTCTGGCCTGGTAATACAAGGAGAAGGACTGTGGTTCAGGATAACAGAGTCTGTGTCATCTGTTCCATGGCTACCAGAAGCCGATACAGTTGTTTAATCATGTGGTGTTCCTGTCTACTCTGTAGCCTTCCCGTTGGAGGAGTTGGTAAGGACTGGACAGTGGCTGATTCTCAGCACAGTTTTGTGACAGAGTGTGTTCTGAATGAGGAGTCTGAGGGATGAGGACATGAAGAGGTACTTAATTCTTCCAGTGACATTTTGCCTAGCTCTTTTATGTCTCCTGGTTAACCAACATGCCAACACAACCGGAAATACTTCTCTTCTTAAGTGACCCATTTGTCTTCATTAAAACAGAGCCATTGCCCCATTTTCTGGTCAGACCGTTAGATTAACTCCTGAAATATTCTGTAGAATTCTCTGTGGTGTTTACTAGCTTAAATAATTTCGTGACATCAGCTATTTCCATGAGCTGGCTACTTCTCTCCCACTAATTATTTCACAGGTGAGACAGCAATTCCTAAGGCTCCCCATTAGCGTCTATGAAGGGGCTTGTACAAATTTCCTTTTTCCAAAGCAGCTCGAATCCACAGGAGAACATCGTTTCTCAATCTGTCATCAGTAATAATCATCACTCTCAGGCTTCTGCATAATCATTGCTTCATGTCAATTACCTTGGTTAGCTAAGTAATACCCAGAGATATACTTACTATAAAATTTCCATTTGGGGGTAAGAAGGCAGAGACAGAAAAACATTTTCCAAGTAGTCCTATAACTTATATACTTTAATACACATCATTGGAGAGACATCGAGTGCTGTATTTAGAAAAGGCAGGCAACTATCATCAGCCTTGGCAAACTGTACATTCCTATAGTTTCATATGCCTTTCATTTTCTGTGTCTATGCCACACAATAGCTGGGCACAAGTCCTCATCAACTTGTCTTCAGGGATAGCCCTGAACTGGCAGCTTAATCTCACCATTGGTGAGCTGACACAAGGGTTGGAGAATGTCATACTGAAGCCGTAGAGATGGCTCATTGGTAAAGAACTGGAGTTCAGATCCCAGCATCCTTGGAACAAGTTGCCTGTCACTGCCTGTCTGGGCACTTTCCATACAGCCTTCAGAAAATTTACATGAACCTTCTCCATCACCCCATCGAAGGGAGACACTTTCTTGTGTGTTTCTGCGGTGTCTTCTACTTAGCCTGATTCTGATTAGCTACCCTGAGCTATGAACACATTTCCTTCTGTCTATCTGTTCCGCCACACAAGAAGCACGTTAGTTTTAAGCTTCTCACTGAGACGTACACGTGATGCTCAACCTCTGTAGGCTGGAAATACAGGTGGGCAGGGTTTGCAATGAGGTCTAATGAGGTCTATGCTTCTGTTTCTTCAATCAGACATGAATACAGTTTATGCCCAACCATCAGTTTAGTTCTGAATATAACGTCACTCATCTCTGCTGGCTGGAGAGGCCAGGGAACCCTTGAGGAGTCTCTATACTCACCCTGGTCTGTACTACCCACCGACATCAATTCTCCTGAGCAAGGATAATGTTAGACTTGATTCAAGTGTCATCATTTGAATTTGAAATGTCCCCCAAAGGCCATGTGGCATATGTGTATCCACTGAGGGGATTAGAGGAGGATGGTGGGGCTCTTAAGAGCCAAAGCCTAGTTGGAGGAAGTCCCAAAGGCAAGCCTGGAAGGTGGCATCTTGTCCCTAATACCCTCCCTGCTCTCTTGCTTGCTTTCTTGCCACCATGAGGTGGGAAATTGTGCTCCACAAGATGGAACCATGTCTTGTACTGTAAATCTATTTAAAAAAAAAAAAAGCAGCCAAGGAGGACTTTGGCTCCAGAGGAAACTTAATATCGCTGTTCATCCAGTGTGATGCATGTCTGTGTTTCTGTTCCAAGACAAACGTCCCTGTCAGCCTTACCCAGAGAAGCCTTTCTCTGCAGCGAGCAGAGGTGAGTTCAGAGAACCATGGTTGCACACCATGCTGAGACTAAAGGACAGTTGAGGGCTCAGCCCTTGACAAGACCCCTTAGGACTCAGAAAACATGGTGGAGGTGGGGATAGAAAAAAACGTAAGAGATGGGAGATGGCAGGAAGGGCTGCAGAGTGCCATCTTATAAGCATGGTATGGTCGTGGCTCATGAACTTACAGCAGCAGGGCCTCCAGCACTTGGCTCACATAGGTGAAGTCTGCCCAACAGTCAGCTATGGTAGGGAAGCAGCTCACAGGGTCCTTCTATTTCCTGCTGAACCATCAGCGATTAACAGACTCTGAGATGGGGGTGGGGTGGGGATAGGGTTGGTGGGGGGTAGACATTATCAGTTTTGACACAATCTAACAGAAGATCCCAACTGCACAGCACTGTACCCTGACCTCAAGTTCCAAGTCTTAGTCACAGGTATTATATCGTCTTCAGTATTTCTGAAAGGTCAGTTTTAAATCAAAGGTTCCAAGAGCAGCTTAGGGAACCCAGATGCTTTCCTGATACACATCATGATTATAAAGGAATTCCCAAAGAACACAGACAAGAAGATGCGTGCGATGCAGACCCAGGTGAGTGGAGTTTTCATGACCTACTTTGAGAGTCCCCGCAGGCTAGGATGCAGGACTGAACATCCCAGTCCTCTAGTAAGGACTTGATCTTCCAGGTCTCCAGTAGGATCCAAAGCTATCCTGGGGGACGCCAGCCTGGGGTACTCTCAACACATCACTGTGGTACAACTGCAAGCCGTATGCAAGGAAACAAATCAAAACATGCACTTGGTGACTTCATCACTCCATCCTTGATGAGAACGCTCCACACTAGTGAAAGACAAATTCAGATCTTTCTAGACGAGCCAACTTCTCACCACCATACCTGTCCTGCAGGAAACGCAAAGGCATGAGACCTAAAGGATGTCAGAGAGCAACTCCACACTGCATGAAGAATTAAAAGTCTCTCAATAAACTATACACACAAGCACCCACAAAAGCCACACAACACCAGCCTGTGTCCTACGAGACTGAGGAGGACCAACCATAATTAAACAGCAACTAGTAAAGCCATGCCTAGTGGCACGAGACTTTAATCTCAGCATCTGGGAGGCAAAGGCAGGGATATCTCTGTGAGTCTACATAGCAAGTTCCAGGTTAGACAGAGATGCATAGAAAGACCCTGTCTCAAAAACCAAACACATCATTAGTTTAAAACGTTTTTCGTTATTGAAGCATTGGCTTGTAACTCAATGTTTTTTCTTTATAATTTAAGAGATTAAGGGATTAAAAACAGTAATGTGTGTATCTGAACATGTGTGAAAAATGCAATTTTGTGACATAGATACTGTGAAGGAGCAGACTTTTAGCATGCCATTAAACTGCTATAAATCAAATTAATGTTTTAGGGTGTTAATGTAATCACCACAGTAACCGCAAATAGAATAGCTAGTATATAGAAAAGAAGTAATAACACTTCACTACAAACGTAATTCATATAAAGAAAATTACAACAGTGCAGGAAACATAAGGCACACCGGAAACAGACAGCACACGGGACACGACCCTCCTTGTTGGTAATTACTATAAAGATAAAACCACTCAAAACACAGACCAACAGCATGGTGACAGACAAACCAATGACAGGCCCACACTGATGCTGTCTACCAGATCACTTATGACCCAAAAACACAAAGAGGCCGGAAGTAAAAAAAACAGAGATATTCTATGCAAACAGTGAGGTGGGGAGGAGAGGTCATGTGATTGGTGTGAATGGTGATTACTGCGATCATGAATGCACAGGCTGCGGCTGTGTCCCTGGGACTAAGAGGGGGAGAGGGTGGGGGAGGGAGCCAACCAGGAAGAAGGGTCGCAGGACTCGGAGGTGGATGAAGGAACTGTGGAGTGAACGGGATCACAGTGCACTGCACACAACTGTAATGCCATCCAAAGCAGCCTGGATCTATAAAAATAAAAGCCCCAGTTAAGGAATTTAAATACGAAGAGTACTCTTTAGGTATAAAAAAAAAACCACTCCCAGAAACCACAGAGTTATTGCATACTATAACTATATAAAGTGTGGGCTACCTTTCTACAAGTTCTTGGCATAAGGAACCCAAGGCCCCCCAAAACATCGGAGTGTTACTATTGCTGCATGCTATAACTACTGGTGAAACAGCACACGATTTAACTGTAAGATGCAGAGAGACCAGGCTGGGCACTTCCTCCAGGCTGGCTAGCATTCACAGTACTACAAGGCACATCACAAGCTTGCAGGGCTTACTGATCACAAGCAGTCCTGCTCGGTCATGGACCCTGTATGCTACGCCTCCCCCACGCCAGGTAAAATGTGCTTGCTGATGCAATAATGGTCTGGCTGCTATGGGGACAACCACCTGCTCTCCAGTTGGATTTAAGGCCTGCATACAGAAGGAAATCCATATGTTGCACCAAAAAAAACCAAAACAAAAACCTAAGGCTAGGGCATAAAAGGCCCTGGTGGGGAAGGTACCACTGTTATTCTGTTAAATGGATACCTTGTGCCCATCAAATTGTTTTCTAAACATTTATGTGCACATATTAGTACCACTTTATTCTGTTAAATAGATACCTTGTGCTCATCAACTTGTTTTCTAAATATTTATGTGCACATATTATTACTGCTCTTTGTCTTCTTCAGGAAATTTTTTCCTGCAGTGGGCTCTGGTTACTATGGAGACCGCCCCCCCCCCCCGCCAGTCAAAGTGCTAAGAATGAGTGAACATTGCTGTAACTCAGGGGTTCCACTGCTCAGCCCAAAATGGTAGGAAATAATATTACCCCTGCAGCCTCCCCTGCAAGGTGCAGGGAATACTGCAGAAGAGAAGGCAGACACAAAGCAAGAGCCTGAGGAAGGGATTGAAAGCTGTGAAACTCTGTCCTCTGGGCAAGATATGAGCTTGCCCTCTTGAGATTTGAGGAACTGTGGTTTTCCACATGGACTCTCACGAGACCGGGCCTGTTAACATTCACTTGTGGAAGCAGAGCTCACCAGGCCCATGAGAGAGATCACCCTGCAGAGAGGTTCACAGGACTCATGAGGCAGCACACAGGCTCCTCTCCTTCCTGAGAATAAGGAGGTGGTTAACAATGGCTGAGGTGAGGTCTCTTCTTCAGTGATACAACTGCCCATCAGCTGACCAAGTTCCTGTGGTCCAGGGCCCCATCCCATGCTTCCATAAGTAACCCTAGTTAAATCAATTGTTGTGTGTGTGTGTATGTGTGTGTATGTGTGTGTGTGTGTCTGCTATGAGCACACTATTAGATAAGTGGATTAAGTCATGTCTCCCCAGAAAAAAATGACATTTAAGTTAAAATGATAAAAATTTGTTATGTGTATCATACCCCAGTTCTAAAAAAAATAGGGGGAAACTTAATTAGGAACATAAATATGGTATTAGGAAGTTCACAAAAGATTCTGGGTAGAATAGACATCTTAGTGATATTGAACTTGCTCATTGTTGGGATAACCAACAATGCTGTGTGCAAGACACGGCAGATTTCTTGGGAGGTGAGTCCAAGGGGAAGATGGCTCCCCAGGCTCTTCCCAGGGGAACCTGCCATGGAGAGCCCCAGTTGGCTGCTTTGTAATTCCAGTTGTAAGAGAAAACTGAGAATTATTCCCATGAAACCCAAGCCTTGGCCCAATGACAGAAATACAAAATAATAGTTCTCCCAAATAACACAGCTAAATGACTGTCAGCCCTTCCTAAATCTTAGTGTCTCGGGATGAAAAAACAAAACAAAGACAACAACAACAACAAAAAAACGGACTGCCAAATAAAAATAGTTCCACAGCAATCTCTGGATTTATGAGATATATTGGCACTAAATATTTATAAGCTGTTGAGAGTGCACAGCGTCCATAATTCTGTGAAATTGTGCTTGCCATGCTTAGAAAAACCCAAAGAAATGCTTTACCAGGATCCACATTTTAGGGCAGTTTCTCAAAGCAATTCCTTTGCTTTATCATTTGCTATTTTCTTTTAGAAGGACACCATTTTTTGATAGAGAATACAAGAGTGTCAAAGATAAGGGGTCCCTCTCCCTTTTGTTTCTCATTTAATCATTGAATGATGTGTTTAACAGTTGCTGAATTTTACATACAAGCAAAGCACCAAAGCCTTGGAACAATAGCACCTTAAAGAGAGGCTAGTGCCTGTAGCAGAAGGTAGTATATTTATAATATACTGAATCAAAAACGTGCATAGTGGTGAGAAGAAAAGGAACCAAATAAAATAAAATCTCCAAGTACCATCATTCAGAGACCTTCACTGCTAAGTTTGGAGATGCCAGTTTCTGATACTGTAATAAAATACGTGAGATAATCAGCTTACAGAGAAAAAAGAAGAAAAAAGGTTGGTTTGCACATCTGGGAAGTTCCAGTTCATGACTGATCAGCCATGGCATTTTGGGCCTGTGGTGGTGCAGCACATCACCGTGAAAGGGTAAGGCTAAGCAAGCAGTCACTAGAGAGAGAAAGAGACAGAAGAGAGGAGGAGGGAAGAAGAGGGAAGCAGGAAGGCGGATCAGAGGACAGAAGGCGGAGGAAGAGGAGAAGAAAGAGAGCCAATTATCCCTCAAGGGCATACTCGCAGTGTCCTATGACCAGCCCTCTCATACCTATTAAGGATTCTAGAATCTGGAGTGGCACACTACCAGTCTTTTGGAGATGCCCTAAATATCCCCCAGGGAGGAAATGTTTATCTGCAGTCAGATAGATATTAACAGTTCTTTCCTTTTCCTTGAGATGTAATTCACTTACCACTGGGACACTGAGCGTTTTAAGACCACTTTGCTGAGCGTCGGTGTATATGAAATGATATGCCTTTATATCTTTATAGTCTTACACTTTCTAGTACCCTGCCAGTACAAAGTGGGACATCTCTAAGGCCCTCCTATACGCATCCTTTCTTCTCCATCCTCCTGTTGTCTAGTGACTGGCCTGTCACCTGTCCCTGGGCTATTCTGACCTGGTCTCTGTTTCTCTAGCCTCAGCTAACTCTGACCCTCTTCTACACTGCCTCTGGCATAGTTTTTCACTCACAAATCTGAAATATCCCTTGCTGGCTCTTGGTTCACCATCTCACCTGGCAACCATCCTTCATTGCCCAAGCCCACCTGCCTGCCATGGCAGTATGTCCCTTGAATCTAGTCGCCATCTTGCTGCTCGACATGCCATGCCTGCTTGATTTCACATTGATGCCCATGCCATCTGCAACCTCTAAGTGTTCCTTTCTGGTTCATTTTCTTCTGTCACCTTCTCTGCTATCCCAAGCCACCTTTCCAGGGCTCTCACTCACTCTGGACCCAGGCATCCCCATCCACTGCATCCTATAGACAACGGATTAATATTGACCTCCCCACCAGGATGAAGCTCCTGACAATTATGGGTCCCCTGATAAGTACTGATGAGTTTTGTCAGCTCAATCTAAAGTGGTGTCAACTGGGAAGAGAGAACCTCAACTGAGGGACCACCTCCTTCAGATGGCTTCTAAGCAACTCTACGGGGCATTGTCTTGATTGATGATTGATGTGAGAAGGCCTAGCTCACTATGGGTAGTCGCACCCCTGGGCAGGTGGTCCTGGGTTAGATAAGAAAGTGAAGCCTGAGAAAGCCATGGGGCCAAGCTGGTGAGCAGCGTTCCTGCCTGGCTCCTGCCCTGACTTCCCTCATTGATGATCTCTGATGACTGCTTTTGGTCATGGTGTTTATCACGATGGTTAGAAACAGCACGAACACAGTTCGTCCAGGTCTGCATTTACAGCCCCTTGACACGCTATACATACAGGATGTATTCAATGGACACTTGCTAAAGACAATTCTCAAACTCGCTACACATGGCAGAGGATGGGATTTTTGTTTCCATTTCACACATGGAGAAACTAGAGCTTGGGTGACGAGAACCCTCTCCTGTGACCACGCTGCCTGTGTCAATATTTGCTCCCCCACAAGATCAGAGCCAGCCTACATTGCAGTCAGAATGACATAGCATAAATTTTGCACCTAGATTTCTTACAAACTTTGTTTGGCTTTTGAATAAATCAGTCATTCTTTTGACAGATGAAAAATTCTAGGATGGGAACCACCTTGGCACTTCATCCCCTTGCACGGCGTGAGTCACTCAGGGATGGTCACATTCTGGGAGGGAACAACACTGCTGAGCCTTCCCTCAGTGATTTGAGTTCAAGATTCAGTCGCACACGCCTGTCTGGAGCCTCTCTCTCCCTCTGTGCCCCAGCTACAGTCCACCTGCTCCTTGTTGACTGCAGCACTGTGGACATCCCCACAATTTCTAACAGTCTCATGAAGCTCTCAGCCCTCTAAACCCCTCCTGGCACTATGCTCTTCTCTCTTGGGGCCAGGGAGGCACACAAGGGCTGAACAAGATCCTCCAGGGATTCACTGACTCTGCAGTCTGAGCACCCAGTGGCTCTCCTGGGACTTAAAAAAGAGCCACAAAGAATGAGAGCCTTGGAATAGGAGAAGGGTCCCACTCCGGGGTTTTCCCCAACCCAGAAGCCATATTTAGTTCCTACAAATGTCTCCAGATCCAAACAATACGAGGACACATCTGAATTCATACGTCCAACATGTCCCAAATTTGACGAAACACATGCTATCATAGGGAAAGCGAATCAGCCAGTTTTCAGACTCACAATGTCCAGTCTGAAAATTGGGTCTTTCTTGATGTTACCCATGTCTGGAAAGGGTTCTGGAACATGGGACCCAGGCACAGCAGGTAAAAACGCGGAGGTCACACTCTGGACTCTCATTAAGTATCTAGATCAACTGAGAAACAGTAGAAACACGGTCAAAGCAGTGCAGCTTCCAAACGGGAATCAGAAATGGTGCCTGCTAGCATGGGGGAACAATCTGGGCCTCGGAGGAGAGGCATCACTAATCTTCCCCAGCATCTCTGGGAGCAGATCTGGCCTCTGCTGGGTTTCAAAACAAACCCCGTGCCAGAATTCTCAAAGAATCCTATTATAGAAAAAGAAAAATCCCAGCGAAGCATGAGGTCAGGGGGAAAAAATCTCCCAGCTCTCAGCAGCTGTTTATAAGTTGCTCTCATCCAAATGAGTCACACGCGGGCAAACCACAGAGCTCAAACCCCAAACGGGCTGCAGAGAATTCAAAAGGACAAATCATGGCCTCAGTCAGGGCCCTGCAGCTCTGATCTAAAATGCCTGGGACCAGAAGGAGAGCCACACATTTCGGAGTCTTTTAGGTTTTGGAATGCCTGTGCATGAATACCTGAGGTTCTGTTGCCAACCTGACACATCGGGGAATAGGGAACCTCAACTGAGGAACTGCCTCCATCAGACTGGCCTGTGGGACATGTTCTTGGCTGCTAATTAATATAGGAGGACCCAGCCCACTGAGGGCAGCACCGTTTCCAGGCAGGTGGGCCTGGGCTGTGTAAGAAGGGTAGCCAAGCAAGCCAGAAGAAGCAAGCCAGTAAGCAGCATTCCTCCATGGTGTCTGCCTCCAGGTTCCTGCTGGAGATCCCTAGACAAAGGACTGTAACCTGAAAGATGAAATAAGTCCTTTCTTCTAACTGGGTCGTGCTGTTTATTGCAGCAATAAAAAGAAACAAAGGAGATATAGTGAGGTATTCTGGGGACACAATTCAAGTCTGAGGCACAAGTTGAGTGTTTTTCACCTCTGTCACAGTTCTTTTAGCGCAACTGCACAAAGTAGCCTGTCACATGAGGTTAGTTGTCAAAATTTTCCCGTAGTGACAGCATGTTGATACTCAACACTTAAGATTCTGGACTGATCTATAATTTACCCACTGTGCTGGCTGGTTTTATGTCATCTTGACACAAGATGGAGTCATCTGAAAGGAGAGAGAGGATCTCAGTTGAGAAAATGCCCCCATAAGGTCTAGCTCTAAGGTATTTCCTTAATTAGTGACAGATGGAGGAGGTCGCAGCCCATCGTGGGTGGTGCCATCTCTGGGCTGGTGGCACTGGGTTCTATAAGAAGAGTGGTTGAGGGGCTGGAGAGATGGCTCAGAGGTTAAGAGAACTGACTGCTGTTCCGGAGGTCCTGAGTTCAATTCCCAGCAACCACATGGTGGCTCACACCCATCTATAATGAGTTCTGGTACCCAGAACACTATATACATAATAAGTAAATTAAAAAAAAAGAAAGGTGGCTGAGCAAGCCATGGGGAGCAAACCAGTAAGCAGCACCCCTCCATGGCCTCTGCATCAGCTCCTGCCTGCAGGTTCCTGCCCTCACCGCTGTTGATGATGAACTGTGAGTAAAATGAATCCTTTCCTCCCCAGTCTGCTTTTGGTCGTGGTGTTTCATCACAGCAACAGCAACACTGACTAAAACACCCACTCATTCTCTGAGGGCTGTGAGCAAAGGACATGCGGAAGGCGACGGTCACCTTCCCTGACGAGACCGAGAGGCCACGAGCAAGACAATGAGCGGAGGGGCTTCCGTTTGCAGGGGAGGGGAGCAAAAGCTTGTCTCTGGTAGGAGGTATTTGGCATAAAAAGTTGCTTATAAAGAATAATTTCTTCTGGGAAGACTTGCTTTGGGATTTGATGGGTGCTAAGATGGCTGGACAAAGCCCATCCAGAGTCTCAGAGACAATGGATCTGATCCTAACCATACATTCAGAGGACCCCCACAGGAACAGCATGCTAGTGCTTGAGTGAAAAATTATGCCTGGATTGGTGACTAACTGGGTACAAGGTCAGTACTGGACTGAGCAGTCTAGTCTGGCCATGTTGTCATACACAGACAAGTCCAGCAAGCATGGGAAGACGGGATGCTTATTCAAAGGAGGAGACTGAAATCGGGTATGGTTTCCTGGAAGAAGCACTAGTAAGGGCTGAGAACAAGCCAAGCTTGGGTAGGAGGAAGCTGGTGAGTATCAGATGCAGGAAACCCAGGGCAGCACCAGAGGCTGAGGCGTGAAGATGCCACTGCTGGGAATTATGGCTCTGCACCCCGGCTAAACGTGGCGACCAAGAGGAATCACTGCAGTATTCAGGATCCACATGATGCCTTTTCCTCCCATTGCCCTGGGATACAGGAGCCAGTGACTGCATAGGCTGATGGAGAACTGCCACATGCAGAGGCCACCTGAGCCCCAAGGCCATGGCTCTCCAAAGCAGAGAGGCAAGACTCCACCCCTGGGTTCTTCTACCTGACTGTGCCAAGAGGCAGAGAGTCACAGCCCTGGTGAAGAGAGTCATTTAGTATTTGATAGAGACAGGAAAGGAAGAGCTAATGGTGGGCACAGAGAGGTGGAGAGCTGTCCGATAGGAACAGAAGGACAGGTGGCATAGACACAGAACACGGGTCAAGAAAAGAGGCTGCAGGGCTAGTCATGGATCAGCATGGAGAAGGAGCAGTCAGAGGTGGCAAGGGCCCCAGGTGTGGCTACTGGTGTGAACTGTTAGGTGGGAGTGAAATTTATGGAATCCCTAGAGGCAAGGAACTGAGATAGACCCGTGTGGGGCAGGCAGGTATCCGAATACATTCTTTTTTTTAAAAAAAAATAAATAATTATCTTGGTTTTGCTAGTCTTTTTTAAAAAATATTTATTTATTATGTATACAATATTCTGTCTGTGTGTATGCCTGCAAGCAGAAGAGGGCACCAGATCTCATTACAGATGGTTGTGAGCCACCATGTGGTTGCTGGGAATTGAACTCAGGACCTTTGGAAGAGCAGGCAATGCTCTTAATCTCTGAGCCATCTTTCCAGCCCTCCCCATATGTTCTTAGGAGAAGGCACGTGGAGCCTATGTGCTTTCACATCTTCACAGTCCACCTAACAACAGACCCTTTGTCCGGAATAAGCTTTGCGTTACATGCAGTCATACAGTGGCCCACCGTAAACGTGTAACCCTTCTGGGCCAATTAAAAGTAATATTAAAAGAATGAGATGAACTGATGTCTCACAGTCTCTAGAGTCGGTAACAAAGGTTTCACCATGAAGACTCAAGTCTCCTTAAGGAGAATGTCTTTCTTCCAGTGTGCTCTGCCTCCCTTACACTCACATTGAAGCTTAGTCCTCGGGATGGCACAGTAAGAGGCAAGATCAGGTAGGACCTTTAAATGGCAACCAAATCTCTATCCTAATTAACAGAGGAACCCAGTACTGTGATTCATGGATCCTGGGCTACCTGGTTATCGTGTGGGTGGGTCGCTCATTGCTGGCTTGGTTAGTCCACATGACTACTTTTGCTTCCCATCCATCCCTGGCCACATGTCTCTCTTGTTTGTCTCACAACTCAGCCAGCAAGAAGGCCTGTAGCAGAGGTAGCCTCCTGACCTTGCATCAGAGCTGTGGACCCCTTCTTTCTACAACTGGGACAGTCCGTGGTCTGTGCTATCAGCACTAGAAAACAAACTGGCTCACAGCTGATTCCTCTGAATTTGGAATAGTGCCCACTGGTTCCATTTGGGAGGATCACAAACTTTAGGGGCCACTTCAAACAAAAAGCAGGGCCAGAGGCAGGCAGCTATCTGGGAGTTTTAGACCAACATGGTCTACATAGCACATTCTAGGCCAGCCAGGGTAGCATAGTGAGAGCCTCACAAAAAGAAAAAAAAATCACAAAAGCTGGCCCCTGCAGGAAATACAACATATAATCTTTCTGTTTTCTAAGGGTTCTCATAGAAGCCCTCAGGGCTTTTTCAAAGTTGCCCGAAAGCAGTGTTTCCATCTGCTAGGTTTTGTTACTGAGTCAGTTCAGGACTCCGTGTGCTGTTAGTTGTAGTGTGGCTCCAAGTGCACGCATGGTGTCCCTGATGTCTTGAGAGATTCGATGTGCTTTGGCAAAGAAAACCAAACCTGAGTCTGCACAGGAAAGCTGCTTGTCCTTGTGGGAACAGCATGGTGTTTTTGACAAAGGGTTTGTGTGATTCACTGCAGTGTGCAGAATGAAAACACCGGGAGTCAATTGTTCCTCTCTGGTTTCAGGAGGCACTCGCTCCTATTGACAGCAGTCATGCCTTGCTTGGCAGCCCTGTGTGTTTGGCTTGAGTTGCAAACTACTCAAGAAGTTAGCTACTGGTTTTAAACCCATGGAGCTACTCAAAAGGTTGAATCTGATGCCTCTTGCTTAGGCAAATCTCACATTTCCATGGGACATGTGTTGGTGTGATGCTCAGCAGGCATGGAACCAGGCGCTAGACAGTTAATACTTGGGTATTTTCTATATGCTCGAACTTTGGTTTTCTTTTCAAAGCTCCTATGGTATTTCAACTAATGTACTAACTGGTGCTAGAAACAAGCATGGCCTTCTGCATGCTGGCCAGGTGCTCTATGACTGAATGACACCTGCTACTTTTTAAAAGCACTTTTAGAAAGATTTATTTTTAATTACATGTACACGTGTGTGTCTGTGTACAGGTCTATGCACCTGTGAATGCAGTTGCCCATGGAGTCCAGAAGAGGGCACTAGGTCCCCTACACCTGCAGCTAGAGGTGGTTGTGAGCCACTAATGTGGATTCTGAGACTCGAACTCAGGTCCTCTGGAAGAGCACCAAATGCTCTTAACTCCTGACCCATCTCTCTGCTTCCAAACTTGCTATTTTCCTTGAAATCCATTCCTGCACAATAAAGTCCCTTTGCAGAGTTTAAAAGGAGAAGGCAAAGATCATCAGGGCAGGGGCGCGAGTCTGTTTCAGGGAAGGGACATTTTTGTTTCCCCAATTTCCAATCATCAGGTGGGTGGAAACTTCAACTCTGACACCAGGTTCTGTGAGATAAGCAAACAGTTCTGTTTGGGGTCCTGTTTCTAACCCAATCACCCCTCTTCCTTTGGGGTACAGAGCTGTAATTCATGCAGCCAATTCTAGGCAACCCTGCCCTGACAGACGCCACAGAAGGGAGGGAGCAACGGCAGGTCAGCTCTTCCCAGATGGCCATTCTCTTCTTGTCACCACACAGAACTATGCATTTGGCTGGTGAGAAGGCCATAGGGATTAGGATGATAAAGACAAATTCCCTTATGAATGTCTAATTCCCAGTGGGGACGTCCATGATCTCCATCAGCTCACGGTCTCTATTTTCTACTGCTCAAGGGCTGAGATCCCCTTCCCGGTCCACACTGAGTCAGCAGCTCACCTGCCATTCCCAGCTTTCACTCAGAGGCATGGACTCAATGTGGGGCTGCCCTTGACATTGGCCATGACAATTCTTACTTAGGATCTAGAGATTCGACACACACTCCTATTTGTGCTGCATTTTATATCTTCCAGCCTACAAAAGGGGCTCAAAACACAGTGGGGTGTGAGGTTTGGAAAAAATAATTAAGAGAGAATGAGTAAGTGGGCTGCAGAATCAAGACCTGGAGTCATGCCCTAAACCCTGTGGTCCTTCCACATCCAGCATTTAACTAACATATACTTGTACAGTACTTAGCTTCATCACTGTATTTCTTTTAATTTTTTAAATATGTATCAACATGGCATTACTTGCACAGAACAGATCAAATAGTTGATCCTTGGTATCCACAGAGATTGCTAAGACCCCTGAAGATGCCAGATCCATGCTTGCCCAAGTCTTCCATACAGAACCTATGCACCCCAACCATGGACCTGAAACGGTCTCTAGAAGACGTACAAGCCTAAGGCAGTGTAAATGTTGTGTCAATTACTGCTTTAGGGTAATACATCTGGGACGATGCCGAGAAGGGAAGGGTGTCTGTATTCAGGACACACACTGTTTTCTCAAGCATCTTCGATATGTGGATGACTGACTCTGTGGTTGTAAAATTGATGTCACAGAGAGTTGGCTGTATATACAGCTCTTTATATAAATTAATTTTATATAGTTAAGTCTTGTGTAGTTATTGCTAGTGTGTATGTGTGTATATGCATGTTCATACATGTGTGGGCATACATGCACGTGTGTGCCCATGGGTGTAGAGGCTCCAGGTTGAAGTCTTCCTCTATTGCTCTCCACCTTACATATAAAGGTAGCATTTCCCATTGAATCCAGAGCTCACTATCCTGGCTAGATGGGCAGCTCACTCCAGGGTACCATCTTCACCTCCCACATTGAGATTACAGCAGAGCCATGATGCCTACTTGACTTTTCTAAGGTTCTGAGGATCAGAATTCTGGTCCTCAAGTGTTTTACCTGCTGAGGCATCTCTCCAGCCCCAGAAAGTCATTTTTATCCAAATAAGTACACTCTCTTCACTGCTGGACTCCTGCCTTCTATATTCATCTCTGTCTTGACACTCAAGCATCCAGCACAGATAAAAACTAGTCAGACCTCCACATCTTTGGACAGGCTTTCTTTCTTTTTTTTTTAATGTGAGAGGCATTACCGACACTTTCAGAAGTCCATGTCTGACAATGCCTATCAAATTCACACTAGGTTAGTTTCCTTAGGGATAAGTCAAAGGTTTCTTATGGGTGTCATATAAAACACCTGCATTATCACTTAAAATGAATACAAATTATGGGGCATTTTATGATCCCTGAAATAACAGCCTCAAGAAATATGGTAAAATTTGGAACGTGGCTGTTTGGAGCCCTAAGGACACCCCTCTGATTCAGGCTGTTAGTAGTGGACCAAAGGAGTAAGTATGAGCAAGGACCTTGGAGAAGAGGCCCAGGATGTTCCTGCCACCTGACAGGAAATTTATACTGGATTTAGTATCCATCATGATTCAAAACTGGAAAAATATGGATTTGCTTTTGCGTTGATTTTGAAAATGCAAAATTAAGTAACTTACAGGCCGGGTGGTGGTGGCGCACGCCTTTAATCCCAGCACTCGGGAGGCAGAGGGGGTGGATCTCTGTGAGTTCGAGGCCAGCCTGGTCTATAAGAGCTAGATCCAGGACAGGCTCCAAAGCCACAGAGAAACCCTGTCTTGAGGAGGGGAGGGGGAGAAAGAGAAAAAAAAACCTGTTACAATTGGCAACTGTCTTTTGTTCCATTCTCACAGTTCCACCCCAAAGCCACCCTACTGGGACTTGCAGAGATAAACTAGGCACATGCTAACAACGCAGACCAGCTTCCTTGGTGCCTGTCTTTACACAAGTCATAAGAAACACAAGTGAAACTTGCTTTTGAAAGTACGTTTTACATCCACTTGCAATGAGCTCCCCAATTTATTATTATTGTTGTTGTTGTTGCTTAATCATACTTTAATGAGTCCTGCAGGTGGTTTGGGATATCCTGCTAGCCTGCCGTGAGCATCTCTGAGCCACTGTGAGTGGTGTGTGGCCGGGAGTTATAGGCACAGCATAAATATCTCAGAGGAAAACGCTCAGTTAAAGGTGACATGCCTTTTGAGCTGTGTTCAATTTTGCCACCATCCCATGATAAAAATCATATTAGTTCATTTTCTATGCCTGTCAGAAAAAATCTTGGAAGAAGTGCTCCGACGTCTTGGCTGCGTGCTGTCAATCTCCTGCAGCATGACTTACAGAGGTGGCTTCTGTCGCAGGCCCCTCTGAACACGTGGGCTCTTGCTCCAGAAATGGTCTTATACAGCCTTCCCTCATTTTTTAATTTCTGTAGGGATGCTTTTGAGATTATTTCTGCCTCGCTTTGATCTCTTCTGCAGAACGATTTGAATTCGAGGACAGAGAAACTGTGATGTTCACTAGGTCCCCAAGGGACCAAGGCAGCCTCATCTCACAGGGAGGCTGAACCCTGCTTGGGTCCCTGGAAACTGTGGGTTAATTAGCTTTTCTTGTCCCTCTTCCTTTTGATTTTTTGCTTTTCTGGAAAGAGGTGATATTATAGTTCCAGCTTTCAATTTTCAACTTCAGTTTCTATGATTCAAAAAATACAAGTGAACTTTTTTTTTGAGACAGGGTTTCTTTATGTAGCCCTGGATGTCCTGGACTCCCCTTTGTAGACCAGGTAGATCAGACTGACCTCAAACTCACTGAGATCCACCTGGCTCTGCCTCCCAAGTACTGGGATTAAAGGCTACCACCTGGCCAAGTGAACATGTTTTTCAAGTCTCATAAATACATTAACAGTAAAGAAAAAGTGGTATAATTGTATACTCACTTATATAGACCAAATTTTTTGAATGAAAATGAAATTATGCCCTGGCAATGCTGAAGCATGCATCAGCAGCCCGTTCATGGTGGTTCTGCTGAACTTGTCTGTACTGGGTTTCATGGTCTAAGTGGATGAGGACGACTGACCAGGTCTCTTTCTCAAGAAGGCATCAGATCTCATTACAGATGGTTGTGAGCCACCACATGATTGCTAGGAATTGAACTCGGGACCTTTTGAAAGAGCAGGCAGTGATCTTAACCACTGAGCCATCTCTCCAGCCCAAACTGGCCTCAAACTCAGTGTTGGGATTACAGATGTGAGCTGCTGTGCCTGTCTCTCTATTTAAATAATCATAGATATTAATGAAGAATGTGCGGCCACAAATTATGTTCAGGGGCGTGACAGTGTTCAAGACACTCCACGACGGCCATCCTCTTCAGCTCCAGCTCATTTAGTAGCAGAGGAAAGTATGTTTTATCATATCACTGATGGCAGTAAATATTCTACGTCTGTTGGGATGGCCTTCACTTTGGCTACAAAGGTCCATGTATCTCCTTTGCCCACTTTTGTCTACTGAGTGTGTTTTATGTAGTTGGTGTGTGCATGCACACACGTGTTTGTGGAACAAAGTTGAACTCCAGATGTTATCACTTAGAAAGCCATGTTGCTTTTTGAGGCAGGGTCTCCCACTGGTCTGGAGCTCACAAGGTAGACTTATTCAGGGTGGCCAGCAAGTACTGAGGATTTGCCTGTCTGTGTAAGCAGACCACAGGCCTATCTTTTAATTATGCATGTTTTTGTTGATTTGTAAGAGCTCTTTACTTGAGAGATATGATTAATTTTATCAACTTGACTGAGCCAGAGGATGGCCAGATCTTTCTGAGAAGGCATATTTAGAGGTGGTAAGTATTAGGATCTCTAGATGGGGAACCTGTCCTCCCCATGTGGATGGACATCATCCAGTCCTCTGAAGGCCTGGGGAAGAGATGGAGGTTGAATTGGTTCTCAGCTGATTGATGACTTGAGCAAGGACCTTAACATCTTCTGATGTCAGCCATCTTGGTTCTCAGACCTTCAGAACTGGACCGGCATCTTCATCAGTGGCTCTCCAGTTCTTGGTTATTCAAACCACACCAACAGCTAGCTGACAGGAAATGGTGGGATTTCTCAGCCTATAGCTGGGCAGCTATACACCTTCATATAAATCTTATACATATCCTATAGTGTTTGTTTTCTGGAGAGTTCTGACTTACAGACTAGTGTGGCCATTAGTATGATCAACTTTGTTAGACTTAGAATCACCTCAGAGATAAACCTCCGGGTATGCCTCTGAGGAGTGATCTAGATTAGGCTAAATGAGATAGAATGTCTTGCCCACTGTGGGCGGTTCCATTCTGCAGGCCGGGGTTCCAGGATGAATATAAAGGATAAAGTGAGCTGAGTACCAGCATTCATCTCTCTGGGCTTCTTGTCTGTGAATGCAAAGAGACCCGCCAGCCCAGGTTCCTGCTGCCAAGATTTCTTTGCCATGAACTGGAACCCAAAATAAACCCTTTCTTCCCTAAAGTCTTCCGTCAGGGTCACACAAACAGAATTAGGACACCAGGGTAGTGAGCATTGTCTATAAAGTTTACAGACAGTTCCTGCTTTACTGTCCAACTTCTAAGCTTTCTGCTTCCTGCCCTGACCCAGCAATTTTAAATTTTGTTTAAGCTGAAAAAATTGAAAAGAAATTCCCATTGTTCTTTTAATGTTTTTCTTTATGGTTTTGGTGTTGGTAGTAGTGAATTTTGTCTACATTAAGATCACATTGTCACGCTGACACCTATATTTGTCTCCTGTGTTTAATGGCTTCAGTTTTTAGTTTATACTTATTATATTCTTCTTGAAGTTTTCGCTGCTGTACAACATGAGAAAGAGGTTCGGCCCAAAGTTCAATCCTCAGAGCTGCAAACAGACTATTAAATTGTAACATCTAATACGTAACATTTGAGTTTCTAAACCACATACAATAGCTTTCAAAGCATCACATTAAGAATGTATCTAAACAACAGGGGCTGGAGAGATGGTTCAGTGGTTAACAGAGCTGGGACCTTCAGTTCCCAGAACCCACATGGCAGCTCACAACCATCTGTTACTTGAGTTCCAGGAGATATGATGGCCTCTGCTGGCCTGTGCAGGCACTACATGTATGTGTGATACACATACAGGCAAATACACACATAAACTAAAAATAAATTGAAAAGTGTATCTAGACACTTTGTCATACTTGATTTCAAACTGCAAAATTTATAACATTATATCTGCAGCAAAAGCCATTTTTTGCTATACAAATCAAAACACCCTTATAAACCAAATATCAGAGGATGCTATACAGGTGTGTGTGTGTGTGTGTGTGTGTGTGTATTATAGTATGACTTACACACACACAAATGCACATATGTGCGTGCACACACATGTAGAGGTTATATCTCCAAGGACTGTGATGAAAAAACAACAGTATATTAAATCCAACACAATTTAAAACACTGCAATCAAAATACAAAGCAAACACTGGAGGCTACTGGTAGTGTGACATGGCGTCCTGTACACATACAGCACAATTTTAATAAGGAGAACACACTTCAGTAATGTTAAAAACACAGTGGATACCTAAGCTAGGAAGGTGGTTGGTTTTTAGATTATTGTTTAATTTTTTAAAAAACAGTTTATGTGTGGGGGTGTTTTGCCTGTATGTCTACTACCTGTGTGCAGAGTTTCAGAGACCAGAAGAGGTAGGTCATTCCTTGACTTAACATCCATTAACTCCTCCACACCCAGGTCCAGAGAATTTCCATGCTCATCACATAAACGCCCCCACTTCTGCTCTCCAGGGATTGGTTGCTCACAGAGAATCTCAACTCATGGACAGACCTACGAATGGTTGAGACAGCTGAACTCTGCTTCCTACAGACACTTGGTCAAGGAACCATAATGCTAATTTATGGTGGAGGGCCTCAGCAAGGGAAACACTTCATCCTGCAGCTCAAGCTATCATGACACAGGTTTTCTGGCTGCAATAAATCCCAAGGCTTATCTAGGGCCTCTCACCCTTGGTGCCCATTCTCAGAGTGTCACTTCAGCACCTGGCCCAGCCCTAACTCAGGTGGGGACAGTGGCGAGTTGGCTCACTGGTCCTTCTTCAATCTGCTCCTCTGACTGCGGTTGTCTGGATGGTATCTAAGTTATAAGCACCTCCCATCCCAGCCATCTATGATAGCCAGCAGAAGCTTCTGAAAGAACCATGTGGCTAAGTGCACACAAATGGCACTAGCCAGGCTGTGAAGGGTGCCCAGGAGATCTGTAAAGGACTCTCCAAAGACAGCGTGAGGTCCACGGAGAGGCAAGCAGATCCCAGCGGGCAAGCACATCTTTCTTACTTCTCGTGCACTTTCAGGGCAACTGTTAGACACATACTAACAAGTACCTGCACGCACCGATGGCTGCCCCCGACCGCCTGCCTAATTGGCCGCTTCCCCCAAGGACTCCATTGTGAAGGGGTCTATCCAGGCTCATTTGCCTTCATTAGCCAGCCTTCCTTGTGGCAACAGAGTCTCCCGCATCATCAGCACCACTGGAAACATGCCTCGTGATTGACAGCACCCAGGATGTGTTACCATTTTTCATTTTCCAATCCAAGGAGGCAGAAGCAAAGGGTGTTGGCAGCTCATGACTGCAGCTGTCTGGCCTGTCAACTCCCTGTCATACACAGGTTTTTCTAAAACGCAGTGCCGGGAAGAGGCTCCAAGTCTCGGCTTTCTGTCTCAGTGGCCGTGTGGCAGCTGCTTTTCCACTGGGGATCCATTCCAGGACACAGTGGCATCCATGTCCGCACAATGGCACAGGGCTTGTGTAGAATGCCCACAAATCCTTCAGATCCACACATCACCTCCAGATTATTTACACTACCCAATGCTATAGACGAGCATTAAAAATACTGTTTTAAGATGATGTTTAAGACATGATGCTATGAGGGTTAGTGCCTAGTCTTATTGCAATTTTCTATGCCATGTTCGGTTGACATCCCTGGAAGGCCTGCTCCTTTCTGAAGGGAAAGGAAAAGGAGTGGACCTCGGGGAGAAGGGAAGTGAGTCAGGAACTGGGAGGAATGCAGGGAGTAGACACTGTGGTTGGGATGTAATATATAGGAGGAGAGTTAAAAAAGAGACAGAGAATGATGATAAGAAAGATCAGTATATGTTTGATGCAAACACATTTTTTCCCAACTATTTTTTGGTATAGGGTCAATTGGATCTTCAGATACAATGCCTGTATGTAGATACAGAGGGATGACCTCTGTTCTTGGACAAGGGTAAAGAAGGTTAGGGGATCAAAAGCCTCACCTCGGCTTTGGGCTAGCCTACGGTAAGTGTATATGAATATATATTTCTCATGCAGGAATGTGACTGAAGACCTCCACATGCCTGCTGCCCTGTTTAGTAGATGACGCTAGACACCAAAAGAAGCAAGTGGGGAACGTGCTGGCACATGCACATGACCACGGCAGTGAAAGAGCAGAGGCAGGTCATACTCCCCCAGGACTCTGAGATGTAGGTGGTCCCCCCATTAGCACATACCTGAAGTAAGAGGAACAAGAGTCCTTGGTCAGATGAAGGCAGGGCATAACCACCCAGAGTCCCCACAGGGCTGAGCAACAGAGACCCAAATGCTATGGTTACAGCATCTGCCCTGCTGCTAGACATATCCACACACTGTAACCTTGCATTATGTACTGAGCAATACACAAGGAAAGGATGGCGGAGTAGCTCATCCTTTGAACAGAACGTCCACCGGCAGCGATGAAAGCTCTGAGGCCGGGGAAAGTAGCATGCCTGAAAAGAAAACACTCTCCCGTGGAAAGGGCAAGGAAACAAGGAGGTCACTCAGGAGGTTCTGGAAGCAGACATCCTACTTAGTAATCCTGTGACCCTCAATTTAGAAGAATCTTGGTTCATACACAGGACAGAGATTAGAGGATCTCCACCTAAAAAGTGACGTTCCAACATCTTAGCTGTTCTGTGGGGGTTCTGGGTCCTCATTAGATCTTGGGGGGAAGAGCCAGGCATTTATATCAAAACCACCATGCACCTGAGCTTTCTTTATATATAAAGGATAAAAGAATGCATAGTAAATATATCTAATTCCTTTTTATTGGTCTGCTTGTTTTCCCATGTGATCCTGTTGTCTTTACAGGTGTGGAATTGCCATGGCAAACCCCACACAGCCCTCACACAGCAGAGATGGTGGGGTCACAGAGGCAGAACTATGGAAAAGCATCTCATAGTTATAGCTCAATGTTCTCTAAGGGAAGCCAGCGCTCCATACTCACATCATCCGCCCAAACAGGAAAGGCCTAGTAATGACCTCAGAAAGCCTGTTTGATCTGGTTGAGATGCTCTGTTATGGCTCCACAACCAGGAGTAGAATAAGCACACACACCTCCCCTTGTCCTACTTTGCTTTCTGTGGCTGTGATAAACTATGATGAAAAGCAGCCGGAGAAGAAGAGGGCTTATGTGACTTACATGTCCTGATCGCAGTCAACCGCTACAGGAAGTCAGGGCAGGAACTCAAGTAGAAACAGAGGCGGGAACCACAGGAGAATACTGTTTACTTGTTGGTTCTCCATGACTTGCTCAGTTTTAATTATCCAACCCAGGACCACTCTGCCCTGGGATGACACCACCCTTAGTGCACCGGGCCTTCCCACACCAATCATAATCAAGAAAATGCCGCACAGACTTGCCTATAGGCCAATATTACAAAGGTATTATTTTTCAATTGAGATGTCCTCTTCCCAGATGACTCTACCCTTTATTATACTTCTTCCATGCTTTAGAATCATTGAGAGGGGATGCTGAGTTGTATGAAGGCCCAATATCCCACTTAACCAATGAAGGATCTGAGAATTAAGCTGGGAAAATGGGTAAAGTGTTTCTTGGGTGAGTTCAAGGGCCTGAGTTGAGATCTCAGTCTCACAAAAAGCAGTGAGGCTTTGCTCATGGGCTCAAGGGTTCAAATATATGCATGCAGGAGCATGCAGTAAAGGTTAGCTATTCACTTCAGCATGACCTGGAAACAGGAACCAAAGGCTACAGTCAGAATATTCCTTCTAAAGACACATCCCCAATGACCTAACTTCTTCTCACTGGGTACCACCTCCCAGAAGTACCAGGGGCTGGTGACCAAGCTTTAAATACAAAGTCTCTAAGGGACACTTAACCAACCCACAGAAACATCTAAGTTCATTGAAGTTAAATGACTCCAAAATATTATCCCTCCGGTTACAGAGTTGTCATGTGTGCGAGTGTGGCATGTTTCCCTCTTTAACTGCTGGTTCCATAGCTCAAGGTATCTTTTCTTCATGAAGTATATTGAATGATAAAAATACGACAATAAAAATATTTTTGTCATCTGAAAATGCCTTTGACAGATGACACAATGATGATGTGATTTCTGACAGATTTCCCCAGACTGCCCAAGTCAGGAGGATAACCATTATTTGCAAGGTACAGAAACCAATTTCCCAAATTGAGTCTTATGCAGAAAAATCGTGTTCTTCTGTGTAAATGAGTAGAGAGAAATAGGGAAAAAAAGAATGTGTGTGAACCACTGAGAAAATTGTCAGCAAGACTCAAGGAAAACTGTCCTTTCCTTAGGAAGAATCCTTCAGATTATATAATTACAGATTCCAAGGAAGAAGACAAAATCTGTCAGTGATGTTTGTTTGACTTCTGCATTTTTACAGAAAATGAAAAACGCATTGTGGATTTTGTTCTCAGTCTTCTTTTTTTCTTCCACCCAAACTGAGTTGAGATAACTCAAATGAAGAGCAGAACGCTGAAAATCAGATCCCGGCAAACGGGAAGCTGTGTGAAACCCTTCACACACTATGAAATTGAATATCCACCCCCTGTCCCTGCAGACACTGAAAAGCCACAGAAATAAAGTCAGCTCCTACTCGCAGTTCTTTTTTGAGCCGAGGGTTTAAATATCACCAGCTTAGATTAAGGTCACATTTTATAAAGATATTTAAAAGGGAATCTAAATGAAAATTTCCTTGCATGCTATAAAATGTTAAAGACCTCCTAGGCAGTGGTGGCACATGCTTTTAATCCCAGCACTTGGGAGGCAGAGGCAGGCAGATCTCTGTGAGTTTGAGGCCAACCTGGTCTACAGAGCTAGTTCTAGAACAGCCAGGGAGGTTGCACAGAGAAACCCTGTCTCAAAACAAAACAAAACAACAAAG
>JAQHUG010000136.1:3471596-3483206 GCA_028555095.1 Dicrostonyx torquatus
AGAGAGAGAGAGAGAGAGAGAGAGAGAGTGTCTTTGGTGAAAAAGAAATGTGGAATGTTTTTCCTTTTACTAAGTTCAGTGTTTCTGCAACTGCTTGCCATGGATGCCCAGAAGGAAGCTCTGGTCTCTAAAGGGCCTTAAAAAGTACCTCTACTCTAGACACCGCCAGTGGTTACCCTACTTCAAAGCACTTTCATACGGCCAATGCCTGAGCCTCTGCAGTGGCAAGCGGAGCTGCGTGTGTCAACAGCTTACGAAACCAATCTATTAAAGGTGGGTCGGAAGTAAAAGTGAGCAATTACAACAGCAAGGGACAAATAGACCTTTCCTTGGGCTCAGCACACTGCCATCCTGTCCTTATCCGAGGCTCCAGGTCCACACATCACAGAGGCACCTGCCCATCCACGTCCACTGCTGCGTCACTCACAACAGCTGCTGCGGAGCCATCCCACGCATCCAGCAGCAGAGGAATGGTTAAGGGAAATGTGCTCACACACACAATGGAATGTCGCCAACCATAAAGGACAATAAAACTGCATTATTTTCAGAAAAATGGATGCAACTGGAGACAATCCTATTAAGTGAAGTGGGCCAGCCTGAGGAAACTCAAGGGTTGCCTGCTTTCTCTCATCTTATCCTTGTGGTTTTGTTGCCAACTGGACAGACTTGGGAAAAGGGAGACTCAGTTGCCTAAGTGTTTTCATCAGGTGTGAATTACATCTCAATAAAGCTGTTATACTGCACCAGAAGCCTAGGAATATATAGGGGACACATTCAAAATATGTGGCATGTATATGTAAAAATGTCATAATGAAACAAATATTATGTATAACTGTTGCATGCTAATAAAAATAAGCTTTAAAATAAAATATTGAATAACTAGAATCATAATTTTATTCCTAGCTAAGATCATTACTCTATGTTGGGTCTACGTTGAGGCTGGAGAGCACTGGCTGCTCTTGTAGAGGACCCACATGAGGTTCCCAGCACCTGCATGGCAGCTCACAACCGTCTGTAACTGTGCCCTCTTCTGGCCTCTGATGGCACTGTTTGTACATGGTACACAGACATATATGCAGGCAGAACACTTATGCACGCAGAATAAAAATAAGTAAAATGTGTTCACTTCATTTTTGAAATTGTGATATCATTTATCCCTTTCTTCTTTCCAATCCAAAACCCTCCCATTTACTCTTTCTCAGTTTCTTTCAAAACCAACTCTTTTTCTCATTATTGATACATCACGCATATACGTGTATACATAGTTTTCTAAATATAACCTGTTCCATCTGTATAACGTTCCTTGTATGTATGTTTACAGGGCTGACTATTGGGTATTGGATAACCAAGTGATTTGTTCCTCCCTGGGAACCTCTCTCTCCCACTTCCCGTCATTCTTTGTGTAGGGCTGAGACGCGTGGGCTTTCCCTCATCCGTGTTAGTACATCTTTTGCTGTTGTGCTTGTTCCGCTATGTTTGGACAGTCATGCTGGTGAGACTTGATGGGTGCAGCTCCTGGCATTACCAAGAGACACAATCTCATAGCAAACTCCCGGATTCTCCGACTCTTACAGTCTTTCCACCCCCTTCAGAAATGTTCCCTGAACCGTAGGTTTAGGAGTGTTTGTAGATGCATTATGTGGGACTGGGCTCCACAACTCGACACTTTGGTTGAGGTTTTCTGTAATAGTCTCTGTGTGTCGCAAAGAGAAATTTGCTTGGAGGTAGGAGCTTCTGATGAGGGAGATCATTTGACATTTGTCTTTCTGAGTCTGGACTACCTCACGCAATAGGATCTTTCCTAATTCCATTAAAAATATGTAAAATCTTTACAGGGTCTACGCGGGCTAGAGAATTTGATCTGTCATTGTGTGTCCTCTACAAGAACACTTCCACTCGAGAGGTGGAATAAGTGCTTTATGTTCCACATCAAAGTCCCTTCCAAGGGAACACAGACATCATGGGGATGCTAACTAAAATAAATTCAAAGCTAATAAACATTTTTAAAACCCTGGGTTCAAATGTCCATGGCTCATGCAAGGGAGCCAAACTGAACTCATTTATTTTAATCAAAGCTCAATTTTCTGACAAGTTCTTGCCAGAAAGAAAAAGAAAAAGAAATCCTGCTTGAACAACAAAAGATTCCACTGTCTGCTGAAAGCCGCAAGACGCGCTGCTATTTCAAAGTCGTATTATTTTTTCTTTGAAAAATAAATTCTTTGAAGAAATCAAATCTTCCCATTTAAATGAAATGAATTTTATTTATTTGGGCTTTTTTCCTTTTTGTATAGCTTCTCCTTTAAAATAGGACTCTGTGATACTAAACAAAATCTCAGCCGGCTAGAATAATAACACATATTTGTGATGTAATACTGTAACAATAAAATCTCATCAGTCACTGTCCAACTGTCATGTATCCTGGAGAGTAAAATCAAAATGTTAGGGAAGTAAATTTTCATTAATCCATGTTGGTATGAACTGGAAGGAGAGAGAAGGAAGCTATGGTGTAGTTCGTGGGGTGCCTGCCTGGCATGCATACCATCCTGGTTTTGAGCCCCCTCACCCCATAAACCAGACACAGAAATACACACCTGAAACCTCCACCCTCAGAGGTGGATCACAGAGGTCATCCTTGACTACACAGAGAGACCCCGCCTCAGAATCAAAAGCAGAAATCGAAAGAGTAGAAAGACAGCTAGAAAGGGTTAAGGTGACCTGTGGCACTGGGGATAGAAAAGAGGGTCAGAACATGTAGTTAGGGGTGACTATAGCCAAAACATGACATCTACATATATAGAAATGTCACCATGAAGTCCCTAACATTTATAATTCATATGCATTAATAGTTATAATAGAAGCAGAAAGGCTGGATGTAAGAAGACCCTGTGCAAGGCCAGAGAGATGGCTCAATGAATGAAAAGCAGTAGCTGTGAAAGCCTGGTGCCCTCTGCTCCATCCCTGAACCTACCTAACAAGCCGGACACGGTGGCCATCCACAATTCCAGCACTCCCGTGTCAAGATGGCAGGTGGAACCAGGAGAATGGCCAGTAGTGTTGCTGGACAACAGCACAGCAGAAAGGAGAGCCTGCCTCAGCGAGCGGAAGGGGACGGCCTCTGACTTCCACACACAGGTGCACGCACCGAATGAGCTAAGTGACCAAAGGGCACTTTGTCTACGACGAGAACAAAGTCAAGGTCGCATCTGACTTGTCAAATTTGTAACTAAACACATGAGCAGACATGTAAGCAAATTTTGATTTTGGTTTAGTTTTGGTTTTGAGACAGTTTCTCGCTGTGTAGGCCTGGCTGTCCTGGAACTTGCTATGTAGTCCAGGTTGGCCTTGAACTCACAACTCTGCCTGACTCTGCCTCCTGAGTGCTGGGATTAAAGGTGTGTATCACACACATACCCATGAGTAGGTGTTTTAATTCTATAACTAACGAAGACACCAGAGAAGCACGTGATCATAAACAATGACTCAGGGTTTTATTTCATGGATTTTTTTCCTTATAATTTTACATTTGGTGTTTTTATGTCAGCATATTTATGTGATTTGGGCCAAATTATTCTTTTATTTCACTTTTCTTTCCAGTTACTATTCTGATCACTTTTTTCCTTTCTTGCCCAGATACTTAGCTATGCTCATATCAGCGAGGATCAGTTTGGCCTCTCTGCACCTTGCCTGACAACATGTGCACACAGAAGCTGGTTTTACCCCTCTTCTCCCCTGCTGAGACAATTCTCTGTATAGAAAACCTTCAGTGTTAAGGTGGCATCTCTTCCCAAGGAAAGAAGGACACAGAAACAGCAAAGATAGCAGCATGCCCCACAGTGGACTGGTGGCCTGGGCTCAACCTGACTGAATTAAAACCCCCAGCCCCTCAATTTCCTCCTTGGAAAGAGGGAGGATATAGCCACTGTGTTGGTTACATTTTCTGTTGCTGTGATAAAACACCATGACCAAAGCAACTTATAGAAGGAAGAGTTCATCTGGACTTATGGTTTCAGAGGGACGAGAGTCCATGGTGGTGGTGAGGCATGGCAGCACGTAGGCATGGTGGCTGGCCGGAGTAGGAAACGAGAGCTCGCGTCCTCAACTATGAGCCAGAAACAGAGAGAATGGATTGGAAGGAAGTAGGACACGGCTATGAGTTCTCCAAATTCACCCTCAGGGCTGCACTTCCTGCAGCAAGGCTGCAGCACCTAAAATAGTGCCGCCAACAATAGACCAAGTGTTGAGACACATGAGCCTGTGAGGGGCATTACTTATGCACACTGCTCCAGCTATCTACCCATTCTTATGCTAGAAGAGACAGTATTGGTTAATACCTGTGAGCACCATTGCACAAACAGCTACAGGCTTTCTATTTTCTCTCGTTGATGCCACACCTTTTGAAATTGAGAAGAGCATCTCTTTAACAAGAATCAAGGTATACAACAATCAATTTCCAAAATGACTCTCTAGCAAGCCCCGCCAGTGAATGAGGGACACGCTACTGTGGAGGTGGTAGTCTACAACTTCTGAGTGAAAGTTGTGAGAGACATTGAAGGTCCACCCTTTAGCTCTCTGATGGCTACCTCAAGGAGAATCCAGACTTTATTGCTATGGGAATATTTAAACGGCACTTTTGCGTGGAGAAGTGAGAAGTTGCTTGTCAGAAGCCAGCAACCCCAACATCACAGAACTGGATCCTCCATCCTTGGTCAAATGATCAGCGAACTAACCAAACTCGACTGCATCCCCACGGGGAATGCCAAGTCAGAATCATCCCATCAAGATGTTCCCAATTCCTAACCCACAGAAACCGTCAGAAGGGAAATGTTTGCTGTACTTTTAAACTTCTGATATTTGGGGTGGCGTGTCATTCAGCAAACGTGGAGATTCAGGTACCTGAAGGCAGGAGCCACTGTAACAAGGACTCACTCTATAAGAACGGCTCCGGAACCAGGTCCAGATGGGATGGTATAAGGAAGTTTTGGGTAAAAGGAGAAGAGGAGTCTCAGGAGTTTCAAAGAGACTTCCAAAAGAAGCTAATTGGCATAAAAAAAGAAAAAGAAAACTTGCCAACGACACCTCAAAGGAAATAATGGGGAAGTGAATCCATACCAATTGCTAGCAAGTGTTATTGATAGAATATGGACTTTGGAGAGGGTATTGAATGGACTTAGAATTTTCTAAGAATCTCCAGGTGGGGCTGAGGGTATCCCGGGTGTCACGCTTGTTCTTCTGGTACTGTGTAGGTAGAGAACTAAGACCAGCATTTCGACAGAAAGTAGTTGTTAGGCATGCGAGGTTTAGCATTTGCTGGACTGGAAAATCCCCAGCCTTTTCCACATGGTAAACAAGTAAATTAAGGAAAGGCTTTTGATAGTGGTCGTGTCCAGGCTGCTGTCAGAGAACCATGGTCAGATGGACAGCAAGGATGTGCCTGCAGAGTCTTCCAGTGAGACTTCAGAAAGATCAAGATGACACACGAAAAAATAACTGTCAAGCAGTTAATCCGCTGAGAAACTCAAGGTTGCTGCTTGCCAGAGGCCTTGGCAGGCGCTCAGTATACAGATTTTAGTATGTACGTATGTATTTAGTGTGTGTGTGCTGTAGTGTGCATACACATGTGGACGTAGGTGTGTGTGCCCAAGCACATGTGTGTGGAGGGAGGCCAGAGGAGGACCGGGCCTGTCTTCCTCTATTAATCTCCTCCTTCTTTATTGGGGCCAGGCCACTCACTGAACCTAGAGCTTGGCATTTTAACTAGGCTGGCTGGTCAGTGAGTTCCCCAGCACTAGTTACAGGCACATGACACCTTGCCCAGATTTTATGTGGAAGTTGAGGATTTGAACTTGGGTCCTCTTGTTTTTACTCACTGAACCATCTCCCCAAACTAAGAAAGGTTTATTTTGAAGAGATTTTTTTTAGGGATTTGTCAGCTTTTATCTGACAGAGTAAACCTAACAAAATTCAAAGAAATCCAAGTTTTGTAACAGAAACCTGGCTGGCTCAGACTGGAACAGCAAGAGAGGATTTTAAATGAAAGGAGGTATTGATTGGGCAGAAATCAGAATGAGAACACTCCTAAGTTCGAACATTTTCAAGAAAGGGAATGAAGGTGAAAGAGCAGAAGCAAGAGCTCAAAAGTATAGAGGGAAAAGCTACAAAAATCATCCAGGCCATGTATGACCTCTGCATTGCAGCATCATTTCTGAGCAGTGATTCCTGGGTGTTTCCCATCATGCCTCTGCCTTCAGTAGACACTCTACTGGAGTTACTCTATGCTGTAGAACCACTGGCTCTCAGGTGTATGGGGGGGGTGGAGGGCTACTTTCTCTCTTTAAATAAATTTTCTTCAAGACAAGCTGGATTCAAGGCGATATCCTCAGCTATATAGAAGCAGTGTCATTCTTCTGTTTCATTTTTCACCTGTCGTCTTTAATCCAGGCAACAGTGTTCTGGACACTGAGCTGACAATGTAAAGAACGAGGCTCTCTTCCTCTCCACCAGCCAGTTTGCACAGTCCCAGAGGGTGCTATGCCAGCTGCTGGGGAAGAAATGGCATCAACGGTCTTGCTAAGCTGTGCATCCTACCATCCGCGGGACCAACCTCCCCAGCAAGATGTGCCTACTTATGCAGCAGTGGCCACTACTGCTCATTGGAACATGGTCAAAAGAATGGCCCATGGTGGAGCACGCCTTGGGGACCTGAGAGAGAGGCTCCAGGAGAAAGGCAGAGGGTCTTTCCCTCAGGTGCGTTTTGTTCCCTGGATGGTTCTTGGACATGTTTTCTTGTTCCCTGTGACAAACATTTACATTCAATTTATGATAGGCTTATTCTTGTTGGATGTCAGATCATAGCTATAGATTTGGCTTGTGTCCCCTGAATCTGAAGATGGCTTTCTGCCTTGCTCTCATGCTTTCCTAGATATAATCTATTATTATATATGCCAGGCATTGTGTTTGAATTGATTTGTCCTAAGAAAAGTTCTGGGAAAGGGCTGCTCTGCTAATATTTAGTATGTGCCTGCTGACGTTTATTTCCATGTTTTCTGGATCATTTTTTTCTGAACTCAAGCAACCTTCCTTGGATCATTGCTTTCTTTGTTACATTCATGTATAAAAGCACCTAAAACTGAAATAAGGTTGTCTACAGCATTAGCCTGTAGTTCACTGCATTCTTTAAGGTCCTCAAATCCCACACCTTGCAGACAGCTCTGCACAGGTTGGTGAATGTCAACACTGTTAGGAAGGTCACCAACTATTCTCTGCTTGGATTTTCTGTACCTTCTGGGACTAACCCGGACAAAGAAGGGCCACGGCAGGAGGGGGAATATTTGCTTTTGATTCTTCACTGAGCTGATTTGCTCTGTTGCTGCTGCTGCTGACTGTGGATCTCAGAAACAGTACTTCCAGGCCATTGTTGGCCGAGGACCAGCAGTTCTTCAGGAGCCCTCAAAGTTCAAGTTTTCAGTGCTAGCTTGAGACTACTGAGGCACACCAATATATCATCCTAATGGGTCTGTTCCTCGAAAGAACCCTAACTAATACAATACCCAAGAGAAAAATATGCATAAAACTTTTACATGATGAGAAGAAAATGATCACATGGTCAACAACAGACAAAACCCAGAAATGATCCAAATCTCCACTAATTGATGCATTTATAAATAAATTGTGGTCTAGAAAGAAATGGAAGATCAATCATCAATAAAAAAGAATCCTTCTGGGCTGAGGCCTGTCACCCCTACAGTCATTTGTTGCTGCCGTGTGCCCCAGTGTGGCTGTCCTTGAAGGCATAGCCTTGAGGAAGTAACTAAGGCCACATTCAAGGGTGGTGCCCTATTCAATGACTGTGGAGGAGACGTTAGTGGCATCTTTCCCCTTGTGTGTGCACACAGATAAAGGGCACATGAATGCCCAGAGGGAGGACTCTCACCCATAAACCAAGAGAGGTCTCAGCAGTTGTCAGCCCTGCTGTAACTAACCTTAGATTTCTGACTTTCAAAACTAGGAGAAAAAATTAATTTCTAAGCCACTTGGTCTTCTCAAGATAAGGAGACGAAGGAATGAAACACTCATGTGTTATACATTAGTCAAACTTGGACATTCTGAAGCCAGCAGAAGAAGCCACATACCAAAGGCCACACACAGTGTGATTCTGTCACAAGAGGTGTCTAGAACAGGGACATCTATAGAGACAGAAAGTAGGCTAGTGAACGTTAGTGGCTGGTGCTTCAGGAAAATCTTGAGTGACAGCAAGTCAACACTTTTTACAGAATGATGAAATGTCCTACAGCTACTGTGGTAATCGTCGCATATCTAAGAACAGATAAAAACTCACTGGATTTATCCTTTAGATGAGTGAAGTATGTGGTGTGCGTATCATATCTCAATAAAACTGTTGATGGAGGAAGACCGAGAAGGCCATGTAAGAGGCTAAAAGAGACCAGGACAACAAAGATACAGGGAAGCAGGTAGATGGTCGGGTAGGATAGCCCTTCTCAGCCCAAAAGATGGTGGCCAGAACACGTGTTGGTGGCATCAGCACACACTGTGGCCACCTGTGCTCAGCATGAAGGGTGGGAGGTGATGCCCGAACAAAGCAAAAAGGAGAAACGCCAGAGGGAAAATAAGGACGAACATGTCCTTGTCCTGCCAAGCCCTCAGACACAGTGCTCAGACAGTGATAACAAAATAGGCTGAGTGGACCCGGAGCTAGGAGCAGGAGAGAGGGGATTCCTAGCCCAGTCTGGGCATTCCAGGCAATGGGGTGCCAGTGGGGGAGGAGGAAGAAGGGGAGGAAGGGGAGGGCTCAGGGAAGCAGCACCTAGTCAGGTAGGGAGAGAAGGGGGAAAAGAGAGCAGATTGCATCACGGAGCCCTGTTGAACAAGGCCTCCATGGGTATTAGGATCGCTGCTCTTTGGAAAACAGCATAAACTGTTATGAAGGAGGGAGAGCTGCTCCTGGCAGAGGGTTGCAGAGGAAAGGGGCAGAGGGAAGGGAAATGACGTGAGTGGCAGCAGGCAGAGAGTAGGGATAGGGTGGAGAGCTGGCCTGAGATGGCAGGGTCAGCAGGCTGCAGATCTTAGTGCTTGACAAGTCTTGGGTACATATGAAGAGGAAAAAAGTAATCTTCGTTATGAATTAAAAAGGCCTGCACACTTAGGCAGTCTCCCTCAGTCTGTCCACACACGTCTCCCACCACAATCACACACACCGCAAATACAACAGTTCGCAGACACTGGTCAGAACAGCCTTGTGCTAAGCTCTCCTCCTACAAGAAAGCACCCCATGTGGTCACTCTGTGATCCACAGAGTAACCCTAGAGAAGCAGGTGGCAGGGAAGATGGGAAGAACACAGTGCCTGAACAGGGAAGGTAGTGAACAGAGCCAACATGTGCACACGTATGCATGAACACATGTACACACACACATGCACAGATGTACAAATATACATGCATACATATTAATGTGCATGTGCACACTTTTGTTATTGACATCACACAAGCATACATAGCCAGAGAATAATACGCAAAAGAAATACAAGTTAAGAGCACTTCTAGTTGTTTTTCCAGAGGACCTGGGTTTGATTCCCAGCATCCACATGGCAGCTCCACAGATATACATGCAGACAAAACATTCATACACATAAAATAAAAATAAATACATCTGTTTTTCTGTTTGTTTGTTTTTTGAGAAAGGATCTCACTATGTAGCCTTGACTTACTCAGAACTTGCTACTTAGACCAGGCTGGCCTTGAACTCACAGAGATCCACCTGCCTCTATTTCCCAAGTGCTGGGATTAAAAGTATGTGCTGCCACACCCAGCTAAATAAAAAATCTTTTAGGGAAAAGAAAAAAAAAAGAATCCTTATCAACAGTAGTGGCTCACTAGCACTATTCAAGATGTAAGCCAGAAACGAAAGTAACAAGAGTTACTTACTGAACTGTATTTTGTTTTGTTAGTGTTGGGAGCTGTGAACCGTATAAGGACTTAAGAAAAAAGAATACTGCAAAACTAGAAATAATCTATAAGACCAAATAATCCTATTTTTGCACTGTCTTTTCAATTGAGATTGTAATCATAAGTTTACCATCTTCTGATGACTTAAAGGAAAAGATACACATTCTGGAGTAAGGGATGGAGAGATAGCTAAGCAGTTAAGAGCACTGACTGCTCTTCCAGAGGACCCAGGTTCAAATCCCAGCACCCACATGGCAGATTGCAACTGTCTGTAATGCCATCCCCAAGGTATCTGACACATCCTCTTCTAGCATTTATAATTACAAGACATGTAGGTGGCAGATAGGTGACACTTAGACAAAATACACATACAAAATAATTTTTAAAAAACCATTTATGGAGTTCTTGAGTAAACACAATTCAATACCTGCATCTGCATTTCTATTAGGTCCACATGTCAGCTAAGGTGATTGGGTTTAATGCAGTGGGTTCCAAATATCAAATGGTGTATTTTCCACTGTACCAGAGTAAAACAATGGCCAAAAGATGTGTTGGAGATGGGAGCTGCAAGTTGGGAAGATGAGATGAGCATCAAAGAGCATGTCCAACATCGGGAGACAGCCGCAGGCACAATGATACCAACACTGCCCATAGCAGGCTGTGCGGTGCACAGACAGTAGCTGTCCCGAAAGACAGGCTGAACGCGAGGTGACCTTGTGCTCGCCGAGGCTCACTCAATCCTAGTTCTGTCTGGGGCCCTGAGTCATTGCCTTAGAAACACAGCTGAAGAACCCTGCTCAGATCTCGTTCACATGAGTGATTGTCAGGACGGGCTGCAGCAGCTCAGGAGCAAATCCAAACGCACAGAACTTTTATGAGCAGATTCTGTCGACTCATCTGCTCCCGCTCAGCGGCTTCAGCAGTTCGGGTCGGAAGAGGAATGAACGCAGCTGCTGCATTTGCTACAGAAAGCACTCAAGCATCATGTCATGAGAACAATGAGAGGCTTTCTCCCATGGATTAGACTTAAAAGCACAATTTTCATCAAAGCCTTTACAATCACAGATGCATTCCACAATACTAACCGGATCCTAAGCGCTGTGCCCAATATTACTTCACCTAAGCAGAAATGGAGACCACAGCCAGATTAAGTGGGTAGAACATGGTTGCTGTTTTTTTTTTTTAATTCTCTCCAATGGAAGATGTTTTCAAATAAAAGCTGCTATAATTCAAGTGGCAGCACTGAAACTCCCAGCCAGTGATCACCCAGTGTTTTCCATTCAGCACTTCCTAGACTTAAACCTCAGCAAGAGCGAGAAAGGAGACAGATACTTACAAAGCCAGGTCCTCCAACTGCTCTGGAACACAATGCAGGAGGAGGTCCCTGACTGCGGGAGGAGGAAGAGGAGTCGTCAGGAGGCAGCTGACTGCTGCAGAGGAAGCGGACACTGACCTTCAGCCTGGCCAGCCAGGTGAGCAGACACAGGCCCAAGGGCAGGTGAGCACAGAGGAGGGAGAGACGCTCCTGTGGGCACAGGATGCCCAGTTCCCAGGGACTGACCACCACCTCCACCCTGGGCAAGCCCCAGTTTGAGGCGAAACAGATGCCCAGGGAATTAGCACAAATAAATCGGAATTCATCCAATATAG
>JAQHUG010000136.1:3484582-3497711 GCA_028555095.1 Dicrostonyx torquatus
GTGGGGTAGTGGGGGAGCAGGAGGGCCTGGGACAAGAGGAGTAAATGTAAATTTTTCTTTTAACAATAAAAAAAAAAGAAAACCACAAAGAGGAAAGAGTGGCTGCCCTGGAGACAACAAGGAGAATGCTAACAATCTTTAAAGTCACAGCATTAATATGAGAAGACGCTGCCACCATAGCATAAAGGAGAATGTGCAAGGGAAGGAAGCAGGGAGTAACTGAGAGTGCACTCTTCGACATTACAAATGGGAGAACAAAAAGTTAGCAGAAGGTAGAAAATGAAGCAAGTCTAAAGGTCTAAAATGTCTAAGGAAGATTTGGCAGGAAAAAAAATCATGCAAATAAAAGGCAATTAAATTTTAAAAAACATCACTGGAAATGAAAGAGGAAGGGACGGAGAGAAGGGAAAGGGAAGAGAGGGATGAAGAGAAGAGAAGTGGGGAGAGAAACAGAGAGACAGAGACTGTGGTTAGTAGCAAGAACACAGTATGGCTATCTGCAGTAAGTAGATCCAAGTCTTTATTCTAACTAGTGCTTCTTCTTCTCCCTCTTTTCTGACATACTGACTAGTTTGTGTGCCCATTTACACACACACACACACACACACACACACACACACACACACCTGGAAACCCAAAAACAGTAACAAGAAGAGAGAATTACAAAATACACTAAGAAAAAGAAATCAGGTCACCTACAAATTTTCTTTTATCAGAGTGGCATAAAATGTCTCTTGATGAACAACAGAAGTTGTGACTTTTTGAAAGAAAACTATTTTCAGCCTAGAAAATGACTCTTAATGCAGTGGGTGAAGCTTAAAAAACATCCTCAGAAACGAAAAACTCCGCCCTGTGGCCGTCTCTGATCTCTCTTTCTCTGGAAATTAACTCCTGGGGATGCACTTAGACAAAACAAGCACGTAAACCAAAGAGGGCAGGACATGGGGGTCCTGGGAGGAGCGAGTGAGAAGCCTCAAAGACAGAGACCGCAGAATCGAAAGTTCCAGAATGAGGCCCTGAGGGGAGCAGGAGAAGGTCCTGAGAAGAGAGAGCCCAGGACACAGCTGGCATCCAGGCAATACGCACACCTGATTCCCTCACTCAGCGACTCAGGCTGAGATTCTGCCTGTCCAGCCCCCTCCATGCTCTCCACCTTCTGAACCTGGGCTTGGAGGTCATGGTTTAGGAACAGGAAGGAATAGAAGACTGGAGGACAACACCCAGTCCCACATTGGTCAGTTTTCCAACACTGTAGCAGATCGTCGGGAAAAACAACTGTTCTGGTGTGCTTTCCGTGGCCCTGCTAAAACACTCCCAACAAAAGCAACTTAAGGGAGGAAAGGATTTATTTCAGTTTGCAGATTACAGTCCGTCACTGAGGGAACTCGAGGCAGCAGCTACTTCCTTTTCCATATAGCATTACCTTTAATCTAGGAACTCACTTCACAACCAAAGAGGTACAGCAGGAGCCACAGAGGATGCTGCTGGCTGGCTGGACAGGATACATATCTGTGCTTAGCAACCTTTCTCATACAGCACAGACCCACCTGCCTAAGGATGGCACCACCCACAGTGAGCTAACCCCCTCTATCAACTAACAATCAAGACATCCCCTCACAGATAAGCCCGCAGACCAAACTGATAAGTATTCAGTTGAAATCTAGGCTGTGTCAAATGAACAGACACCGCCTTAGAAAGAAAACAGGCTTCTTGCTAGTCTATAATTGGGCAGCCCATTGTCTATCTGATGGGGACGCAAAATGATATCCATAGGGAACAAAATACACACCTCCTGTCCTGATAGCAAAAGAAAAGGAAGAGACCAAGATATACAAACCCCTTAAAGGACACGCACTCAGCAGCCTAAGGACCTCCCCCTGGACACTACCTTTCAAAAGTTCTGCTGTCTCTCTGCATTGTGGCCACGGGGACAGACCTTTGACACATGGACTTCAGGGGTAATGTTAAACTCCAAACAATGGCACATCTCCTTTGAGAATATGAAAACCTGAAGAAAAGACCTTGTTCTGGGGCTCATCTATAATGAGAAACAAAACAGACACCTTGAGATCCCACAGTAACTCGAAGCCAAGAATAGGTAGATGCCAGTGTCCAGACCATTTGTCCTCTTTTTACAAGGAAATAACAAGTACAGATGGATTAATTGATCTGAAAGATTTTGTCACACAGGTGAGCTGCAGCTGGCATCATTCATCCTTGGGTTTTCTTCCTGCTTCCTCCCTTTCCAGTCTATTCTGAAGTGAACTTGACCCACGGGGTTAGAAGGCTAATGATACATATATAGTTAACTGGATATTTGGGTACTGGGTTAAAAGTTACTCATGCATGTGTTTCCAGAAGAAATTAGCAACTGAATTGGCAGGATGAGTAGAACAGAGGCTTTTCCAGTGTAAGTGGGCATCAATCTGTTGAGATCTGAGTAAGACCAAGAGGTGGGCAGAGACGGAATTCCTTCTGCCCGAGTGCTGGAGCCGGGGCATGGATCTTCCCCGCCCTTGTTGTTCCATCAGCTTTCCTGGGTCTACACCTCCCAGACAGCTGTCAAGGTGATGGTGCTCAAGCTCCATGATCTCATTGTCCCGTTCGTTCACTGGACAATGTACACGCAGCCATAGTCAATGTCTGTATCACTGATGTTGGCAATGGTTTGAGAGTGAGATGTATTACAAGCCGAACACCGGAACAGACTGAAATGCTTCATTTTGCAGCTTCCAGACTAAATCTCAGAGTCATCTGCTATCATTAAGATAACAAAGAAGGGGGATGCAGAGATAGATGGCTCTGGGGTTAAGAACACTGGGTGATTCCCAGCTCCCATACGGAGGCTCACAATCATCTGTAACTCTAGCGCCAGGGTTCCAATGCATCCCTTTGGCCTCCAGCATACACGCGGTGCAGATACACTCATGTGGGCTCATACCCATACATATAAAAATGAATGAATAAATAAATATTTTAAAGCTACCCAAGGAGAAACTGGAGGCAGAACTTAGTAGAGTTCTTACCCGGTCTCTGTAAGGCCTTGGGTTCAATCTTCTGCAATGGAGAAATTTTTAAAAATGCCAAAGGAATAGCAATTAGGCCATGTTCCCTTGCCATCTGATTCAATCACCACTGCAGACACCATGGTGGAGCAGAATTTAGGTGGCAATATATATTGCTGTCTTAACCCAGGACCTAACACACCTTACCTGCTCCTCTTTCTCTTTAATCTATTCCCCTCTTATCTGCATTTGAAGAGTCATTGCCTTTGCCTTACATCCCAAGATGCATCCTTCCGCACATGGCCACAGTCCCATCATTCATCATTCTCTAGGGGATACTAGTCTAGATCATCTCCTGCCACACTTTGCAATGCAGCCTGGCCCCACTCCCGGTTCCAGCTAGCACCCTGACTCGTCTTTGCATCTGCTAGTACCTAGAAACCTGTCTGCTCTGACTGCTTCTACTTCCTCATTTTCCCTTCATGCAGCACCCCACTAGTAGTGACTTTCCGCCCCCGTGTCTGACTAAAAGTGTTCACTGAAAACTAGGTCACCAACTGCTGCCTAATTTCCCATTTCCACAGCCTCCTGTGAAACCATATTGGTCAATTCTTCCTGCTTCAGAAGCTCCGCCTTAGACCCACACACTGCATTCTCATGGAGTCTCTTGGTCCCCTCCCTAGGGCTCTTATCTCCAGCTGGCTTTCTGCTTCTGTTGTTTCTGAAATTGGTCAATCTCCTTTTTGCCTATCTAATTTTATCTTGTCTCCATTTCCCAGAATCCGTTCATCCATTTTCACGGCTTCTGGAGACATCCGTGGGGCAACCACCCAACACTGATATCCTTGCTCAATGTTTCTCTGTAGCCAAACACTCCTTTTAGATATTCCTATCTAATGCCTAGAGGAACCTCAAATTCTCACGTGTTATTATATTGTTCACTATTACTCCAATGCCACCACACATTCCCCCAGGGTCCCTCTAGAGTTACAGCCACCCCACAGTGGATTCCGATCACCCTCTTGTTCCACATTTCCACTTCCCCAGCCTGGCAAACTCCTGGGTATCCTTCAAGCTGTGGCACGACTCCCCTTCTCTGCAGCATCTCTCCCGAGTCCTGCTCTGCTCACACGGATACGCCTCCAGGTACATTCTCCACTGCCACTAGCAAATACTTATTACGTCTATGGCCATTATTGATTGAACTCTTTGTGCCCCACAGAGTCCTGAAGCTGTGTACCTGAACATGGACTGGCACCTGGCCCACAATAGGCCTCAGAAAACCAGGAACAGGGCTGGCCGATTCTAAAGCAGCCACGGGTCTTCACAGATTCTGCCTGGTTCTGTTTGCTTGGTTTTCACCATCACGGCAGAGCTGAGTGAATTCCGTTGAACAATGAAAAGCCTAACGTGTTTACTGCCTAGCCTTCTGTTGGGTCACCCCACTTCCAAACACTCAGGCTCTTGCCATTTCTTGATGGCGATGGGAACGCACCAGGTACCGCCACAGAGCAGCCATAATTAATTTATTCATTAATCCAAAAGATACTGAGTTTTCTCCTGTTTTTTGAAAAAAAAAATTCTAACTCATTCTTTGAAAGTTTCGTGCTTATATACAATGTAAATATATATGTGTACACACACACACACACACACACACATATATATATATATATATCCTCTTCCTGCCACCTCCCTCCTGCTCTGCCAAGACCTTCCAACCTGCTTGTCCTTCTGTAAATTATTATTAATAATTCATTGAGTCCAATGGGTGCTGCTTAGATAAGTATGGGTGTGGGGTCACCCACCGGGGCATAGGCAACCTACCAGCAGTCACAGACCCAAAGAAAAGGCCACCTCCCCACTCAGCAGCCATCAGTGGGTAATAGACACATAGTGAGGAGTCAGACGGGGCATTCCCTCCCCTGGACATGCTGGACTTCTGAGTGGCTTGATCTTGTACAGGTCTTGTGCAGAAACAACAGTTGTGAGTGCATGTGCGTGTACGGTCATGGTGAGGGCAGAAAACAGCATCTTACTGCTCTCCCCTACCATCTGCTCTTGTGTCCCTTTGCCCTCCCCCACTTTCTCCAATGACTGCTGAGCCTGGGGGAAGGAGGGGAAAGAATACAGATGCAGAAGGCCCACCCTCTGCTGGTCCCTCATGGCTGTGTAATTTTTAAATCTTTCTGTTCTCATAGGCTGCACACTGCAGAGGGCTGAATGCTAATAATTATGCAAAAGCAAAAAGATACTGGCAAACCTTCCCCCAAAACAGTGAAAGAAACACAGGGGATGGCGGGTTGAAGGTGCCTGGTTGAGGAGGGGCTGCTGTACCACGGTATGGTCAAAACTGTATGTCTCAGATGCAGAGACATGGATGATGAAATACTAAATGATGAGACCGAGTCAGCTTTGGAGGGTGTTGTGGGAACGGCATTCTGAAGGCCATAGTAAGCACAAGACTCTCGAGTCAGAAAGAGAGACTACAGCATGCCTGGAGTGATGGAGGCCATAGTGGTCAGTACATGCAGAGACAAGAACAAGAGGAACCAAAAGACTTGCAGAAGGCCAGGGGAAAGCTAGCCCCAGGGCCTTGGAGGCCCGATGAGGGGTTCTGATTAACCCTTGGCCTTCTGAGTATCAGGAGCTAATACTGAGCTCAGTCAGCAGTTGGAAGCTTTTGATTCTGCCATTCTTCCCATTTCAGAGGCAACAAGACGGAGGCTCAGAGAATTGCAGACCTGGTACCTAATGAAAGGGATCTGAGAAAGATCAGCATGTGTCCTGAGAACACATCCCTCTCCCTCCACCAGTGTGACTTCTACAGCATTCTCATCTCAAAGCTACAATCCTCACAAAAACAATGTGTCTACGTTGGGTGTATAGAGAGACGGTTCTGCAGCTAAGAGCACTAGCTGTTCTTGCAAAGGACCAGGGTTCAGTTCCCAGCAGCCACATGGCAGCTCACAACCATCTGTAACTCCAGTTTCAGGGGATCTGATGCCCTCTTCTGGTCCCTGAGAGCACTGTATGCATGCACTGTACAGCAATACATGCAGGCAAAAATACTCCTGTGCATAAAATAAAAACAAAAATAATTTGAAAATGAAGTGTGGCATTACAAAAACATGGGAAATATGAAAAAGTATAAAACATTAGCATCTAATGCTCTTCTATAAGAGGCCTCATGCAAGGCTCTCACATGAGAACAGATTTCTCATACACCCCACTACCATGACCTATGTTCAAAACAGACAGCCATATCAATTTTATATTTGAAACCTAAAGATTCCTAATTCCTCACCAGCAAGCAAAACCAAACAAGAACCCTTTAAGGTTAGTCTAGCCCTGAAATCTCTTGAATACTTGGCCTTAATTTACCCATCTGGTTTTGTTTCCAGTGACATCCACCCTCACACACATACCTCTTCCGGACACGGAAATGGCCTTATTCCTAAGGAACTCTGAACCCCATGTCGTTTTCATGTGTTTCCTCTGTGGGCCTCTTCATTGCGCTGCATCCACTCTATGAAGTCATTCGGGCCCTGTTCCGTTCTTTCCCCAGGTGCCTCACCAGGATGTCCTCACTCAATCCCTTCCCTTGCTAACACTGTCTCACAATATACATACTGCTCGGCACAGGTCCAATGCCAGCAGCTTCCTGACAGCTTCCATGGGTGTCCAAGCTTCGTGCTTCCTAGTATCCAGACAGGCTCTGATCTGCAGAGGCTGAGACACCCATGCAGAGCAACTAAATGCATTAAGACTCGCTTTCTTATGCCAACACAATTATTTGCTTTGGTGCAGACTTGGGATAGAAAAAATAACATTTTCATTCTAGAATTCTTTTTTATTTTCCAAGACAGGATTTCTCTGTGTAGTCCTGGCTGTCCTAGAACTCGGTCTGTAGACCAGGCTGGCCTCGAACTCAGAGATCTGCCTGCCTCTGCCTCCCGAGTGCTGGGATAAAGGCGTGAGCCACCACACCTTACTTCGTTTTAGAATTCTTATCCATAGATGCTGATCACAGGTTTACATTTTGCTAAATTTTCAGGTGCATCATCAGCTGGACAGGGCTGGTTTCAAATATTCCAAATCTATTTATTTGCTTTAAAAAATATGTTAATAATTTCTTCACTTTCTAAACTTGGTGAGATTGACCCTAACTTTCTCTAAAAGTCCCTGCAAGAATGTCTGCAGAGCATGTCAAACTCCAAAATAAACTGTATTTTAATAATTAGAATCTATACCACTGATGCCTACATCCTGAGAGAAAGTGTTCCAACTTAGCTGATTGAATTTCTCTAGCTATTTATAGAATGAAGTTTTATCATCTATCCTTCAAAAACATCTTTCAACGCCTCAACTGCTCCTATCAGAAAATATTACATTTCTTTCTTGCATTACCTCATATAAAAGCACTATGCTTTCAGGGAGAAAAATGAATGTGTTTCAAATGCATTACCATGCAAGCAAATTACTTTTCGCCACACGGCACACTTGGTAGGTTAACAGGTTCTGCATGTTGGGGCCATTAAAGATTTGTTTTTGAAGAAAGAACATAAAACATACAGAGCTTTAAAAAGACAGTGCAGAAAAGCAGGGTCTTCTCATAACTCCTGAAGTGGAGGCTGTAATAGTAAACTCCTCTGTGGACAATCATGGCCTCCACCGAAGAGATTTCATGCCTATATAAAAGGATGTGAAGCCCCTTTGCGCTCTGAGCGCTCAAACGTCTTGAGTTTCACACTCAGGCCAGAGGACAGCAATAGCTTGGTTTTTGACACGACTGGAGTCAGAAAGAGCTGGCCTCAAGAAAAATCAGAAAAGATTTAAGAATCAGGAAGCCCTCGGGTCTGTTGATTCTTCATGTGGTCACATCACGATCTGTAAGTCTCAGGAAATAGCAGTGACTATGAGACAGAAGCCCTTGAAGGGGTGCTGAGTGGCGTAAGGTGGTGTGGGATGGTGCAAAGTGGCGTGGGGTGGTGTGGGATGGTGTGGGGATGGCGCGGGATGATGCAGGGTGGTGCGGGGTGGCTTGGGATGGCGCGGGATGGTGTGGGATGGCATGGGATGTGCAGGATGGTGTGGGGATGGTGTGGGATGGTGTGGGGATGATGCGGGATGATGCGGGGTGGTACAGGATGGTGCTGGGTGGTGTGGGATGGCACAGAATGGCGCAGGATTGTGTGGGGATGGTGCGGAATGATGCGGGATGGTGCGGGGTGGTGTGGGGTGGTGCAGGATGGTGCGGGGTGGTATGGGATGGTGCGGGGTGGCGTGGGGTGGTGTGGTATGGTGCAGAGTGGTGTGGGATGGTGTGGGAATGATGCAAGATGGCGTGGGGATAGCCCAGGATGGTGCGGACTGTACGTCCACTTCTTTCAGACCATTGTAATATACCCAGATGCCAGCAAACCCAACAGAGGAATGGAAGCACTGGGGCCTCCCCTGACTAACTCCGAGCTTAAGGGCTACAAGGCCCTTAAGAGACTTCCTACCTGGGCTGGGGGGAAAAAACAACAACAACAAAACACAGTTAATGTATTAGGATTAGCATATCAAACCAACTTCTTAGATTTTTTTTTAGAACACAAGAGCCCACTTGACACTGGAAATGTGTAAATGCTGGGTCACAGAGGGGGGCATCCATGCTGTCACCAGCACTCTTTCGTCAATGTGATGCTCTTCAGAGCTTTGGGCGACACCTTGTAAAACAGGTATGGAAATGCCCAGTAGGCATGACAGAGAATCCAAATCTACAGAGGATCAACAGTGGTTAAACACAAAACCTCAGCTATGTACAGGCATGGGCCAAAGACAGGGCGGTTAAACACAAAACCACAACCATGTGCAGACACGTGCCAAAGACAGGGCGGTTAAACACAAAACCACAACCATGTGCAGACACGTGCCAAAGATAGGGTAGTTAAACACAAAACCACATGTGTTGACACACACCAGAGACAGGAAGGTTAAACACAGAACCACATGTAGTGACACACACCAGAGACAGGAAGGTTAAACACAGAACCGCATGTAGTGACACACGCCAAAGCCAGTCTTCAAACAGTCAGGGCAAATAAGCACCAGGTAAATAATCTGAGACAAAGAGTGTAGTCACAGAAGCAGAGCTTTATATTCACTAGCTACATGAACGCCACCGGAGCTAACAGCTTCTGTGGTTATGTGAAGGACACCCTACTCGAGAAGCATCAACAGCATGGAGTCTGCTGTGAAGAGTTAGCAAACGCGGACAGTCAACATGTGTACAAGCACACACAACTGGTTCTCAGAAACTGCAGAAGAGCCCTGGCAGGGCCGTGGTCCTTGAGAGGAAAGAACGTGAGCACAGTACACCCCGCCAGGAGTCTGGCTGTCTGCCCAGAGGTGGTTTCCAGCGAGCATTACGGGCAGGAGGAATGTGAACAGAGGAGTGGAAGGGAGTCTTTGGGATGCTCAAGACACCTAGGGTGTGTAAGGCAGACAGTAGAGCATCTTCACATTTTGAGGAAGGCTATTCGAGAACTTCCATTGCAGTCTCGGAATGCCCTGAGACCAGCATGTCTCAACATGTGGGTCATGACCTCTATGGGGTCAAATGACCCTTTCACAGGGATTGCATATCAGACATTTCCATTATGATTCATAACAGTAGCAAAATTAAAGTTATGAAGGAGCAGCAGAAACAGTGTTATAATTGGGGGTCACCACAACATGAGGAACCGTATTAAAAGGTCACAGCATTAGGAAGGTTGAGAACCACTGCTCTCAGTGACTATCAATCTTGGAATAAAAAGGAAAAAAACCACCCAAGACTGAGGATGATTTTGAGGTGAGTTGCTAGGCAGCCAATGATAAAAATCCTCATATCTCACAACAGCTTGATTTGTTCCACGTCCCCACAGCCCAAATGGAGAGACCTTGTGAATACACAGTCACTCAGCACAGACTCCAGAAATGAGCCCTACAATGTGAACTACTGGACGGTCTGCTTTCCATAACACAGTCAAAGACTTCTTGCTTAAACTAGAGCTGGACCATGCCATCCTGGCTCCAAGCCCTTCAAGGGCTGACTCACAGTGAGTCAAATCCCCACAATGCCATGGCTTTATAAGACCCCAACTCCTCCATCCTGATCCCACTCCCCTGCCACTCTCCTCTCTGGTGTCTTTCCCTTCCAGCTTCCTTGGAGGTGGAGCCTTGCACTGGCTCTTCCCTCTGCCTGGAAGGCAATATTGCAGACATCCACCAGAGTCTCTCCCTCCTCTTCCCTTGAGAGTGAAAGTGTCGGAAGGCCTTTCTGATTACTCTGTTCAAAATGCCAATCCCCTTCCTCTTGCCCAAACCCTCCTCTTCCTTCTTCACCAATGTTTCATTGTCTTCAGCATTACTTATTTACCACAACCGACCATGTAACTTACTGACTTAAGTCAGCCCCAGATCTTAAACTTTGAGCTTTTGTGTGTTGATTGCTTTGTCTCCACACCAGGACCAGTGCTGACAGTCCCCCAGGAACCATGGCCTACTGACTGAATCATGGTGGACTTGTACCGGCTCCAAGCACAGGCAATTCCATTAAGATATACAGCTGCCATGGGAACTATGAAGACAGAAGCTTATAAAAAAGACTAAGGCCATCAATAACACTCTGAGTGCGTGACAATTCGCAAAGCGATAAAGAGCAAAGAGGTAAAGAAGTTTCTCTCCAACTATAATCACCGTGCTCACGGTGCGTGGTGACTCGCATCTGTAATCCCAGCACTCAGGAGGCAGACACAGGAGTAGGTTGAGTCCAGCCTGGTGTGCAGAATGAGTTCTAGGCCAGACTGAGTGGCAGATGAATCTTGGCTCAACAATGAGATGGTGAAACTCCAACAGAGCCAAGGACATGGGACTTTCGTGGAACTCTATGGCAAAAATAACTGCTATAAATTTTCTGTCTTTTTTTTTTTTTTTTTTTTGGTTTTTCGAGACAGGGTTTCTCTGTGGCTTTAGAGCCTGTCTCGGAACTAGCTCTTGTAGACCAGGCTGGTCTCGAACTCATAAAGATCCACCTGCCTCTGCCTCCCGAGTGCTGGGATTAAAGGCGTGCGCCACCACCACCCGGCTTAAATTTTCTAGAAAATTAGTTGGCCTTAAAAAAAGTTCAAACGGACTGGAGAGACAGTGCAGAGGTTAAGAGAACTTGTTGGTCTTTTGGAGGACAAGGGTTCTATTCTCAGCACCCACATGACAACTTACAATGTTCTGTTAACTTCAATTACAGGGGAATCTGATGCTCTCTTCTGGCCTCAGTGGCTACTTCATGCCTGTGGTACATATGTATACATGCAGGCAAACAGTCATATACATAAAATAAAAAAATAAATACATATTTTTAAGATTAAGTATACTTTTACACAATAATTAATTTCAAATAATTTATCCTAAGGATAATATGCAGACTTCTGTATACAAAATGTAAATATTAATATTATCTCAAGGACTATAAAATGAACAGAACCCAATTGGTAGTCTTCACTCTTACACAATTCAGGACCCTGAGTCCAGGGGATGGTGTTGTCCTCAGTGGGCTGGGTCTTCCCAGATCAACTGATGTAATGATCTCACATAGGCGTGTACACAAGCCAATCTGATCTAGGCAATCCCTCACTGAAACCCTCTTCTAGCAATTAAAACTAACCTCCAGATCAAGTCTTCTGAGTCTACAGGAGTTTTTAAAAAAGGAGAAATTGGAAGAAGTCAGGAGGTGATAATAGGGACCACTGATGTGAAGATGACATGGAAGATGACAGCTCCAACAGGTGAGTCCTAACATCTGTCCACAGACAGATGGAGGGGTGAGGAAAGGCTTTTTTAAGAATTAGAAGCATTCAGAAGTAGAAGAGCCACGATATTTTATAGTTAATATTTAAATGCGCAACAGGAAAAGAGAGCAGTTGTTAGGCTTAATTACCTGAAGGATCAGAACCGTAGAAACTGGCAGCTGTTGTTATTGGTCCGGGCGGATGAATGGCACTCGCGGAAGACCTCTGACTTGCGATCAGGATCCTGCTTTTGGTAGACGGGAGACGGGACATTGCACCCAATCCCAACTGGGGCTTAAGGAGCATGGCCGAGCGATAGAAAGTGGGAGGGACATCGTAATGGGTGTAGGGAGGAGAGCAAAATTCTTCTTTCCCAGGGTGGTCTGTGACCTACAATGAGAGAGCAGAGTGCATAAGTCTAAACAGGGGCAGGAGACCTATGCTCAAATGACAGGCTCCATGATGCCATTAGCTCCTTGGTCAAGTGCTGTCTCTCAGCCCAGTGTCCTCATCTCTATGATGACACCACAGCTGAGCGAGCCCATCAGTCCCTGCCAGCTGTAATATTCTACCAATCTATATGTCACAGGGAGAAAAACAGAACTCAATTTAAAATTTCTTCTCAATTTCATTGTTATATATGCACTGAAATTTGAGTGACTACTTATTAAATAAACAATGTCGGGGCTGGAGGAAAGTTCATCAGTTAGAGCAATTGCCGTTGTAGCAGAGGACTGGGGTTGGGTTTCCAGCACCCACCATGGTATCTCACAACCAAATGTGACTTAGTTACAAGAGATCTGTCACCCTCTTTTGGCCCCCTCAGGCACTGCACACACATGGTGCATATACATGCAGGCAGGCAAAATACCCATACACATGAAATAAAAATAAATCTTAAAAATAAAATAAATAATGGTAATGAAACAAAGATATTAACTCTATCAAATGTTCAAAAATGTTCAAACCTTCCTTATACTTATGGAGAAAATACATCATTTTATATTCACTAATCTTAAGTAAATTAACTATCTTATTGTATTTAATCAACAGAACATTTAAAAACTATTGTTAGTAAGGGAGAAATGTTTACTTGCAAAAATAAAGAAATTAATATTTAAAAATTTGTAGGCCTATATTGTATATTTATGTAATTAAAACTAGATTTTGGGCACAGTGAGATGGCTCAGTGGGTAAAGATGCTTGCTGCTCTGCCTGATGACTTGAGTTCAATACCAGGGATTCACTAGACGAAAGGAGAGAAGTGACTCCTGAAAGTTGTCTTCTGACCTCCACTCGTGTGCCATA
>JAQHUG010000136.1:3504671-3530850 GCA_028555095.1 Dicrostonyx torquatus
AAAAAACAGTGCTGGAGCACTGTCTGAATAGATACCTCTATTGATTAATTTTGCTCTAAACCGGGATTTAGGCTGTACATCAAGCTGCTGTATGTTCGGGAATTAGAAATAGTTCACAGTATCTTTTAACAGGGCCTCTAAAGGCTTTGATTCGAGCTGTTGAAGGCATGAGCCCTATTTTGATTCCCTTTTAATGCCAAAATGGATAAAAAGTTCTTTAAACTGACATCACTGAAACAAAAGACCAGGCCCTTAAAGTTGCATTATAATCACACTGTGAAATACGCATGACGATTAGGTTGTACTCAGGCTGCGGTGAATTCTGTTCCTTGGAAAGAATATTTGCCATCTGCGCTGGGACACAACTGTTATCATCTATTGTCTTAGTAGCCATCTCTGACTTTTCTTTTCTAGACCCTTCTTTTTAAAAGTGTTGGGTGCCACTTGTCATTTCCAATCTCCATAAGTAAGGGTTTTAGGATTGTAACGTCCTGATCTGACTCTTCAGAGCCCACTATTCTGTCATTCAACAGTGGCTTTACTGATTCCAGCAGCGGTCATGCCCGCCGTTTTGCTGGGTAACCTTCTGGTTGCAAACATCCGAAATGTCCTCTGTAGCCCTTCTTGGGCTGGGTGCTCGATTCCAAGATGGCAGCACCACTACTGAAAGCTAAGAGGTAGCGTCTACACGACAGAACTAGGCCTCTCCAGATGAACCTTGACGGTTGCTCCTTACGGGCTGCTCTTCCCTGCACAGTGGACTGAAATTCTCTCTCCAGCATCCTGAGGATGCAGCTGCCAGGTATTTTGTCAGTGACAAGAAAGATAAAAGAAAAGTAACACAAGCATAAACTCTTCTACAAGGTGAAAGTTTTGCTTTTCGTGTCTAGTTTATGCATTTTTAATTAAACCTGAGAATGCCACTTTTCTTTCATCTTTACGACGAAACAGGACAGGTTCTGCAGGTCTGAACACAGTGATTGACACAAATGTTCCACTGACCTCCTTCTCCAGTTGGGGTATTTTTAGAGAAAACTCTATGAGTCTACAAAAGACTCCTCGGGTTTCAAACTCAGTCCTAAAAATCAAAGGATCTACGCAAGCCAATTCCTCCTGCCACAGACCCCTCCTGCTTTGTCTTGCCCCATTTTCCCTAGGCTCATCGTGCATGAATTTTCTCTGGGGAGATATAAAATTAGTGATCTGCACTCAAATTGGCACATCATCAAGAGCTCCCAAAAATGACCCCGCAAGGAGCTGGAGAGATGGCTCAGTGGTTAGGTGGACCTGGGTTAGGGTCCCAGCGCCCACGCGGAAGTTCATGACTATCTGTAACTCCAGTTACAGGAGATATGATGCCCTCTTCTGGTCTCCATGAGTACAACATACAAACGGTGCACAGACCCACATGCAGGCAAAACACTCACACACACAAGATAATAATTTAAAACTCATCCTGCTTGATAAGTAATGAATTTATTAGGGGTTACTCACAGAGTAGACAGCTACGGACAGTTGCATTTTCCTGGTGTCACTAATGCTCTGTCTACGAGATCACTGAATGCTAACAGATTAAGTCAGAATTACGGCAAACCTGAATTCGGAGCACTAGCTAGTCTTTAAGTAGCAGAGATGTCTATAGGCTCAGACAGAAGGAAGCACAATGAAGGCCAGACTCTCAAGCCATTTGTTGATGTGTACGCCATCCCAGCCTTCATCAAGGATCCTTCTAGCCTTGGCAAACACTGCTCAGCTCTTGGGACGATGCCAGGCTGGCATGAAGCAAAAGGACAGCCTGCTAAAGACACTGCCAACTCAATTCTCTGCTGCTTTGACAAAACAACCGAAGCCAACTGGAGGAGTAAAGGGCTTATTCACTTCTCTTCATGGTCACAGTCAGACCTGTATGCAGGGAAGTCAGGTCAGGAATTCAAGGCAGGAACCTGGAAAGCAGGAACTGAGCCTGGAGGAACGCTGCTCACTGACTTGCTTGCTTTCTTGTGTGCTTCAGGACAACCAGCCCAGGTTGGGCTCAGGGCACAGCAAACATGCAACAAAATGGCAACCACTCCTGTCCTTACTGCAAACAAAGAGGTTAGCGTAGTCGGTCATGCTTCGGTTTTTGCATATATTAATGTAAGATTTTCCATTGTATTTTCTGTTACACTCAGTTACACAGGCTGGCCTGGGACTCAGTTTTCCTTTCTCAAGCCTCATGAATGTTAGGTTCACGGGTGAGAACCACCGCAAACGGTTCAGCACAAGGTTTTCTCCAAAGTGAAAGACTCCCCACCAAAGCGTTAGTCTGCTCAGTTTGAACACTATTGACTTCAGCTTTTCCCTGTCTTTGGCCTGGCTCATCGATTGCTACTCCCTCATTTAAACAGGAAGCTGGCTTAAATGAGCCCTTGTCTAATTCCACATGTCTTGTGTTTCAGTAAAACGTACATGAACCTCCTTAGATACTGGGTCCACGCAGCCTTGCTATCGCACAGTGTTCTAGACAGCCTCTTCCAAGTACAAGTTTCTACTTTGGTGCAAATCTGACCCTGTGCATCTATGGTTCACTTACAGAGGGCACTTTGGTTTCAAATTTCGCTGGTGGGAGGGGGAGCCTGACTTAAAACCACAAATGCATAGCTTATTTTACAATGCCTCTCTCTTACCTCCTGCAGAAACTTTTCGCTCATCTGACTGAAATGATGCCCTGGGGGCTTGATCCCAGACACCATCAGTCCAGAGGGAAAGACCCTCGGCTTCTGCAGGTCGGGCTTGAATTTCTCATACATGTTGGCAGATGGCTGGAGGTCACGGTTTGCTGTCTTCTCCTCCTGCGGAAGAGGCATGCCACATGCAGGAGGGGTGGCATATGGAAGCCCCACGGGGACCAGTGAGGCATCCCCCTGACCCAGGGCCTGGGGGTTCCTACGGATGTAAGTGATGATCTTGGGCCTCACATGTTTGGGCTTTGGCATAATGACCGGCTTTGTCTCCATCCTTTCTTCTGCTTTCTCTGTCTCCAGTTTCTCGGTTGCTTCCTGAGAGGAAGGTGTGTCCTTGGGGTGTGTAAGAGGCATGGGGACCCCACTGGGGCAGGTACTCTTGTCAGGCACTTTCAGGGAGGGTGACCCCGTGTCCACACTGACCTGAGGACTGCTCCCTGGGGGAGTGGAGTGGTGAGGCAAGTTCACAGTTGTCTCTGGGAGGAGGGGGACTGGGGTCCTGAAAACCGAATCTCTTCCAGACGGAGCAACTTCGGTTTGGGCTGTGTTTTCTAGAAGGCTCCTATTTTCAGTTACAGGTACTGTCTCTCTGCTCTCTCTGGCTTCCAAGCTGCCAGTGTGAGGGCCCAAGAGCTCAGAGGCCTCGGCTCTGCTCCCTCCTGCAGAAGGACCTGAGCCCAGTGCCTTGGCACTGCCCCCACTACTGCTACCCTGCCTCCTCTCCTCCGTACTGACCTCGGACGGCATGCTTTTAGTCGGATCATGGAGAACAGAAGCTAGGCAGCCGCCACCCGGTGCAAGGTCGCTGGGTGTTGTTTGCCTCACCCTTCTACCTTCGCCTGGCGAAGTTTTGCCACTGAATCTAGTAGCTCCCTCTCCAGAAGGAGCAGCACTCTGCGCCGGGGTGGCTTGCTGACACCCCTCCACACCAGTTCTGACCGCCATCATTTCTTCCTGGCCGCTGCTTTCTCCCACTCCAGGCTGATGGTGGCTGCTGTCCAGTTGACTCGTGGCTTCTTGCTGTGCTTTCTCACGTAGTTCCTTCCTCTCCATGGGTGACACACTTTTTTCCTCATGACATCCCAGACCCTGTGCCTGGACTGACTTCAGTCCCTGCTCATTCCTGGGTTGGATATATTTGAGTTCCACTTGGGGCTCCCCTTCTCCTTGACCTACATGCACTTCTGGATAACTGGGGCTGGAAATTTCCTTCAGGGCTGAACCTGAATTGGGAATCCATTCTGGGCAAGTGATACACTCGTAACCATCCAGGCCACGTGTCCCCTCCACCTTGGTGTCTGATGGGATGGACCCCCTGGCTTCTGAGGTAGATGGTTTAGGAGGACGCACGTATTTCCCATCTGAGGTACCCTCACCAAGAGAAAAAACTGTCCCTGGAGAGTGACCAGCTGACGTCCCCTGGGGCCCCTCCTCATGCCCAGGCACGTGGCCCTGTGGCTCTGAGGTGTCCAGCCCTCCGGGTTGCTGAGTCTCCCGAATGAGCCTGCCAGCTGCAGCTCCTGAGCCGCCGGCTCTTTTCAGTTCTTCATTGTCAAGGGTCTTTGCCAATTTGTCCTTGGGAGTGTGCCGGGGAATTTCAGCATCCCTTTTAGTTGAAACCTCTTGCCCCACTGCATTCCTCCAGGAGGATAGACTCGGTCCCTGGACACTCTGGGGGGTCTGTAGGATACCTCTTTTCACTGCGTGTTCTTCACCCAGTAGTCTGTGAACAGCCAGAGAAGGCTGGAAATCCCTCTGGCTGCTGCAGCCAGCCTGAGACCCTAACCCAAAGCTCTGCAGTAGAGAGGGTTCCTTCTGGGGGTGGCTGTGGCACTGTGGTCTGCTTAAATTTGCATTTCCAACCTCATCATCGAGATCACGCATCCCAGGCTCACCGTGCAAGGAGCTGACCTCCAACATGATTTGATTGGCATTTGGATCGCCCATGCTTACAGTGCTGCCATTATTATTTTTTGCCCGCTCTTGGTGATCTCTCAACTGACTGAAACAGGATTTCTTTGGAGCCAGTGGGATACTCATGGTCACTTCTTCAGTGAGGGCGGCTAGCCATGCAGTCCCCCTTCAAGCTTCAGGGCAACAGGCAGCCCTGGCGTTGCCTGTCTTCCTCTGACAATGTCACATCTAGACACCACTGTGGACCTCTGATTCAGACAAGCTTCGGAACCAACCATTGTCTTGACACGTAGCAAAACCACTCATTATGCTCCATTGCTGCTCAGTGAAAATTGGTCAGTCCATGAGACCTGCAAAGAAATAAAAATACAGTCACTTTAGAGAGAAGACAGCAATAACCATGCGTAAGAGACACATGCAAGAGCTGGGTGGTGACGCGTGCCTTTAATCCCAGCACTTTGGAGGCAGAGGCAGGCGGATCTCTGTGGATCTCTGTGAGTTCAAGGCCAGCCTGGTCTACAGCATGAGTTCCAGGACAGCCAAAGCTGTTACACAAAGAGACCTTGACTTGAGAAACCAACAACCCCCCCCCACGCACACACAAAAGAGACACAGGCAATAATCACATAGACGTAATCCTTGCTGTTGTTTCATTAGCTTATCTCAAAACCATTTCAAACAGGGGCAGCTGCTAGCCAAATATGTCCAAGCTACAACATCCCAAGCATATATTTTAGAAATGGATTATAAGGAGTCTTACATGTATGTAGTCTTAAAGGGGTGTGTATGTGTGTGTGTGTTTGTGTGTGTGTGTGTGTGCGTGCGCGCGCGTGTGTGTATGTGTGTGTAGTGTTATAAAACAAAATAAAAGCAATCTCTTCTCTTTACTGAGGTTTTACTTTTTAGTTTATTTTCCAGAAGTTACCTACAATCTAAGAATACTAGATGAAAAATTTCAGAAACAAACCATCCAGAGATTTCAAACAGGGTAGTGGTTTTTGTCACATGATGAAACTGTGTGCTGTCCCAGCTCTGTCATGTGGTGGTTCTGAATCTTCTCTCTGACAGTCTACACACTACCTACCCTCCAGTCTCTTAATGGATGTCTGTTATCAGACTAGGTGCCACGTAGAATGAGGTTTGTGTCCAGCCACTCACTGCCCCTTCATAGCCTCTACGCCACTCGCATCCCCTCATCAAAGGCACTGCACCACCCGACGCCATGGCCAGCAGGGTAAGCATGACACGCACCATTCAGGGAAAAAAAAAAGCAAGATCCCAGGCAGACGATTTTCATCGCAGTACACGATCATGATTGCTCTGTTTCATTGCTAGTCATTTGCTAATCGTTTTTGCTTGGCTGAATGTATAAGTCACACTCTGTCACAGCTCTATATGTGTAGGGAAAAGGTAGCACCTGTAAAGTCAAGCATCCTGGGGATCTTGAGCTGCATATTCACCAATGAAGGCAGACTACTGTACCCATGACTGAGAACCGTGAGCCCAGCATGCTCGTCCTTACTGTCGCGTCTCTCTCCATCCCAGCCTCTACCTTTCTAGTATCCAATAACCGAACCCAGCATCCTTGCAAATTCTGAGGTACATCTCTCTTTCCCATTCATTTCTTTTCCACCTGCACATACATACATGTTTTTCCACTTGAGTGAGGTCCTTTCATTGAATCTGGTCCTTCATTGGTTTTGTTTTGCTCTATGTCCCCCAGGACAAACTAGCACAACTGTGTCTACTCCATGTGTCCTGGGAATGCGGACTCCTGTGGACATAGCCTCCATCATTTGCTGCCACACTGATCTGGGGCTCTTCCCACACCTCCCTCATGGTCCCCACTTTTCCTCTTCCCACATCTTCCCCAGTCTGTCCTCAGCCTGCCAGTAGCACCCTGAGGTGACCTCAATACAACCCCTGAGGAATTGAGCCTCACACAGGAGAGATATGCCACAATTAGCCTTTCTTTCTTGTTTTAGTTTTGACAATGTGTTCCACCTGAAATACATTTGTCCTCTGAGCACAAATACTAACAACATGTAGGCAGATTGATATGCCAGCCATTTAAAAAGAAACTGGACTCTCCAGGCTGGGATACCAGTATCCCAATGGATCAAGGGCAGCAAGGAATTCACAAGCATGGCCATCCACAGAAGGGCACCACCTCTGACTCTCTGGAGGTGGAAGTACAGAACAAAGCCAAGAGCTCACATGAAGAGACACAACCAGAAGAACAGAAGTCACAAGGAACAATGGGACTTCTAGAAAGTGATAAATGCCCATAAATCAGTGTTTTGCTAGAGAAAGCCTTGTTGTGTTTGTTTGGTTTGATTTCTCTTGTCTTGTTTTTTAACATAAATTTCTTTTACTTGATATGCATGTGTGTTTTGCCTGCATGTATTTCTGTGCACCATGTGCATGCAGTACCCTAGGTGGACAGAAGGGGGAATCAAATCCCTTGGAACAGGAGTTACAAGATGGCGTTACAGAGCAGATATGCTGAGGCTGGGACTTGAACCCAAGTCCTCTGCAAAAGCAGTCAGGGCTCTCAGCAGCTGAGTCCTCTCTCTTTAGTCAGCACTGGAGATTTTTAATAGCATCATTAACATTTAATAGGACCACTGTAGCATAAGCATCCACTGTTGGCCAAAATGTCCCTTACAGAGGATATTGGTGCAATGGGGCCATGGGTTCTTCTATCTGTGCCCACCTTTAACCACTGGGCAGGCTCGGCTGTCATGAGTTCACATGTTCTACAAACAGTTGGGCACTTTATCTAGAAGCTTCTGTGGTTGAAGGCATATCCAATTTTGATCATGAAATGGATTGACGGCATCTGAATACTCACACATAATCTCTTTATCCATCTTAGATTCCAGCTCCCTGTGAGCTACATCTATTTTCCTGACAATGCATCGTTAAAGTCACCCTCACACAAGAAGAAACTCAGTGGATCCAGCACCACGTCATCCTCATCGTCACCCTGAGTCACCAGACTGAAAGGCAGGCTGGAGTCGGAGGCTCGCAGCTTGAGAGCTGAGTGTTTGATGAGTCTTCTGCAGTCAAAGGCTTGAATACTTGAATAGGTCTACTTAAAACACAGCTGCCCCGTTAAATAATCCTTCCTAGGGACACCATCGAAATCCAGCTGAACAAGAGTACGCATGGCGTTTCTCAAGTCCTGAGTCTGCACATCTCTCCTTGGGGACCAGCACTGCTGCACTTTTACCACAGCCATGTTCTTTTTCCCTTCCTCTTCTTCCAACCAAAGTTTCCCCTCCTTCCCCTCCTCTCAGTTCCTTCCCCTCCTAGTTCTCTGCCCCTCCCCCCACCTACTCCTCCTCCACTGTTTCTCTTCAGAGAAGCATCACCCAGCCATGGTCCATCCAGTTGCAGTGAGACTAGGCTCCCCCTCCCCTATGAGGCTGGATGAGGCTATCCATTAGGAGAAGGGGTCCCAAAAGCAGGTAACAGAGTCGGAGACGGCCTCTGCTCTCAGTATTAAGAATCTCACAAGAAGATGACGTTATACAACTGTATCATATATGCAGAGTGCCTAGGTCAGTCCCATGCAGGCTCCCTGGTGGTCGGTTCAGTCTCTGTGAGCTCCTATGAGCCCAGGTTAGTTGGTTCTGCTGGTTTTCTTGCGGTATCCTTGACCCGTCTCACAGCCATGTTCTTGACTTTACTGTCTACCAGCTTTCACATACACTCAAATTTGAGAATGTGGAAGCCCTTCATATACAATGTTGCGGTGCTGGCATGCAATGTATGCACATCTCCCTTTATACAGTCAAATGTCTATAAAGTCACTTACAGCCACTAATATAAAGCAAATACTTAGCATTACATTGTTTGGGACAAGTGACAAGAAGAGTCGGCATGTGCTCAGCACAGATGTGGTTTTAAAATATTTTCCATCTGTGATTGGTTGAGCCCACAGATGTGGAACCCCAGAGATGCGGGGGGAGGGCAATTGTATATTTAACTTTATAGCAGTTAAATGTGCTTTGTATTAAACCATGTGTCTTACTCATTTGAGGAGACTACAAGCTTACTACATTAATGGTTCAGGAGCCTCTGTCCCCCTGTGGCTTCTGGGACAGCTGTTTTCAGCATAGATACGTCAGATTACGTGACCCAACTCCACCCCAATGTGGGCTCAGAACAGTGAACGCTCACTGCTCACATGCTAGCAAGGACTCTATTTTTTCAGTTGTATAACAGTTGATTGAAATACTAAAGTCGTCTTCTAAGTGAAGAAATGGCTACCTCCTCCCCAGAGCTGAATCAAGGGGAAGTATGAAGAAAACTGCATTCTGGAGTTGGAGAGATGACTCGGGGGTTGAGTGCTTAGTACTCTTGCAGAGAACCGGGGTACAATCCCAGTACCCAAGTGGTAACTCACATTGTCTCTGCCTCCAGTTCCAGAGGAATCTGATGCCCCCTTCTGGCCTCCATGGGTACTGTAGGCATATGGTGCACAGACACACAGGCAGACAAAATACCCATACATATAAAATAATAAAAAATGATATTCCTAAAAAGTTAAAGAAAACTACATTCTGATTGCCATGTGTAATTGTCAGTCATTTGTGTTTTTTTAAAAACTTGGTTGCAGCTGGGCAGTGGTGGCGCACCCTTTAATTCCAGCACTCGGGAGGGAGAGGCAGGCGAATTTTTGTGAGTTCGAGACCAGCCTGGTCTACAAGAGCTAGTTCCAGCGCAGGCTCCAAAGCCACAGAGAAACCCTGTCTTGAAATAAATAAATAAATAAATAATAAAATTAAAAAATTTAAAAAGTTGGTTGCAGGGATTTTCCTATCACTAAAATGAAAATGGCCTTTAGAAGATTAAATATTATGCTTACAGTTTCCCTAAACTAACAAGTCTGCTGTGTAAGGCTCTATGAGTTTTCATATGCATATTCAAGAACTTAATGTGCCAGCTATCTTAGTGAGTATGGCAACACATTGCCCCCCCCCAGCAGAGCTTCAATATGGAAAGTATGCAGAGTCAAAAGTCTTAAGTTTTAAACTTTAGTAGACAACTTTCCTGAGCAAATATCTGGTATCTACAATATTCAGTTGAATTTAATGATGTAATTTATATGTGCTCACATATGATAGCTTATGACCCCATCTGTGCCTCTAGCATCTCATGATGGAACAGTTGCGGCCATTCAGATCCTTGTCCTATTTCATAGTGCTTTATATGTGAAAGCAGCCTTTATTCAAACTGCTGAGGAGAAAGAAGTGTTTCAAATTCTTCACTTTTTCCAGATTTGGGTATACATAATGAGATGCCACAGGGATATTCTCAAGTCTAAACACGGGGTTCATTTATACTTAGCATGCACTTTTTATGGGTTACTTAAAGATAATATCACACAATGCCTTTAATGCATATGCATTTTATTGCAACCTATCACAAGGTCAGAAAGTGACTTGTTCTGCTTGTGGTATCATATCTGCACTCAAAAAATTTGATGCTTGTGGGTTGATAGGATGGTTCAATGGGTAAAAGTACTGGTTGCCCAAAGGCTTGTGTTTAATTCCAAGAACCCACATAGTGGAAAATGAGAGCAGACTCACACAGGTGATCCTCAGACCTCCCCATGCCTATGAGACACACATGTACTTACACACTCTCCCCCCTGCCATCTAAAGAAAGAAATAAATGTAAAATAAATTACTAATTTTTTTAGGGTTTTGGGTTTTAGAGAATTGCTTTCAGATTAGGGGTACTTAATCTGCCTACGTTTTCTCTCAACTAGCAGTCTGAAACATGATTCTCTGCAGGCTAAATGAGCTGTACAAGTTTAATCCCACCGTAACATGCTTTAATATTGGTAGGGTACACATGCCGAGGCTAGGTGGCTGTCCGTGGTGCTGAACTCAAAACCAGATCAAAATGTGAAATTTCACACCAAAGTGTGAAGTGCTATTTACTCAGTTGAAAGTCCAAAAAAGGGGGTAACTGGGCCCTTATTCAATTAAACCAACCCGATATTTAGTTCACTGTACTTGGTTTCCTCAATAAATATGTTGCATGCCCATCCAGAAGGAAGTTTCATCCTGACTGTCCAACAAGATGTGCTTGTTTTTAATATCTACAAAGTCCCTTTTAGGGTGTAATTTCACCCAGGAAAGTTAAATATCCATGACTATCCTGTTGTGGTCACTGCTCCTTTTGACTTGTTTTTGATGATTTTTTTCTACAACGGAAAATTCATATTGTCAATTTTTAAAAATATTTTTGTTGCACATAAAAAGGCAAATAACTGTGTACATCTTCCTATTCTACCCCCTCTCTAGAAATAGAATTTGATGTGTGGGGTCTGGAGCTTGTGTCTTACACTCCCAGGATGAGCAATAAAAGCCAACTTTTCAGCTTGTGTGTTATGGGTTTCTTCCCACAAAGCACTTGGCGAAAATACATCATCACAGAGTTTCACTCTGTAGCCCTGGCTGTCCTGGAACCCTCTCTCTGCAGACCATGCTGACCTTAAAGTCACAGAGATCTGCCTGCCTCCACCTCTGGAGTGCTGGGATTAAAGGAGAGCATTATCACGCCTGGCCCTTCAACACCTTAATAATCATATTTACTCACCAACTTTTCCACTTGTTAGGTTTTAGGTTGTTTGGGGTTTTTAAATAGTTTTTCCAAGAATGCCATTGAGTAGGTGCCTCTTCGGAACACTGTACAAATATGCACAGCTGTGGGCTAAGCGTGCCAGGGTTGTTCTGTGTCCATGGGAGCCTGGCATGTAGCTGTGTGTTGGTAAGTGAGGCACTCACTGCCTCACAGAAGTGCCGATCCTCACCATTCTCCTCAGGTTCCCACTTCCTTCCATTTTCTCCCTCAAAACCTCTGTGATTGGAATGATCAGATCATTTATTATTCAGATTGTCTATTATGCCATAATTTACATTCTATAGACTTAACTATCTTTTACTATAAAGTTCTTCAAATGTTGGCCAATAGCTTTCATACATCATCTTGACTGTAAAATGATTCTAAAGGTCACCAAACTTCCACCGGCCCCAGACCCTAGCAATACGTGATCTGGTTTTCATGTCTACACATTTGTGTTTTCCAGAACTCTCTTCCGTGCAATATCCAGTGTTCAGATTTTGTGCCGTGATTCTTGTGTCTCACAAGGTGCACCCAAGGATCACCTACCATGATCAGTCTTTCAGAAGCTGCATTTGTGTGGAGATTCATGTGTCCCATCCTGTGTGTTTAGTCACTCCCCGGAGAAGGTTACTGAGCTGATCCCTTCTTTTAATGATTATGAATAAAGTTAACACAAACTTTTATAAACAGCCTTTTGTGTGGGACCCAAACTCAGATGGAATGCCACGTGAGAACGGGGCGTATGATCACTCTGTTCTGAACACCTACCTCTCACTACCCATGAAGCTCGGCTCTATTGTCTGTTCATGACTTTCTTCCCTTCAGGTCTGCATAGGCTTCAGGAGAACAGTGTCTCATTCTCCCCATGCCTGCCTCTCTCTAAGCCCAGGACAGTCCCAGGCATAGACATGCAAAAGCATGACACGCCAGAGTAGTTAACATATGAACATACAGCGGTCATTAAAGCATGCACAAGACTGCACAAGAGCAAGCCAGACAAAACCCAGTGGGGGTGCGCACAAGGTCCCACCCCTAGCTAAGGAGCTGCTGGCAGCTGATAGCTGCTTGGAGAGAAAGGGTTCGTCTTCTTTAAGGGTGTGGCTCTGTGGTGTAGGAGGGTTCTTCTATATTTTGTGTTCCTTTCATTGGTTAATAAAGAAAGTTGCCTGGGCCTTTTGATAGGGCAGGACTTAGATAGGCGGGGAAAAGAGAACAGTATGGTGGGAAGAAGACTGGGTCAGGGAGAGAGCCTGCCATGAAGCCGCCAGGGTCAGACATGCTGTATCTTCCCGGTAAGCCCACTACCTTGTGGTGACTTACAGACTATTTAAGAATGGGTTGAAATAAGATGCAAGAGCTAGCCAAGCAAAGGCTAGAGATAATGGAACAGGCAGTATTTAAATGAATATAATTGTCGCGTGGTTATTTCGGGCATAAGCAAGCGACCGCGACCGGAAGCCAGGCGCCGAGAACAAACGGCCGTACTCCACTCAGGTGCTGGGAACACAACCCGCACCCACCTTATTTACAACAGCTCTGTAACATCAAGCAAGCTAAAATGCTTCAACACCAGCCACGTATTTTCAGCAGCAGAACGGGCTCCCTATGACTGTGAGTAGTCTGTTGGTGTTGCTGTTTTGTATTTTCCTGTTAAGCAATACCTGTGAGTAGCATTACTGCTCCTTTTACTGGCAGTAGGGAGCTGAGTGACTCTGGAAGCCACTAGAGGAGCCGCGGGCTCAGCACAAGCTCTGTTGCACACCATGGCAAAGTTCATAGGGAAGAAACAAACACCATTTTGTTTCGTTTTGACTCAGCCTCTAGTGGGGGTGCATAGAGTTCTAGACAGCATTGGGATGCTGTGTTTCCTCACATTGCCTATCTCTGAAGCCAAGTTAGCTTCAGGTTTTATTTTTCACAGCAGACATGGAAGGTGGGATAGTCTCAGAATTTAGATTTTTACCCTGATTAGATATTAGCAAGTTAAGGGCTTGCTCCTGGTTGGTAACCACAGAGGGAACTGCCTTGCCTAGCGCTCACCTCACTCTGCCAGCCCTCAACACTCTCTACCTAGGCTATCAGTGCTATTACAGACATCAAAACCAGGAATCTAGAAACTTCCCCTACTTTAACTCAACACAGCCCATCAACAAGAGCTGTGGAGCTGACCTCCAAAGTCCATTACCAGTCCATTCCCCTCGGGGCCACCACTATCATCACCCACAGACTTCACTCATGAGTCTCCTGCCAGGTCTGCTGGTTTGGGCTCTGGCTTCTCCAAAGGGCCACTTAAATATGAAAGCTAAAAAGGTGGCTTCAAATAAAAAGGCAGAATAATGGTCTCTTGAGAGCAGGAAGAGCAGAGGGAAGACACGGGAAAGACAGAGAATAGATAGCAGAACACAGTCAGAGGGAGGAACAAGTAACAGGGTTATACTGCACAGCAGAGTGGCATATGGTGCCCGGCAACCTGTGATACATCATATTAAGAACTAGAAGGAAGGACCTGAGGGTCCCAGGCACAAAAGAATGGTAAGTAGATGTGAAGCAATGCATCTGGATTTAGATTCCATCATTACACATGGCAAACATGGATATATAGAATTGTGTATCAGTTTAAAACTTCCAAATAAACTTTACAAAAACTAAAAACAGAATGCCCCTTTCCCTCAACCTGAGGACCAATGAGGTCCCTTGACAAATAAATCACATCAGTACATTTCCAAGCTACCAAATCTGCAAGAGCATCCTTGCCATGAGCTCTGTGGCTAACCTCCAGCCACTGTTCAAGCTGTAGCGGACTCCTGGGCCACCTTGCTGCCCAAGACCTCAGCACAGCTGCTGCCCTTGACTCTCCACAAGGTGGAACTCTATGATGTTTAGTCTCAACAGAAATACACAGGCTTGCCTCCCCATTCTCAGTACCCTGCCATGTCGCTTGTGACATTCACCAGGCACTCAGTGTGTCACGTGCTGGCTCATGGTGTTTCTCATCAAAGGAACGAAAGCCCCGTGAGATAGAGAGCTAAACCCTGATTCTCACGGAGCCCTGTGACCGCAGTAGAATTCAGTACAGCGTAGTGCCCGTGAACACATTCATAGGAAGCATTGCGGAATGTTTCCCCGTTCAGTTTGCTCTTCCCCAGGGTAAGGCCTTGCTGAGAATGTAACTGTCACAGAGTTAGTAAATGTGAGAAATGGGAGGAACTAAAATAGTAATGATCTCAACCTCCTCATGCCATAAATGAAGAAACTATAGGCCCAAGTGATTGATCATGAGATTTACTTCAAGTTCTACAGCTGGCACTGTGCCTGCAAGATAGGGCAGACTGCTCTCTCTGTCTCTGTCTGTCTGTCTGTCTCTCTCACACACACACACACATACACTCACGCATACATACACACATGTGTGCATGCACACACATGTACACACACATGAACACACATGCACGCACACACATACCCTTGCACGCACTTACATATTTACCTCAGACTTGGACCTCTAGTTAAAAAAAAGTGAGGTTACATGGAGAGCTCTGAAATGGACCGAATTTGTTAAATATCAAATGACTTCAAAGTATAAAACCACCATATGGGTGGAGCACACCTTTAATCCCGGCACTCAGGAGGCAGGGGCAGATGGATCTCTGTGAGTTGGAGGCCAGCCTTGCCTACATGGTGAGGCCAGGGTTACACAATGAGACTCTGTCCCACATACATACAGACATACATACACACACACACACACACACACACACACACACACACTAGTACAAGAATAGCAGGAAACCAGAGATAAGAAATAGATCCAATCCTCACAGAAAGTGCAAGCTCCTGAGGGAAAAAGACATAATGTACAGCAGCTAATGGTTACAGTGACAAGTGCAAGGCCAGGTGGAATAAACTAAGCCACTAAACAAAACCTCTAAGAAGCTCATGAGGAAAGGAGACAAAACTTCCAACTGAAGGGAAGGGACACTTGCTCCTTGCAGTTAGGGAATGTGGGGAGGCCTTGATGGCGTGACATTCAAGCTGGCCACCAGTCACACATAGCAAAGCATGCATCCTTCAAGGTCTGAGTCCAGGCTTCATAGGTCATCCCTACCCTACCCCAGATACCCATTTCCTTAAGCTCCATTTGTTTTTCCCTGGTGGTGGTTGCTAAGGAAGCGCAGCCACTGGGAACTGCCAAGTAGTGCCTAGGAAAAGGATTGTGGGAAAAATAAGGCCTGAAATGAGGCACAGGAATTATCCAAGGACTTCCTTTATCTTTGCAAGCCCTGCCTGTTCTGCCAGAGAAGCTGGGTGTTATATGTTCCAGTGAAGGCAGAGATACTTATATTTCCATCTAGTTGAAGAGATCGACAGCTTCAAAATAGCAAGAACACTGCTCCAACCACTAGGAACTGGTGTCAAGTTCTTGACTCTTACTCTGTAAGGCGGGTGAGCAAAGCTAACACACTGAAGATTAATATTCTACCTACGAAATACGCGGTAAGGGCCCAGCAGCTCAGATAATGGTGTTTTGTGCTGGGGTTTACTAAAAGGAGACATCTGGGAAAAAATAAACAATTTTTGAATAATGGAGAAAAAAATGTTTCATCGGGAGCTTCATCTTGGCTCTTCGGAGGCTAAATCAGGAAAGGTTTTGATCTCGATCTTGAAGGAGCAGGCAGTATTCTTTGAAGAATAGGATTAATTCAGATGTCTGTTTGCAGGGCAATTGCTTTCCTGTGCGCATGGTGACTGCTGGGCCTATTAACTCAGCCCAGTTGCTTCCGCCTCGGCTACCCGTGCAGCACCTGAAGCCAAGCAGATACTCAGACTGCCGCCTTTATCACTTTACCTGTGCAAGAACCAAGAACGAAAACTTTCAGTGATGTCTGCCCTTCCTCTAGTCTTTCCATATGGGCTTTGTGTATAGATTCCCAGCAAACCTACTCCCTTGCCCTCATTCTTGCAGCTAGACCAGTGGTCCCTGCCTCCTATAGAGAATGAAAGGACTGTATGGGGCAACCACAGGGAAGACTTCAAAGCCATCTGAGCAGGTGGGGAGGGCAACTGGCTCCCGTGGGGATAACCACAGAGAGGTAGGGGGCTAGCCTGGTACAATAGAGCCTGAAGCAAGCTTTCGCAACTCCACCGCTGCCCCAAGAGAACTCATTTCAAGATGGCAGAACACTTGCACCATGCACACTTGTTTCTCCACACCAGGGACCCCGGGAATACACTCAGGGCAGAGGCCGCTTGCCACCCTCCCTAACTCCAGGGACACAGACTGTAACCCTCAGGCCTTGTGCGCCATCTAAAAAGCAAAACTCGATATTTTCAACCTCATCAGACATTAAGTACTGCTCACCTAAAGCTCACTATACATGGGACTCCTTCACATTCCTTTTTTTAAAAAGAAGGTGAATTTCTTTTATCATGCATCAAAAGCTTCTCCTCTCAAATAAGTCAGATGCCTAAGGGGGATGAAGGTCAATTGTTAACCCCAAGATACAACCCAGAGGGAAAAAACCATTAATAACCAGAAAGAAGAAAATGAGGCGACCAAGAAAACAAGGAGTTGCTGAGTCAAGTAGGAAAGGGGTGGGGGGACACAGGCAAGGGAAACAGCTGACAGACCTCAGCAAGCAATGGCTGCGTCCTGCGACATTTATTAGCCTATGGGGGGAAATACTGAAAATAATAATTAACGAATGATTCAGGAGAAAAGAAATGAATCAACAGGGCCCAGTAATGAGGTGACCTGCAAAAGCAGTTAAGCCTCACACAGTAGGTGGCTACTGCTGACTTAACCCGGGTTGGTTGGTTTGGGGTTAGGGGCAGGGGTTGTGCAGCCAGAGACCTGCAATCCCCACTGTTAAGAAACTGACTGCAGGAGTGGTGAGCTCCACACAGCTAGGCTGGTGGTGCTGTGGAGCAGGACCCATAGGTAACAGAGAAAGAAGAGGTGGAGCAGGAAGTGGCACTGGTGGCAGGGAGCCAAAGGTCACCACTGGCAGCTGTGAGTCTACCACAGGTAGAAGCATCTGCTAAAGCTGGGACCCCTGAAGGGAGGAAGCCACTTTGGCCACCAGGCTGCAGAGGAGGAGAGTAAAACTCGGAAGGGGGGAGCAGATACCTGCATATCCGGGAAGCATGGGTGGGTTGGATAGAGGACTGGGGCCAGCAAAGGGGAGGAAGGAAGGTGGAGAACAGAGAACTCCTCCAGCAGGCAGCTTCCCTGGCCCAGTGGTTTGCAGCGCTGCAGAAACTAGCAGGTCTTGTCTTCATCTGCCAGGCCCTTCCACCCTAGCTTGGGGCAAGCAGTGCTGCATCCAGAAGCAGCAACCTTGGGGGTCCTGGACCACTGCGGCAGACTCCTCCAGTGGAAGGCCCTCCTGTGGTGTCAATCACCATCTCGGGGCCCCACCTTCCACCTACAGCAGAGTCACCCTCTACCAGGTAAGCCTCCCCACCAGATGCCAGGCGCTGGATGGCAAAGCCTTGGGAATGGACAGTGTCACCATCTCAAGAAGGGCCTCCCTGAAGAGCAGAGGAAACTGCGTCCTGGGTGAGGGAATCAAGGAGCCTGGACTGCCCCATCCCACTGAGGGAGTTTCCCTTGACTCCCACCCGGGGGCTTGCATATAGATTATAAATATATAAGGGGGAAGGAGTGGATGGGAGGGGTTGGAGGTTGGGAGCCTCACTTCCTCGCTTCTCTTCCTGTGGTACCCCATCCCTGGGACCATTTGTTAAAAAAAATAAAAAATGAAAAGAATTTTAAAAGAACAAAAGAAAAGAGGTAGGAGAAGAAAAGAAAGAAGAAGAAAGGGAAGAAACAGGTGTAGACATCCAGCATGGACCAAAATCAAAACAAGACAAGCATATAGAGCTCATTCTTAGAAGGAGTAAGATACCCAAGGTCAGAGGCTGCCGGGGCAGGGGTGACACAGAAGAGAATGGGTCGTGCACTGCACATCTTTTATTATAATAATACAAGATAAACGTTGTAAACACTGCTTTCTTCTGGAATAACACAAACCTCAAGGTGTGAAGATCCAGATCCTTTCCAGAGAGGACAAAAAGGCACAGACTGGCGATAAACATGAACTTTCTAGTTTAATCTGAAATTTGAAGTTCTGGGGATTTGGGGGACCACTGGGATAGAAGCCTGGAGTGTCACAGGTTAGATGTCCTTGCTGCAGTAATAGGATTCTGTTTCTCAAAATGAACCAGCAGGAGGAGAAGCAGAGCAGGCCCTGAGCTCCCCAGTGGCTGAGCAGGCTCTGTGCACAGCAAAGGGATTTTGGAGAAATTCTGAGCGACTTCAACCAAATGAAATAAGGGTGTCAGAGAGCTGCATCTTTGACACCTATGACGCAAACTGCAAGGTGTCCCAGCTGCCCGTGGCAGAGAGGCACGGGATGTCTCACAGGCTGACTATCTGGGACTCTCAGAATGCTGTACCAACCCCAAAATGTAAGGCAGCGACAAAGGGGAACAGGGCCACTTACTCATTCCAGCTTCTTCCCCAGTCTGCATTTGAATACATGTGAGAACAGGCTTATGGCTTTGTGGTGAAGACTGGGGAAGAAAAGCTTTGTGCAGCACACCCATTGTCTGGTGGGTCAGACTTAAGTGGCAGCATTATATTAAGAAGTGAACTTTTAAGGGCTCAGAAGTTAAGGGTGGTTACTTCTCTGGCAAAAGACCTAGATTCAATGACCAGCACCCATATTGCAACTCACAAACTCCTGTAACTCTAGTTCCAGAGGACCTGATGTCCTCTTCCTCCTCGGCTCCTGCACATACATGGTGAGATTGTATAAGCCAGAGGTAGTGTGTCACTATAACAAAAGGGTTTTCAGAACACAGCAGGGCAGTGGTACATCTAAACTTACAGCGATTGTGAATGTGTGCACAGGCCGTGTGCAAGGTCAAGCCAGACAGAAACCCCAGCATGAAGGAGCGAGGTGACACAAAGGCCTGTCTCTTGATGGCAATTGGTAGCAGTCAAGAAAGGGGTATAGGCCCCGGTAGGTCAACCACACTCCAGTGGATAACCACACATGCAAGAGTATATAATACGGGCAGCATGAGTTATACTTGATGGGTTTTAGAAATAACAGAAGACACAAAGTCAGGCGGATAAGGAAGAGGAGGTGATCTGGGAAGAGCTAGGGGTAGGAATATGATTAAAATAGATTATATGAAATTTTCTAAGATAAATATAAAAAATATAGAAGGCTCATTACTGTGTTGCTGTTTGTGCTACAGGATAAGAAAGGCCCATGGAGCGAGGAGGAGTTTGGCCACTGTGTCCTTTTGCTTTCTCCCAGCAGCATGCAGTGCCCAATGAACCAAGTTTGTGCTTCTCTTTTGCAGAAGCTTGGAGCATCTTTCTTTTTTTTTCTTTTCTTTTCTTTTCTTTTCTTTTTTTTTTTTTTTTGAGCATCTTTCATCCATACCCGGGGCATCTTCCATCCATACCTGACCCATTCTCAACTCTGTTCTAGAGCCGGCCCCATGTCCACCCCACCCTCTTATGTTACACTACTCTCTTCTCTAGAACTTGGATATCATCATTGCAGGATGAGCTTTTAGCCTCTGTTCTTCTAGAGACTGAATACACGTGTGGCTGTATGTGCAACGGAGCGAGGAGTGTGTGCTCTAGGCAGAATTTCAACTTTAAAAGAACTGGTTCTAGTTAGCAAAGGAAAAAGTGTTACTATGGGCCATCTGCCAGGACACAGAAATAGCTGCATTTTGAAAAAGCATTCAAATGATATTGTTCTTTCTCAGCATTATCACCATGGTGCACGTTCCTGGAAAGCAGATTCTGGGATTGGCTATCTCCCAGGAGCCACATTGCTGCCATGAATGTGATGCACCAGGCTAATGGTTCTGCTTCATCCTGTTGGGAAGGAGCCGAGTGGCAAGGTCCTCATATCCTAGCCAGTGAAGAATAAGATCTGGACAGCACCAAGAGGGCCACACCGGCCACAGTCAGCCCTACTTCCATCCTGGGCTGTCACGATACCTGTGCCTCACTCCGTGTTTGCCTGTCTTTGCTGATTATAGTTATTCCTGTATATGCCTCGTCCCCTGCTCTCTCCATCTTACTTCATCCACGGATCTGGCTGCTCTCTGGGGCACAGGCTTTAGCTTTATAGGCACCGTTGACGATTGTAAAATTATAAAATATAACATCTCTGCTGTGGGAAGCAAGGCATTCTCACAGGCATTAAAAATGGATTTATAATGGATTTCAACAATCTTAAGTATTTACTGAAATGAAATCAGGATCTCAAAGAGATATCTATACACTTACATTCATAGCAGTATTTATGGCAATAGTTAAAACACTGAGTCAACCCAAATCCCTCACTGTGGGTGAACGGATAAGCAAAATTACAATCTTTACAAATAATGGGATATTTTAAAAGGACAGGAATTCTAATGCATGCTGTAAGGGAATGAAGATAAAAATAATTCCATCACACAACAGATACTGTATAAAGCCCCTCCCATAAATTGCTAAGAGTAGTGAAACACACACATGCATGCATACACGTGCGCACGCACATACACGCAGCAGGAGCAGCAGCAGAGTGCAGACAGAAACTGCAGGAGGGACAACAGTGATTTGTTGTTGAATGGCTACAGCTTGGCTACAGTTTGGGAACATGAAGACAATTCTGGAGATGGGTGTTGGCCATGATCGTACAACCATGAGCACTTTAATGTCATTGAGCTGTTTATTTAAAAGTGATAAAGATACAGGGGTGGAGACAGCTCACTTCCTGCTCTTCCAGAGACTGAGCTCCATTCCCAGAATCCACATCAGGGGCCTCACAACCACCTGTAACTCCAGGGCCAGGAGATCTGGCGCCCTCTTCTGGACTTCATAGGGACCTGCATGCATGTGGTATATATATATATATATATACACACACAAGACACGTTAAAAAAAAACTTTTTTTCTTTAAATGATGAAGACAACAAGCACACTTATGTAGTGGGTAGTTTTGCCACAGTACTTTTTATAAATAGGAGTAAGCAGGAGTAGAGTTCTTCAAAGGCCCGGAGAGGGCTGTGCCAGACAATCAAAGATAAAGAAGTGACGGGGCGGAATACCAGCTACCGAAGGTGGCTGTGAACTGCTGAAGAGGCGGTTATTAAAGCAATATTCATTAGCACTTTCCTAGAAACATGACAAGCGTACAATCTGCTGCCAGCGTGTGTTGTTATTTGCTCTCCCTGCTTCTGGTCAGTGGGCAGCCACCAGAAAGCATCCCTTCCTTCAGCCCACACTTCCCCACCGCCAGCTGGTGAATGCTGACGCCACCAGGCAGGTCCTGGCTTTCCATCCTTCTCCCCACCCCGTTTCTGCAACGTCCAAACTTCTGTTCCCTTTTGGCTCTGAAAACGAACAGTAACGTGACAGCGCCACCATGGAAAGTCCTTTGTTGGAATATTAATTTGATGCCTTCCTTTGCTTGTTCTGTTCCTTGTCCCAAGCTGGCTCAGTGTCCCCTGTCATGGCAGCACTTGGTGACTTCAGAGTTGCCAGAAAGATCCGTTCCTTCCTGGCTTTTGTATCCAGGTACTTAAACCTGAAAAGGAAAAGAGGGCTTCGAGCGCCAGCCAGGGAGCTACAGAGAGGGCCAGGAGATTCCTAGTGAGAACATTTCTCAAGTCTGTGTGAGACTGGGCTGCGAATCTGAGGCAGGCAGGCTCCAAGCTGACTGGACTCCTGTGCCAGCAGGGCCCAGGAATGAAAATAATAGCTACAGCCAGTCCCAGACTGTGATCCCAGAATGCACTAGTTCCCAAGTGCAGAAGGCAGGCAGTGTGATGAATGGCCCAAAGAGACCTTGTGACATCTCAGGAGGGTCAGTGGGGATGAGAGCCAGGATCTAAAGGATGTCCTTTGTACCTAGGGGGAAGAAGGATGCTGTAAAACATACGGAAGATGTCAACTCTCAGGCTAGAGAGATACTCTGAGGTGCAGAGAACTTGATGCTCTTCTCGAAGACCTCAGTTCAGTTCCCAGGGCCCGCGTTGGGGGCTCACAACCACCAACGCCTTTCCCAGATTTCTGTGGGTACATGCACTCATACGCTCCCCATATACACAGCTAACAAATAATAATGAAAATACCTTAAATATCTTTAGAAAGAGAGATCAAATCCCCAGCCAGCCCAGAGCACAGAAAGGTCCAGAGCTGCCATGAAGAGGTACAGGTTCCATTCCTGGCACATTACCTTTGCTCTGATAAAATGGGAAAAAACGCATTCTCAGTGGGCGAAACGTTTATTCCGCTTGGGCTGGAAGGTGAAGGCAAACCTCACCCACATGTGACCCTGTGCTGTCTCTAGCATTCTCCTCTGTGTCTCCAAGAGCAGCATACAACTTGCTGCCTAAGGTGACACCACAGCAGCCAAGGGTAAGAACAACAGACAAACCAACACAAACTTTTACCAAGTCCACCCACTAAAGCTTGCCCTGGCCCTCCTATTTCAAATTGCTTTTCTCCCTGCCATCAGCCAGACTCACCTAAACCTGCTAGAGTGATCTTGTCACACGGCTCTGCACTGACAGATCAAACCCAAACTCATGATCTACAGGGAAATCCTTCACTCTCTAACCATGGTTCAACTCAGCCATGGGACACACCTTCCCAACCACTCTCTCGCACAGGAAGTGTCTGTGAATTTCCCAGCACTTGCCAGTGACTGACTTCTCTTCTCCCTAAATCCCTCCGGCCTTGCACGTGACAGTGGCAGAGGGAAAATGGCTCCATGATGCCCCCCTACATGGGTGTTAATGCCTCACAGGCAAAAGACGGGTCAGCTCATTTCTGCCCACAAACAGCTCATGGTGACCGAATGGCGGGCAGCACCAAGGTTAGACACATGACCAAATATGCCAGAATAAACCGCTCTCTTCAGTTTGCCTTGTTGGGTATCTGGTCCCAGCAAAGTGAAGACTAGGGAATACACCAAGGGATCCTTTTCTTGGTTCAGGAAGTTGGTGAGGTTTTGTTTGTATGAGTGGATTGCATGTATGTGTGCCATGTTTATCCAGTGCTGGCGGAGACAAGGGAGGGTGGCAGATCCCCTGGAGCAGGAGTTACAGGAGGATGTGGGCAGCCATGCAGTGCAGGAGCTATGAGTAGAAGTGCTCTGAGCCACCTCGCCATCCCTCCATCCTGTTGTTTACAATTTGGTACCAGGAGTACATACAAATTCCTTTTAAAAACCCTCTCTATAGTAGGCAGTTGTTGCGCATGCCTTTAATCCCAGCACTCGGGAGGCAGAGGCAGGTGGATGTCTGTGAGTTTGAGGTCAGCCTGGTCTACAGAGTGAGTTCCAGGACAGCCAGGGCTACACAGAGAAATTCTGTCTTGAAAAACAAACAAACAAACAAACAAAAAACCCTCTCTACAAAGACATCACCACCTTAGCTTCACTGTGACGGGTCTCTCATTGGTTAAGTCAATTTCATTCCCACAGTTCCAGGCCAGTAAGCCTGAGTTTCCTGAAGCTGCCTAGTCTCCCCAGACCTTCACCCCCAAAGCCAAGCCCATGTAGAATCTGATCCCCCCGGGCACACTCCCAGCATTTTCCAGCATGCCCAACAGAGCATGGTAAATTGCCAAGAGTTCATCAAAGTCTCCCTCTGCACACCTTAGCCTGTGAAAGAGTTGGTAAAAAAAATCCATTAGCATCTGTTCTTTAGAGACTGGTCCAAACCCCACAGAATCAAAGCAGCACAACGCTGTGTTGCAAACCACTGCCTGCAACTACCAGGAGCGCTGAGAGAGCAGCAGCCAGGGCTGCACAGAGGCTTGCTCGCAAATTAAGCTAATATTTTAGACATGAGCTCACCTCGCTTTATTCACCTACGCTGCATTCAGCGGGGAATGGAACTTCACTTCCCCCTTGAATTATTCAGAACCGTGCCTAATTTTCAGTACACACAAATATGTTCTGCTTTAATGAAAACCGTTCCCTCCGAGGAATGCTCGGCGTTTTGCCTTCTCAGAGGCGCTTCTCTGAATACTTGGTAATTCATGGGCTTTTAACATTGAAGGGTCAAAACATGATTTGGAAGAACCGGTCCTATTCCTTGGGCATCACTCGGGAGTTAATTCTCCTAGGCTCTTTCTCCTTGATTTCACTGAGCTGTTTCTTTGTGTCTTCTTTAAACTCTTTGGATTCTCTGATGAGGTTTATGATTGCTTTTTAAACTTCTGTATCCCAGGGTCCATCCAGGTAGTTCTCATCAACAAGCATTTCTACAGAACGGCTAAGTTTGGGAGAGAAACTACTGGCTTGATCTCTCATAGTGCTGGTATTCTTCAGATGCGGTCTGGGTATGTGAATTTCCTTTGTTAGTTGAGGCTAGAGTCTGGAGGAGGATGTGGTGGTCTGGGTACCACCTGTCCACACTTAGTAAATACTCTGGTCATACTTGGCTAAAACCTTTTTATGTTTATATTTTTATGTGTCTATATATTTATATATTTACACGTTTATAGTCTAATCTTTCCCCTGGTGGACAGCTTTGCTTACAGACCTGTATCTCTGATGCTCTCCTTCCTCCAGTAAGAGTTGTTAATTTCCTTGGTGGTACAGTTGGGGTAGACACTGAGTGATAGACTGACTCCTAAAGCATTATTGATGACGAAACTCGCTTTAATGACACACTTGTACAACGTGAATCCCCAGGAGCAGGAACAGGAAGACAGGACAACAGAGCTAAGAGAAGCTTGCTCCCCACTTTGCACCCAGAGAAGTTGAAGCTGCAGTTCTGTGCACCGTGAGAGTCTGCCACGCCCACACCATCACTGCATTATTCTCAGGTCTGACTTGTGTCCTCCATACCCCAGGAGCAGAGGTTCCCTAAAGGGTCGTGTGCTTTTGGCCCCCACTTCCCATCTCTATCATCTACTTATTTCCTTGTCCACACGACAGGCTCTCACTGTCGGCTGCACCCAGAAATCACCTGCTCCTTCCACCGTGGTCTGACATCCAGGCTCCTTCACTGCACGCTCTGCCTTCACCGCTCTGGGTTGAGGCCTGTAGGGTTCTATCACACAGCAAGGCAGAGAGTCCAGCAGGATCAATCATCCTACCCAGAGTCACAAAAGCACAGCTTATGGACCAAAGGGACCCAGCGCTATATGCTCTGCAGTTGGTTGGTTTTGTTGGTAAAGTATAAGTATTATGGAATTTATCACTTTAGTGATTTTTTTGATACAGTATTTTGTATCATTAAATACACTCATATTACTCTATGAGGGGATGCCTTTTCTTTTAGATTTATTTCATTTTATATGTATGAGTGCTTGCCTGTATGTGTATGTATGTACCACATGCAAGCAGGTGCCTGTGGAGGCCAGAAGAGGGCATTGGGTCCTCAGGAACTGGAGTTAGAAACAGGTGTGAGTCGCCATATGGCTGCTCAGATCTGACCTTGGTCCTCCGGAAGAGCAGCCAGTGCCCTTAACCTATAAGCCATCTCTGCAGCCCTGACACTTGCTTTTTATGGGCGAAATATATCATGCTACATCAAATATATTTAGAATTAGGAACATTTCATACAGATGGCCAAGCAAAGATCATCAGTGACATGAAAATGGTGCCCTCTTCAGGCAGACAAGTGCCTCAGGCTGCCCTGAGATTGGTTCATCACAGGTTTTAACCTTATTCTGTCAGCAAGGCCCAAAAAGTCTTGACGTTGTGTCTTTTATTACTTCTCCCTCTCTTTCCCCTCCTCTTACCCATCCCTCCCACTTTCCACTCCTCTTCTCCATCCCTCCCTCTCTTTCCCCCCTCTTTCCCATCCCTCCCTCTCTTTCCCCTCCTCTTCCCCATCCCTCCCTCTCTTTCCCCTCC
>JAQHUG010000136.1:3555824-3628768 GCA_028555095.1 Dicrostonyx torquatus
TCCAGTGATCCCACTGAAATCAGGAATAAGACAAGGTTGTCCATTCTCTCCAAATCTATTCAATATAGTTCTTGAGGTCCTAGCTAGAGCAATAAGACACCAAAAGGAGATCAAGGGGATAAAAATCGAAAAAGAAGTCAAGCTCTCACTATTTGCTGGTGATATGATAGTTTACATAAGCGACCCCAAAAATTCTACCAAGGAACTTCTGCAACTCATAAACACTTTCAGCAATATGGCAGGATACAAGATTAACTCAAAAAAATCAGTAGCCCTCCTTTACACAGATGATCAATTGGGTGAGAAAGAAATCAGAGAAACATCACCCTTCATAATGGCCACAAATAGCACAAAATATCTCAGAGTAACTCTAACCAATCAAGTGGAAGACTTGTATGACAAGAACTCTAAATCTTTGAACAAAGAAATTGAAGAAGACACCAAAAACTAGGAAGATCTCCCATGCTCTTGGGTAGGTGAAATTAAAATAGTAAAAATGATAATCTTACCAAAAGCAATCTACAGATTCAATGCAATGCCCATCAAAATCCAGCAAAATTCTTCACAGACCTCAAAAGAGCAATACTCAGCTTCATATGGAAAAAGAAAAACCCAGACCCAGGATAGTCAAAACAACGAAAGAACTTCTGGAGACATCACAATCCCTGACTTCAAACTCTACTACAGAGCTACAGTACTGAAAACAGCCTGGTACTGGCATCAAAACAGACAGGAGGACCAATGGAACCGAATCAAAGACCCAGATATCATTCCATACACCTATGAACACCTGATCTTTGACATAGAAACAAAAAAATAAAATGGAAAAAAGGAAGCATATTCAACACATGGTGCTGGCATAACTGGATATCAACATGTAGAAGAATGAAAGTAGATCCATGTTTAGTGCCATGCACAAAACTCAAGTCTAAATGGATTAAAGGGCCTCAACATAAAACCAACCACACTGACCCTCACAGAAGAGAAAGTGGGAAGTATACTTAGAACACATTGGCACAGGAGACCACTTCTAAATATAACCCCAGTAACACAGACACTGAGAGAAACAATTAATAAATGGGACCTCCTGAAACTGAGAAGCTTCTGTAAAGCAAAGGACATGGTCAACAAGACAAAACGACAGCCTATAGAATGGGAAAAGATCTTCACCAACCCCACATCAGACAGGAGGCTGATCTCCAAAACATACAAAGAACTCAAGAAATTTGTCATCAAGAGACCAAATAATCCAATAAAACAATGAGGTACAGACCTAAACAGAGAATTCTCAATAGATGAATCTAAAATGGCTGAAAGACACTTAAGGAAATGCTCAACATCCTTAGCCATCAGAAAAATGCAAATCAAAACAACTCTGAGATTCCATCTTATACCTGTAAGAATGGCCAAGATCAAAAACACTGATGACAACTTATGTTGGAGGGAATGTGGAGAAAAGGGAACACTCTTGCATTATCGGTGGGAGTGCAAACTGGTACAGCTGCTTTGGAAACCAATATGGTGGTTTTCTCAGAAAATTAAGAAGCAGCCTACCTCAGGACCCAGCAATACCACTTTTGAGAATATACCCAAAGGATGCTCAATCATACAAGGACATGTGCTCAACTATGTTCATAGCGGCATTATGTGTCCTAGCCAGAACCTGGAAACAACCTAAATGCCCTTGACCAAAGATTAGATAAAGAAGATGTGGTACATTTATACATTGAGGAAAAAAATAATGACATCTTGAAATTTGCAGGCAAATGGATGGATCTAGAAAGCATCATATTGAGTGAAGTAACCCAGACCTAGAAAGACAAATATTATATGTATTCACTCATAAGTGGCTTTTAAACATAAAGCAAAGAAAAACCAGCCTACAGTTCACAATCCCAGAGAACCTAGACAACAAAGAACCCTAAGAAAGACATACATGGGAAGTAGAGAAAGACAAGATCTCTTGAGTAAATTGGGAGCATGGGGATTGTGGGAGAGGGTAGGAATGAAGGGGGAAGAAAGAAGGGGAGCAAATATATATCAATTAAAACAATGAAAAAAGAAGGAATGACTGACTGCCTGGGCTGGGATGTGATAGGGTGGGGTGGGATGGAGTATGGAGTATGGGGAAGTAAATGCTTGGAAAACTAACCACAGGAAAGAGTTATATACAGTCTTGGGGTGCTGGAAGATGTGTTGGCTACCGTTTTGCCTGTGACAATGTCATTAGGTAGCAGGGGCATTGTGTGTCACATTGGCAACTGAGGAGAATGACATGGAAACGGTTACAAAGCAGTAAACCAGGACCCTCCCACCTAACACCAGTCTCTTAAAAAACAGCGTAAACTTTGCTTTAATTTTCATGTATGTGTCTGTGTGAGTGCAGGCCGTGTGTGTCCAGGTGTCCTGGAGATCAGAAGAGGGTGCCAGGTCGCTGGGGCTGGAGCTGAAGGCAGCGGTGGCCAGCCTGACATGGTTACTGGGAACTAAACCCTGGTCCTGTAGAAGAGCAGCAAGTACTCTTAACTGCAAAGCCACCTCCCCAGGCACAGATCAGCCTACATCCCAGTAGGCTCTGGCCAGTCCCCGCAATTCCTAATGCCTTGAAGCAAACATGCAGAAGAGTATTTTTGTTGGGAAACTGGAAGGTTGTGCAGAAACAGGATGGTGGCTTCTGCAAAATGACGATGATGACAATGGCAAGTACAGACAATGATGATGCAATGCTTCGATTCAGATAAATCAAGGGTTTTGAAAAACAGAGCAGCTCTCCTTTGTCTTTTTATCAGCAAGACTATGGGATAACAGGGGGATGAGATAGCGCTTGTAATCTCAATTACTCACCATTGCACTGTGACTTTAGATTTATCCATACAGATGAATATTTTGCCTGCATGTGGGTGCCCCACAGAGGTCAGAAGAGGCCATCAGAGCCCCTGAAACTAGAGTGGCAGATGGTTGTGAGCCACCATGTGGATGCTGGGACCTGAACCCAGGTCCTCTGTAAGAGCAGCCAGTGCTCTAACCACCGAGCCAGCTCTCCAGCCCCATTCGTTGTACTGTTACTTTACACCTTCTCATTTTAACAGGAGAAGGCTGCGCGCAGAATGCTACATGTCAATAATGGAGGAGTTAACTTATGTTTCTCATGCTCGCTGTGGTGACCAGCCATGCTCCTGCTGTAGGCTCCATCGCTAATCCCTGCCTATGACAGGATTAGATAAAAATAACCAAAGTGACCTCCATTACTCTTCCATGGTTAACTAGAGTGCCTGGCGTGCCTTGTGGGCAGTTCTGTGCCCCGGTTAGTGAGGATGAACATTCATGTATGACCTGTTTGTTCTACCTTGACTCCCAGGCCATGGTACAAGCACTCAGGGCAGTCTCGTGTTCAGCACATGTGGACCAAATAAACTTTGATCCTATTCGTAATCAATTCAGCTTATATAAAACTCTTCCCAGGACGACTATCCCTCCAATGACCAAAACATGGCATAGCTGGGAAACCTGTCACCTCTGTTAGGATGGTGACAAATTCGGTGAGTCACAGGCACAGGCTTGTGATGCCAGGCATTAAACATCTTGAGAGCAGAAGAAACATACAGAAGAATACAATAAGTTCCTAAATTAGGTACTACTTAAAGCCCTGACACAAAATTATCTAAGCGCTTAAAGCCTGGGCATTTCCAGACCAGAGAACCAGTGAGTGAGCAGCATTTCCTCAAGTCTCCGAAGAGCTATCCATTCCCTGGGAACCGCTAAGGCTCCTTTGTTCATTATTCTTATTCGTTGTTATTGGAGGTCATGAGTTACCTCACTAAGCACTATGTGGAAGACACATGAAGGGAAGCTCTAGCTTTTCGATATCACACTGTTTCACTTTTGCTTCATTAACAAATGTAGAAAGTGTATAAGCATCTCATTCTTATTGGACATTAGAAGTCTCCCTGTAGGCAGTGGAGTGATGGCTCAGCAGTTAAGAGTACTGGTTGATCTTGCAGAAAACCCCAGTTTGGTTCCCAGCACCCACCCATGTGGAGGCTCACAGACGTCTGTAACTCCAGTTCCAAGGGATCTGATGCCCTCTTCTGGCTTCTGCATGCAGCAGGCATGGAACACATGCATGCCGTCAAAACAATCATGCCCATAAAATAGAAAATTCTATCGTGTTAAAATTCCACAATAAATAAAGTTTCCTTGATACTTTTAAAAAGGAAGACATGTCTTTGTAAAGATGTCATCTTTGAACGTTGTATAGAGCTAGCAACACTGACAACAGATATCACACATCCAGGTGGCGAGGTTGCGAGGCCAGTGGGGCCAAGCCTAGACCTTGCTCCACAAGGGTTTCTTCCATGTTAACATTTAAATAACTAAGCTTGAGTAAAGCAGATTGCATCCAGTCATGTGTGCGGGCTACATCCAATCGGCTGATTCCTTAAGAGGAAAAGACTGAGTCCCCAGAGGGAGAAGAAACACTGCCTCCAGCTTCCTGTCACACTTGAGCACAGTACTGAGTCTCCCATGGGTCCTGAGCTCGCTTGCCGGCTCTAATGATTTCAGGTTTGCCAGGTATGTGAACCAGGTGCTGGACATAAATCTACAAACAAAGATCCTATTGGTTCTGCTTCTCTGGAGATGAGCCCTTGGATCCACCTTTCTGAACAATCATATAAACATGTCATACAGCAGAAGCTGGGTGGGTCTTTCGGAACCATGCTCAGACAGACAGTATCCACTGCATGTATAAGAAGATGTGACAGAATGGGAACACCATAAAACCCACTGCAAAGTCCAAATACTGAGACTCCAGGTCTTAGAGCCACTTGGGTCAAGACCCTGAACAACCCACTGGAGGGCCAAGCCTCCATCTTCCTGTGCACAGACTGGAGGACCAGAGCCCAATCCTGCTTCTTCAGGAGGCTCTATGTAAGATTAACTTTATTAAAAAGAACTCTGGCTGGAGAGATGGCTCAAAAGTTAAAAGCACTGGCAGCTCTTCCAGAAGTCCTGAGTTCAATTCCCAGCAACCACATGGTGGCTCACAACCATCTACAATGAGATCTGGTACCCAATTCTGGCACGGAGGCAGACGTGCAGGCAGAACACTGTATTCGAAATAATAAAATATTTTTTTAAAAAAGAAGAACTTTGTAAATTATGAGATGTGTAAGGTACCTCAGAAGTTCAAGTGAGAAATCACAGTCAAGCCTTCTGAGGCTCAGGAGGATGCAGGCTACAAGAAGCACTTCCCCTTGTGTTTCTACAATGGGAAATGTCATACACGTGACACGAGATGACAGTAATGGCCATACTGTTCATCATCTGGAACAGTCACACACAAACTGTGGGTTTCTACAATGGGAGCTACACAAGAGCAGAGTGAACAAACATATGGAGTTCTCAGATATGCACATGCAGGCTGAGACCCTGCCAAGGTGAAACCAGATTGAACTCGGGCATATGATGATCAGCTGGAAAATGCACACTCGGGCATATGATGATCAGCTGGAAAATGCACACCTAAGAAAGGCCAGCACTGACCACCAGGTATGGAGCCTTGAAGGTCTGGGTTCTTCTAAACGAAGACCCAGATGTTAGAGGCACAGTAATGTTTGCTCCGTGTGATGGAAACTCAAAGACTGAGTTCAACTGAGGCTCCAAGAAGCAAAAACCATCCCAACAGGCTGTTTAGTCCCTGTCAACCGTGCCAGTTTGTCTTCATCAACGTGACACAAACTCAAGCCACCCGGGAAGAGAGAATGTCAGCCGAAGAACTGCCTCCATCAGATAGACACGTGGGTGCGTTTCTGGGTCATGCTCTTGATTAACAATTGATGTGGAAAGGCCCACCCATTGAGCCTGGGCTGTATAAGCAAGACAGCCAGCAGGCCATGAAAAACAAGGCAGTCAGCGGTGTTCCTCCATACCTACTGTTTTAAGCCTGTGCTTTGAGCTCCTGCCCTGGCTTCTCTTGATTGACAGCTACCTGTAAACCAGATCCAGCCTCTCCTCCCCAAGTTGCTCTTGCTCATGGCATCAATCCTAGCAACAGAACTCAAACTAGAACAACTGTAAGAGTCCACAGCCAGCCGGGTGGTGGTGGCGCACACCTTTAATCCCAGCACTTGGGAGGCAGAGACAGGCAGATCTTTGTGAGTTCGAGACCAGCCTGGTCTACAAGAGCTAGTTCCAGTGCAGGCTCCAAAGCCACAGAGAAACCCTGTCTCAAAAAACCAAAAAAAAAAAAAAGAGTCCACAGCCAAACCTGTAGTCCCTGGCCTGCATGACCCAGAGACCTTGCTGGCTACCAAGTCAAGATAAGCTCTTAGATGCTAAGTCAGCAGAATGGGATCTGCAGTTGGGACCACATGCCTCTCCTGGAGGTGATCCTCAAGAAATGAAGTAATATGGGATGGAAAACAAGGAAGACAGAGAAATGCCAAGTGTGGAAGATGGCGTCATCCTGGCAGCACCGTCCTAGGGACTTTACAGTTACCAATAAGGGGAAAACAGATCCTGGGCATCGGACGTGAAAGGGGCATTTATCTTTTATAGATGTTTGTATATTGTTAATGTGTATGCAGACACTCTGTTTTCATTAGAGGGCTGAGTTTTGAGTTAAAACTTTTACAAGTAAGAGACAGCAAGGAGAAAGAGAAGCGGATGGAGGTGGAGGGGAGAGAAAAAAGGAATGGGGAAAGAGGGGAGGTTGGGTGGCTCTCTCACAGCCTCTCTGTCTTCTTGGCAAACGACAGCATCAAGAGGGAAACACTGATGGAGCCAAGTGGAAGTGCCCACTCACACACAAGTTTAATTTTCATGCCTTGGAGAACCGACAAGCAGCTTTCCAAAGTGGCCACGCCATTTTTACAACCTTCCAGCACCGTAAGAGGGTAAGTTCCAGTTCTTACATCCTCACCAACACTGCCCCATCCTGTGTGTGTCCACGGATTGTTCCTCATGCCAGCCACCACTGTTAAATCCTTAACCCATTGGTGTGTGTGTGTGTGTGTTGTTCTTGTTTTTAAATAAATAAAACAAGGAGTTTTTAGTTTATTTGGTGAGAATGCAGAAAAATGTGCTGACCACACTCCCAGAAGTCCAAGCTCCCCATTGCATAACCAGGACTTGCTAACTTGGTTTTGAAAGTATCCATAATTGCTAATCCCATCTGTCTCACTGGTGTCGTTGTGGCTGCCTCCAGAGAATCCCCACACCTTTTCATCTGCTATTTCGACATTGTGTGGGCCGAAGAACCAGATACTCTCATCCTCAGGAGATACATCTAGACGGAGGAGGAATAACAGACCCCCTGTTTCATAAACTAAGCTTCCAGCATGTCTTCAGGGTACTCTAATGTCCTTCTGGAGACAGTCTCCCCCCTCCACCCACACCATCTAGTTAGTTGAAATTGCACCTAAATGACCACCAAGAAGGCCCACAGCGTTTGCAAATTGATTTTACCTTGATGGAGGTAGATCTAGCCCGCAGGGTCCTCATGAGAAGACGTGCCTAATGCCAGCTGCCAACTGCTGGGAAACCATCTAGCCGGATGCACCCTGAGCCAGGGGAACACCTGAGGCTACAGAGAAGCTAAAACCTGGGGACTCCAAACCACTGTGCAAACTAAGCAGGAGTAACGGATTAAATGAGGATGCCTAACAGGCCCTATGCAATATTCGCTTGCTCTATTTTCATTAGAGAAACACAGCACAAAGGTTCAGAGAATCTATTAGCTCAGCGGATAGGCTGAGCCACGCCCCTAGTTTTTGTGAGAAGGCCAGGCTTAATACTTGGTTAAAGCCCCTCATCCCCTCAGGGTACGCTTTGTATCTTCTAGCTCAGGCATATCCCAAAACAGAAAACATGTCATTGTCGCAGCACACACACACACACACACACACACACACACACACACACACCCCGCCACCACCATCCCATAACACTCGGAATCAATGTTTCATGTCATTTTGCACAACTTGTCCACATCTTTGTCTCTGGAAGAGAAGACATGGGCCCCATGGAAGAGTCTAAATTCAATGTGAACTTCTTTCGGCTTCACCTATCAGAATGAGGGAAATGCCTTCTCCTGAGTTATGAGAAGCTACATAGAGAAAACAAAAAACAAAAAACAAAAAACACTGTGTAAAAGAAAGAAGGATATCTGACGAATGGTGATATAATTCTCATTATCATTTTATCATTTGTAGAGCTGCAAAGGCAGCTCTCCCTGAAGGGAAAGAACACTGGGTCATCCACCTAAGCCATTAGCACCTGTGGGTCAAAGTACTGAGTCAACCCAGAATCCACTCAGCGTCTCCACACCCAGTCAGTTGTGCAATGGAGTCCACCGTTCAGCACACAACACGTGCAAAGGCAGATACAAAGCCCCCAACTGTGAAAGCCGTCACTCTCTAAAAGATACACACCCTCTGTTCCCACCATACAAGCGTCCTACCTCCCAGCCATGCCTCCCATACTCCCCATAATTCCTTGCCCATTTTTGTTCCCCCTTTCTTCTCCCAGAAGCTTGCTGGAGACTTCCTCCCCAGTCACACATCCTCCTATATGATCTGGATTTTCGTCCATGTGTTTGGGCCCCGAGCAGTGCCTCCCTCAAGTACAATGCCCTGCCCTTTCAAATCTGCAATCCGTGGATTCCTGGAGGTTTCTCTGGAGGTTCTTGCAGACCAACCAAGCAAGTTGTTCCCTACTGGGGAAGATGGTCCTGTCCAAATAACCATGCAGCTTTAAAGAGCGAGCGGGAAGAGCAGCAAGACAGAAACCCTAGTGACCGATGAGTGACAGGTGTTAAAGGCAGACTGCCCTCCCTTCCTGGCTCACATTCCCTCTGAGAAAAGACTTTGGTGGGAAACAGCCAGATCTGAACGGGAGGTTCCGAGGAAAGGTAGGAAGACAACCTGCAGTGGAGGTAGAGAGGCGCCTAGCAGGAGCACTGGCCAACGTGCCATGCTGAACTGATGTGGACCAACCCACACCACATGACAATAAAAAAAAAAAAAAGAAAAACTCAAGGAAAACGGCTCCCTCTGGGCTGAGGAATGCTGAAGACTGACGGGAAGCTTGTGAAAGAAACTTAGTGACTGGATGAGAGAATTCAGCAAGATCCAGAGCAGAGCAAGGCAGCCATGTTCTGGTGACACCAAGAAGAGGGGGAGCATGCCGCGGACTGGATCCAGGCAGCACGCCTCCCTGAGGTCAGGTTAAGTGTGAGCTGGAGTTCTTTTGAGCATGTGGGATTACTGAGGGCAGAAGGAGAGGCAGAGGCCACGGGATCTAAAGCAGGGAGGAGGAGACGTATTTGACTTGAAAATAAGGCTTTCATTTTAGCAGTGAGAACCCCTCTTATGTGGTCATCAATTTTCCCAGACACGACACCCAGGAAAATATCACATATGTGGGTCACACGGAGCTGCTTGGTGATAGTGGGGTCTTTTTATGGCAACATCATTAAGCTATTTATAGCAAGCAATTAAAAAGGCTCTAAGTGGGCCACCACATTCCCATCTGGCGGCTCTGGCTGCGGCGGCGTAAAACAGACGATGAGATAAAAAGCTCCTGCACAAGACTGTGCTACAACTATATAAACACCATCACTGGACGCTTACAAATCCGCCGTGAGGTGGGCTTTACATTTTATTTTGTAAAGTCACTTCAATTATGCATGGGATGAATTACACACCATGCAGGCCACATTATGGGAAAACAAAGTTTATTTCATGCCAAGCTGGCATTAAAGCAAGCAGGTGGGCAGACACAGTCATAGGAACCTGACAGGCAAGCAGGAGATGTACTCAGGGTAGCAAGGATATTATCCTTGAGCTCACACAGACCAGAATGTGAGTCACAGCTTTGCCAATAAGGATGACACTGGGGATGCTGGTCTCTGGAACTTCGGTTTCTGACATATAAAACCGGTGCCTAGCAACTGGTGTCTGTGGGTGTTTGTTTGTTTGTTTGTTTGTTTTTGCATATGATGTGCCAATAGACTCTGGCACTTGACACGGCTCCGCAAATGACAGTTGCTTTATGCACCATGAACACAGCACAGGCCAACACCCCTAGTGGTGAACCTGCAGAAACAAACTGCCCCAGGAGCCCACAACTGATCACTTCTGCAGTCCTGGTCACTGGCAACTTCCTGCCAAATGGGCTTCACTAGACTATTGAGCATGCCCAGGCATACAGTACTCAAGTTCTCAGAAGTTCCCCTGTGCCTCGGCTGCACTTCAACACTGAACTTCCTAAACAAAGATTCCGCATGCTTCCCTGGAACTCTGTCAGGTGGCATGCATCGCCATCCGTGCACCGAGTCAAAGAGAACAGCCTGCAGAGTCTAACCTCTCCCTGGACGTTCCAGTCTTTCATGAACAGAATTTAAAAACTAGTTTGCCACATATTATCCGTTTATCTCTATTGACTCTAAGTCTAAAGTCTCTTTTCTGCCTATGCAAGATTGGTTCATAAACAGCCCCGTCTGTGGATCCCCAACTCCCTTACGCAGAATGCGGCTCAGCATCCCTCTGTCACGGAGAATGCTGAGTGCAATGCAAACAGCATGTAAGTGGTCCTCATAGTGTACTACGGAATGCATAAGTAGAACAATGTACATCTACACTGTACATGTGAAGGTTTTCAGTCCTCAATACAGTTCCGTGAATACAGATCTCAGACAGAGGGCCCACTGCATCTGTCTAACATATTGATTTTTATCACAATGTCCTTTGGTTTGTGTGTGTAGCTTGGTGTTTAATATGCCAAGTATCAAATCCCCCTCCAAGATTTTAAATTTAAATTTTGTTTTTAAAATATTTATTTCATGTAAAGTGTATGAGTGTTTGCCACCATGTACACCTGAGCATCACATGTGTGCAGTGCCTGTGGAGGTCAGAAGATGGCATCAGAGTCTCTGGACCTGGAATCACAGAAGGTTGTGAGCCACCACATGACTGCTGGGAACTGAACCTGGGTCCTCTTCAAAAGCAGCCAGTGTTCTTAACCACGGAGTCACCTCTAGCCTCTTCAACACCGTTTTCAGCTTTAGTTTATGGTGCTAGCCTCTTTCATTGTCTATTTGGAGCAGAATGAACACAGCTCTCTCAAGCAAACCTAAAGGAGGGGTTGTCTCTACAAACCCAGGGTTAGACGGAGATTTATTCCAAAACAGAAGTAAAGATCAGAGGATGTGCGTTTGGCCATATAAAGATTCATCAGTTCTCTTTAAGAGCCAAACCTGTGACAACCAAGTTTATAAAAACAATTTAGGAAAATATTTTTATTATAAAACTTTACTTTTTATCTTTTCTGAATTGATGTTAAGATTTTAAAAATGTAATGCGTTCCATTATGGCATGTGTCATTAAACTCTGTTATTCTTGGTAATATATACATCCTTCTTATCAACTCGCAAGTAAAACCACCCTGTAGAAAACGGTACAAAAATATATAAATATATAAGTCCAAGAAAAGCTAACATGCAAAGGATGTGGTATACAAAAAGCTGATGAAACCCAGCTTTTTCCATCAAGACTAGGAAAAGTCATTAAAGATGGTTGCTTCAGGAAACGGACCTATCACAGATGGCTAAGGACAAGTGTTATAAAAATTTTAGAAACAATCTGGCAACACCCACTGCAGAGATTATACTTTAGTAAGATCCAAAGACTGCTAAGGTTTCTTTACAATAAAAATATCAGCACAAAAAACATGCAAATTCACTCTCTGTACCAACACTTCTCCCAGCAAGACAGCAACAAAATGAATGCCTGCCAGCAGAGTAACAGTAGAATTATTATTAGTGGGTCCATACCACAGAATATTATGTTGCTATTAGAGACTGAATCAGAGCTATACAGGTTGGATTGGTGTATTTCTATGAATTCTGTTATAACAGAAAATTAAGATTTAGAAAAATATGTTTAAAATACCCTACACAAGCTGCCAAGGGAGAAAAGCAATCAGTAGTTTGACCCAGCTCTAAAGCCTGTGAACCACAACAGTGGCTGGCATAGCAAACTCTCCCTACATCTTGGGAGCAACCAACAGATGCCTAATTGGACTTACAGCCTGCTCGACAGGAGGGAATTCATGCCTGATACAGTGCACTGTGGGATGGACAGACCATCATTGGGACAGTGCACTGTGGGATGGACACACTGTCATCAGGACACTGCACTATGGGATGGATACATTGTCATCGGGACAGTGCACCGTGGGATAGACACTGTCATCAGGGCAGTACACTGTGGGATGGACACTGTCATCGGGACAGTGCACTGTGGGATGGACAGATGTCATCAGGACACTGCACAGTGGGACAGACACACTGTCATCAGGACAGTGCACTGTGGGATGGACACACTGTCATCAGGACAGTACACTGTGGGATGGACACACAGTCATCAGGACAGTGCACTGTGGGATGGACAGATGTCATCAGGACAGTGCACAGTGGGATGGACACACTGTCATCAGGACACTGCACTGTGGGACAGACACACTGTCATCAGGACACTGCACTGTGGGATGGACACACTGTCATTGGGACAGTGCACTGTGGGATGGACAGATGTCATCAGGACAGTGCACAGTGGGATGGGCACACTGTCATCAGGATTAAAGCCATCACTCAGAACACTGCTAGGCACACATGTAATCTTTAAAGACACATTTTATTGCTAGTGACCAGTGTGTACTCAGCTGAGCGTTGGCCCTGGCATCACTGACAAGCTCTGACGGAGCCTGATGGGACAGTTACCAGGACCAATCTCAAACTCTAATATTCAGACAAGAGAGACCGAGTAATCATCTCTTACTCGGTCTTAGTCTGAGAGATAGGTAATAAATTTTTGTGGCATAAAGAAACAATGTTCCATTACTTCTCTGACATCAGGGAAGAATGAACAACAGAGCAGAACTAATAATACAGAAGTAAATTTCATTTCATACAAGAATTGGAGGCAGTGTGAAGACGGCTTGGGAAATACCAACTACAGACTGCTCACTGCGGGCTTCTGTGTTCTTCCTCTGCCCCTCCCCTTTCCTTCTTCCTTCCACCTGTGTGTATGTGTGTACATGTGTATGTCTGTATATGAGTATATGTGTTGTTTTGTGTGCATGTATATATATGTATGTACATATGTATTGTGTTTGTATGTGTATATATGTGTGTCTCTGTGTGTAAACTTATACGTATGTATGTGTGTTCATGTATGAGTTTTTCAGGTGCACTTACGTGTGTATGTTTGTGTAATTTGTATATATGTGTTTGTATATATGTGTGTACATATGTATATGTATGTACATTTGTGTATCTGGATGTGTCCAAGTATACATGTGTGTACATATGTGTGCATGTGTGTCTATATACACATACATGTGAATAATCTCTACACTTCATTTCAAATATAAAGGTTGATTTGTTCCCAAATCACTCATACTTTAAGATTATAATATAACCCTGGAGGGGCCCAAATGAGAGCACTCTATATTATAGAGACCCTTGACCTGTGGTTGGTTTTGAGATGCATTTTTATCCTCAGATACTTGTGAATCTTCTGGGAGCTTGATTCAGCTTCACCGGGCACACACCACAAGGAGAAACGTGCTACCCAAAGCCACACTTCTCTAGGACCTCCGTCCCATAACCCCATGTGCATCTTTGCAGTGCCTGGGAACACAGTGTGGGGTCTCTTACTATCGAGGTGGAATCCACACACAATCAACCATTGGAAAGAATTCAGCGACATTAGTAGAGGCACAGTGTAAACCGCCACTTCCACCTAGGTGCCAGCATTTCTCAGCACAAAATGAAACCCATAGCCATTAAGCAGAGTTTCACACTCTCCCCACGCCTCAGTCCTAACTGCCAATCAGGCCAATTTACGTGTCTTTGGTATTTTGTACAAATGGCCTCTTTCGCCGGCGCGTTCTGAAGTCAAGCGACACCACAGTATGTGTCAGTCCCCTGCCCTCCTTCACAGTTAGCTACACTCCATGGACACACACCACGGTTTACTGACCCATGTGCCTCTGGGTTACGGCCCCCTCCGTGACCATGGATATTGTTCCCTGCTACGCGTACACCACCCTTTACTTCCCATCTACCTCTTTTGTGAGGGGAGGGAGGGGCTCGAGGCAGGGTTTCTCTGTGTAGCCCTGACTGTGCTGAAACTTGCTCTGTAGACCAGGCTGGCCTTGAATTTATAGGGATCCGCCTGCCTCTGCCTCCTGAGTGCTGGGATTAAAGGTGTGTGCACCATCGCCTGGCTTCCCATCTACCTTACCTCTTCGTGAATCCTTAGACACTGTTTCCCCCTCAGCTACTGTTAATAGCTCTGCTATAAATACATATGACAGTTTTGGTTTGTCTTACATCCTTTTGTCTTGCTTTTTTTAAAAAAGAAATCTACCAGAAGTAGAATTCAAATTTTAAAATGACTTTTAAATTTCCATATTTAAAAATGCATCATGAGATAATAATAAATAAAAAAGGAAAATGTTTTCATGTATAACAAATATTTATATAATTTGGAAACTGTTTTATTGATGCCTTTGTGTTACCCCAACTTTGGGTCAGTTTATTGATGCTTTTGTGTTACCCCAACTTTGGGTCAGTCTAGATATAGAAACAATTAACAATTTAAAAGGAAACTCTGCCCTAGAAATATATTCTACACAAAGTAAAACAGAAAAAGTCCCTGTTTTTTTTTTAAGTCTTATTTGTCCTTTGATTTCTCCAATTTAAAATACCAAGCTGTCAACTAGCTTGCTCCTCCAAAAAAAATTAATAAAAACAGCTTCTGTGGCTACAAGAAGGTTGACTATTAAAATATTAAAAATTAACATGTGACAGAGAAGAAAAATGTCAATATAAGGAACGCAGAAGCAGCCCAGACTCCCAGGCCCACAGGGAGACTCCAGCTTCAGGATGGTGAAGGGGACATGGGTCATTACGAAGCTCAAGAAGAAGATGAAATGGAGACAGAAAGACAGACCTGCCTTGGGGGTGGGGATGGAGGTGGTAGCTGGGCTGTCCCGGACTGCCTAGTTCATTCCTGGGAGGGGGGGTCTAGAACCAGGAAAGTAGGTGGAGAAAACCAGTTCCCAGTTCTTGTGACTACAGCCCTGAACAACTGTGAGGGGTGCAGAGAGCTCCTGTGAAAAGCCCGGTTTTATGTTATGTTTGCTTGGGGATTGGTGTTTTACAGTAGGCCAGATGGGGGTCGGGTATCTGCCCTCCTTTGCCACTTTCTGTTGTGATGAACGCCATGGACAAATCAGCCTGGAGCGGAGAGGATTTATCCCATCTTACAGGTGAAAGCCCCATCATGGAGGGAAGCCAAGGAAGGAATTCAGGTCTTGGAAAGCAGAAACCACAGAAGAACTCTGCTCACCAAGGCTTGCTCCCCTGGCTGACTCAGCTGCCTCTCTCATCAGTACCGCCTTCTTACAGTATGGTCTTCTTACATCAATCAAGAGAATGCCCCATAGACCCACCCACTGATCAAACTGATGGACCTAATTCCTCAGTTGAGGGCTCCTCTTCCCAGGTGTGTCAACTTGACAACCCATGCTGATTCTGACAGTATCTTACATGGAAACGCCCCGGTGATCACAAGGCAAGGAGAATGGCCCACAAAGGAAAGTATGCAGCCTTTGTGGGTTCTCGGGGCCTTCATTTCCCCAGCAATAACTCTCTTTCTACTTCTTTGACTAAAGACTCCATAGGACACTTGGAAAATCTAATAGCTGTAGGACCACGTATGTTAGTAAGCATGAGACTTGAGGCAGTTATTTTTTAATATCAAATTAATTCTATTCTGTAGCCTACACTCCTGTTTTTAAAAATATCTAACCTACTTTTCACTGTGCACAGCTGGCTTTAGGGGAGGTTAAAACATCACGACCTATCGCAACAGCTGGGAAGACAGCACTGCCCTTATTCTAGTAAGTTCTTGAGAAATCAAAGATACATTTGCCATAAAGTTTTTCTCACTTGCTCGTATGCATGAAGGGCTGGAGCACAGGAGTGTGTGCATGCTCTCCAGTTCACGTGGAGTCAATTATGGGGTAAATGGGAGGTATGAGCCGAGGACAGAAATCTCCCAGATTAGTTCTTTGAAAGGGGAAATGTGTCTAGGGGCCATGAGATTCAGGGTCCTCCCCTTTCTCCTTCTTCTTGTGTTAGTTACCCAAGTCGTAGTCTTTAGCCCTCACAGGCAGCTGACCTGTGTCTTGGGCCATAGGTGCCATCCTCTGCCCACTGTCAGAAACCAAGTCTCAGCAGTCACCCAGCAGGCTGACCTTCAGCTGGACTCTCAGGACGCGTGATGTCTACCTGCCCCACCCAGAACAGCTGGGAGCCTTAGCCTGGCATCAGGAGGGTGGCAAACAGAGAGTTCCTCTGGTAGGCTGAAACGCTCCCTTCCTCTATGGCACAGCTGTCAGGCACTCCAAGAATCTGTTCCCACAATTTCCCCATGTCTTAGTTGGAGTTTGTAAGAGTTGTGTAAGCGTTGACCACAGCATCTCTTCCAAAGAAAACATTTAATTGAGGGTGGGTTAGAGTTTCAGAGGTTCAGTCCATGGATGAGCCTGGAGCATAACAATAACGGGGGCATGGCGGCATGCAGGCAGACGTGGCGCTGGAGCTGAGAGTCCTGCATCTTGACTCAGAGGCAACAGAAAGCTGGCTGACTTCACACAAGTGAAGCTTGAGAAAAAGACCCCACAGTGACACACTTCCAACAGAAGGTGTGGCCCACACTACTGGTGTGCCTTCCAGTCCCAAGGACCAGATTAAAGGTGTGTGTCCTCCAGCCTCCACCAACGAAGGCCACACTTCCTCCAACAAGTGCCACACCTAATAGTGCCGCTCCCTTCCTTATGCCAAGTACATTCAAACTACCACACCCTGGCAAGCCTCATCCTCGTGCTTCTCTGGGCTTCACCCTGTCAGTCTCAGCATACCTAGCCTGAAGCCCTCACTCCCTCCATGGTCCTCACAGCTCTCCTAAAGGAGCAGAAGCCCCATCATACACAGAAATCGTTCATATGTCTCAGTAAGTGGGAAATGCCACATAGCCTCCTGAAATATGAACAAGCCAGCCGCCTCTCTCCTCCCCCAGCCTCCTCTCCTCTGCTCCTCTCAGGGGCACAGGGGCTCACCTAGGGGTCAGGCACTCTGTGCTAACCCCTGAGACAGGGCAGAGATGATAACCAAGTGACACTTGGCCTTTGGGTCTCCAAAGCATCAAAGGAACCAATGCAGAATTGTGAGGAGGGAAAAACAAGCTTACTTATCACCCCCCTACATTCTTCACACACTTACACACACACCCCGCATCACCCACACACACATGCATACACACACACACACATACACACACAACTGCCACTAACACGGGAAGACCGGACAGATCCCGAGAAAGGGGCAGAGGATGGCACTTGTAATTGTCAGTTCTCGAGACAGAGTCTCCACCCTTCTCCAGCCACACTAGCCACTCTGTATTCCAGCAAAGAGCTCGACAAAAGGGGCTGACTGTTGCAACCAGGCTGCAGTGTGCGCAGGAGTGTGGATGCTCCCTTGACAGATGCATCTGATGGTGGAATTACTGCATTGTTTTGTAGTTTAAACTCTAATTCCATAAGTCTAACTGACTAATAGTCGGCTGAACATGGCATGGAGAAATCATGAGCCCATCTCTACAGCAGAGTCCCGCATAAGCTCCTGCCTGCTCAAGACTGGCTGTGAATTCTGGAACACGATCTCCCTTGAGAAGCAGCACAAGGAACGGAAGCCAGCAGGACACTGGCGTGGGTCAACGTGTAATCTCAGTCAAAGACTCGTGTCCCTGGCCTTTACTCCTCGTTTGCAAGCCTGTGGGAATTGAGATCCTTCATGGAGCATCTGCAGATAGAATGCGACCAGCACTGTGCTCCATGAGGAATGAAGGTGAGCACACATCTGTAGTGCATCAATGTTGACATCCTAACCCGATCACACAGAACACAGCCCATAAACACGTGCCGTGAAGGTTTGCTTTGTGTTGTCAGTGAGGCCACAGCACACAAGACACAGCTGTGGAGGCATGTCTGAAAGTGTGGTTTACGCTGGTCACCTAGAACCGACTGGCGATGACTCAATGTCAACTCCTATGATGCAGGTGGGCCTCGCACAATCCATGGAAGGCTTGAAGGACAGGCCCGGGGGCTTCCCCATTTAGAAGGGTTCTGCACCAAGACAGCAATCCAAGCCCCATTGAGGTTCAATGCCAAGTCAGCTAGCATCCATGTCTCAGACTCACCAGCCCTTCAAGCTGGTGAGTCAAATGCAGAAAGTAGTTGGGAGATGTTCTCGGCTGGTGAGATGGCTCCGCGAGTTAAATAAGGATGCTTGCCACCAAGTCTGCCAACCTGAGTTCCATCCCTGGGCCCCACAAAGTGGAGGTAAGAACTGGTCTTCATGTGTTTCTTCTGCTTAGCTAATTTCCAAGACTTCACTTCATAGGCTGCATCAAAATCATTAACTCGGGACTAGAGAGATGGCTTAGAGGTTAAGAGCACTGGCTGCTCTTGCAGAGGACCCCAGTTCAGTTCTCAGCATGGGCATGGTGGCCCACAACCTTCATATACACACATATAAGTAAAACATTCATACTCGTACAATTAATGTCTTTAGTTCATAAACTATGCTTCTGTTTTCTTTAACCAAAAATTAAACTTTATGTACACACTGGATAACTAAATAGAAGACAATACCATCTCTATGGACACAACAGCACCCAATTGGATCCTACAAGCCCAGCTAAAGCTTAACTAAAAGTGGACCACATCCTAGGACAGTGACTTTCTGAAGTGACAGAGATTAAAATCTCAATCGTGTGAACACTGTCAAAGTGCCCTAAATCACAACAAAACAAAAGAGCTTTCATGGTCTGCAGAAACAATATTTTAGAAGCACATAATGATTCTTAGGATTTTTGTTTTAATTTTATGCATATAGGTATTTTGCCTGGAGGTATGTATGTGCACCACATGCATGCAGTACCTAGGGAGACCAGAAGAGGGCATCAGATCTCCTAAACTGCAGGTGGAGATGGTTGTGAGCCACCATATTGGGTGCTGCAAACTGAACCAGGATCCTCTCCGGCCCAAGTTTTAGTATGTTTGCACAAAAGATTTGCAGAGGTTATAAGAAAAATTTCAAATCCTGGAAAGATGACCTCAAACTCTCATGCGAGAGGTTGATTCAGAATGTGCAACTGTGTGCAGCTATCTCTGAATTTTGTTTGCTTTTCTAAATCCTCGGACAAGAAACCAGAGAGCTAGACAATAAAATGGCTGCCAGCCACCACACTAACCATGATGGGGTTTATGCAATTAAAACGTGAAGGGGAATTTACCTAATTAAAATTAAGTACTAGCTGTCTCATTTGATTAGCCTTTTCCTTCACACTCTCAGGTCCCATAACGAAACACTGTCAACTTAATGAAAATTGACTTTAATAAACTCAGCCAATTCCTGTCCACCACAATTGTTAATCCGTGTCAATCTCATTTCACTACCGGAAAAGCCGTTATGAATCTGCCGGCACTCCGATTTCCCTAATGATGTTAATTGATTTTTTATTACTCATTCGGCATTAACATCATCTGCTCTTCATAACAAAGACAAACTTAACCACCATAAACTTGCACTCTCTTCAAGTCCATGCCTTCCAGAAACATATCAGATGGAGTTGTGTCTGCCTGATGTTATGAAGCCAGAATGCTGGGAGGCTGGGAATCCCAGCCCTGAGATGGGTGGAGGAAGGAAGGGATGGAGATGGACATCCAAACCAAGGAGCTGCTGATTCAAAGAGGGCCATGCAGCAGCCTGGGAAGGGAGTCCGTGGTGTCTTTAGAGCACTCATATGGTGTATCAGAGATGGTGACATACCACACAGGGTGCGTTCTCTTTAACGTTCACTTGGAAGCTCCACAGCCATAGCTACTTTTCCTGCTTCTTGCTACAGTGGTATATGTTTGTATACTGTCCTTCATGTGACAGCCACCCCCACAGGAGATGCTGAGTGATAGCAACACCTCCACAGAGGGCATGACGTTTACGTTATGTGCACTGCAAACGCTTCTTCCGTTCAGTGCTCATCACAACTGCAAAGTCCACTACGTTTCCGAGGGTGGGTATGAGGGCAGAGGGGCTCCAGACCTGCTCAAGGCCAAACCAACACAATCGGGACCCAAAGCTACCTCACACACCCACACCTGGGCCCTGAGCACCAAGGGAGACGGAACGAGCATCTTCAGTGTAGGAAGAACACAGCGAAATGCAGGTTCGCTCCTGGGAAGTGGGAGTTCTCAAAACACAGTACTTAGTGTGCAGTAAATGTTCTGGCAGCTTAAAAGGGAGTCTCTGGTCAGCACTTCTGCACACACACACAAAAATGATCAAATGTTAGCTTAAAATATTTAAACTAGGCAGATGCTCACATATGAATGTTAGTATCAAACTCATTTTCATGTGTTCAAGGAAAATGTTAGTCTTCCATAAATTAGGAAACTGAAGAATTTAGCCAGGAATTCCTCACTTTCAATGATCACACAGAGGCAGGGCTGCTGTCTAGAAGGCCTGTGTAGCTCAGACGACCAATCTTCTACACCAATGTTACGTCGCAGATGCTTCCACCTGGGACAAGTCACAATGGAACTGAGTGACCCAAACTAGCCTGTGAACAAGAGGCAAATGTCTCCTCACTCATGTCACCATCAGACTGGGAGAGCAGCGGCATTTATTACTTTATGATTCGAATGATAACTGAATCAGTCTTAGTAAGAGGATGCTTCCTGCCTGACAAGACAGGTTTGAAGCTGGTTTATTTTCCAGAACAGGAGGCGGTGAGCATGTCCTTTCTTAATGAAAATGGCCATCCACCACAGATCCCATCTGCCCCTTGATGGACACATGCCGATCTTAATGCAATTTCCATGCCTTTCCAGAGCCCAGCATGCAGAAATTATCTCTAGATATGCCAAGATAGTTCCCTGATGGAGAGAGTCCACACACACAAGCTACACAGACAGATGCCCACAACCCTCCCCACCAACCAGGACCAACACTGACCACAGATGGGGGGCAGAGGGGAGCGGAGGGAAAGCCCCTCTGCCAATCACCCCCACACACAGCCACAGCAGATATCTGATTGACAGGATCTGTGCTCTTGACCAGACAGAGCAGGCACATATACTCATACACAAGACGAGGGAGATACATTGTCACATTTGACTATTTCCAAGGAAGAGGAGGTAAGCATTGATCCAGGAAGAAAGACAAAATACGCATGTCTGCATTGGATGGTGCGGGTCCTTTTGTCCCTGCATTCTGTATAAAGAGAAATCTGCAATAGACAAGTGCCCCAGAACTGGGTCCCTTAGGAAGCACACCTTAGCGCTCCCTCCCCAAAAGACGAATGCATCCATGGTCAGTATTTCCTGATACTCAAGCCAGCAAGAGTGGCTCGGCGGCTCATCCACCACCCCGGAGGAATCACATAAAAAGCCCACTGAGCTCTACTTTTTGGGTGTGGCTCAGCTATGTCTCCCACAAAGGTTTGCGTGAATGTATCCAATGAGGGTCGACACCAAGATGCTGAGTAGAACCTTTAAGGTGTGGGTCCTGGTGGGAGAGCCTTAGGTCTCTGCCTCGTGTTCCTGGGAAGTCAATCTCACATGCCTCGAGTGGTTCTGCCAAGAAAGCGGTTATAACAGAGCATTTACCATCTCTCTCTTTATTAGTAGTAATATTATTATTATCATCATCACCATTATCTCTGTATTAAGCTGCTATCTGCTTGCTTCCCAGAGGTCTCCCACTATTACTCTGCACCAGCAGGCAATACAGACAGGGGGTGGCCCTCACTGAGAATGGGTAAAGCCATCCGGACTTTGAACATCAGCGGCTGTGAGCCTCTGCCCTTCATAAGCAGCCAGTGTGGGGACCCCATCACGGAGACTGAAAAGCAATGCACCAGATGTGGCCAAAGGAAGCATTCTGTTTCCAAATGGGATGAGACAACACTCTCTGCCGAGAATCACAGCGAGGACAGTGGGAGATGAGGCTCAAAAGCTGACATTTGCCAGAAAAATCCCTTGGTCCTGAAGGCTTAGGACTCTCCTCCCAACCCAGAGGCACCAGGGAGCTTGCTGGCTCCACGCCCACCCCACACACACACTGGGGAAAGCATTCTGAAAAGAAAATATGGAAAGTTGTAGTAATTCTCCACTAGGAAATGCAGGGTTTCACTCTGTACTGGTTGTTGCAAGTGACAGAACTGTCTCTGTCCTCCCAGGCCTCCCAACAAAATGTCCATCATTCTGATGCAATGCATCATTGTCCACCAGAGTCCACCAAATGGTTGCTGTGACAGCCGGTAAAAACCACAGCCCTCCCCTGTCTATACCAGATCTTCGGTGCCTACCCAAACCCTCCCCTGCTCACCTCATCCCTCCCCTATCCACCCCAGTCCTCCTATCTACCCCAGCCCTCTCCTGCCTACCTGCCCTCCCCTGCCTACCTCAGCCCTCCCCTGCTCACCTCAGCCCTCCCCTTTCCATCCCAGCCCTCTCCTACCTACCCCAACCCTTCAGTGCCCACCCCAGCCCTCCCCTGACCACCCCAGCCCTTCAGTCCCCCCAGCCCTCCCCTGCCTACCTCACCCCAGCCCTCCCCCTCCTCTGCCCTCCCCTTCCCTCCTCAGACTAGCACTTCTATCACTTACAACTGGTAAATGACCCTGGTAATCAATCAAGTGCTACACAGACACACTGCTGATAAAACATTAACCACGTTTTCTTTTATCTTTCCCTTTTCCTATCTTTATGTCCTAGATCTCAAATAGATTAAAATTAATTGAGGGCAGAGAAAAATGATCCCCTACAGCTCTATCCACTAGACCTCCCTCAATGGGAGTGCATCTCTTAGAGGAGCCATCTGTTGGTGCAAGACTAGGAAATACGACTATCAAACCAAGGAACTGGATTGCACATACTTAACATTTTTCTCAACTTTTTAGTAGCTTGCAGCGACTCTGCACCTTGATGGTGCTGGTATGCTATCTCATATGTACACAGCGTTTGTTAAACAAACTCAACACAAGCGTTTCTCCCGCACCATGTTAGCAGCCCCTCTCTTCTGGACTCAGACAAAAAGACGCCGATAGGTTACTGTGACTCAGCCACTCACTGCGCTACAGGACATCAGCGCCCGCTCCATCTGACTGTTTGTGCCCCATTTACCCAACCTCCTGGGGGCCTCCAGAAATCACTGCTCTGCATCCAGATCAAGTTGTTTTTGGTTGGCTGGGTCTGGGCTATTTCACCTAACAGAATGCCTTCCGGTGACATGCGTTTTGCTGTAAATGACAAGACTGTTCTTGTCTTGGCTGAGTACTGTTCTATGGTGCATAGACACTCAATCCAGTCATCCAATGATTGGTACCTAGGCTGGTTACTTATTGTTGTTATCATGACTGAGCTATCCCACAGCTGACTACAGAGCTAGAGGAAATGAAACCAACACACCAGAGAGATACTGTGTTTAACTCAATTCGCATACACTTACATCTGTGACCCGACTACCACCATGGAGAACAGAGGGTTCCTGCTTTTCTATGGCCTCCATAGGGACAGAAAAATAAGCAGCACAAGACTTTGGCCTTGATGTCTCAAGAATGTAGCTCTCACAGTCATGAACCCTCAGGAAGTGAGCTGAATAGTAAGGATACAAATTTTCAAACAGCCATAAAGTAAATGTCCCCATAGTTTCTAATGGATACACATAATTTATGAGCATCATTTAATATAACAGAATGAATATAATTCTATTAACTAGCTGAATTAGCTTTGAAAGTCACTTGGCTCCAAATTTAAAACACCTATCATGTTTTTTTGTATTATAAAAGTCTTTAAAACACTTTCAATCCCAACAGAAGCATAACTCATTATCACACAGAGTAGAAAAAAAAAACTATGAAACAATAAAACCTATGAAACAGTGTCCCTTTAAAGACAGCAATAAGAGCCGGGCAGTGGTGGCGCACATCTTTAATCCTAGCACTTAGGAGGCAGAGGCAGGTGGATCTCTGTGAGTTCGAGGCCAGCCTGGTCTACAAGAGCTAGTCCCAGGACAGGCTCCAAAACTACAGAGAAACCTTACCTCAAAAAACAAAACAAAACAAACAAAAAAAAACCAGCAATAAAAGGCTTATTTTGCTGTGTCCTCTAAGCAGGCTGCTGTCCCCAGGGCTCAGGAAACTGCTGTAAGCGGTCCCCTGTGGTCAGATCTGGGAGGTAGGAAACCCACAGCTGGGATGGGGACCACTTTATTATCATTGGTTAATAAAGAAGGCAGAATCAGAGAGATGCCACATAATTGCCAGAGGAGAAAGATGCCCGCTGCCAGTACCAGTATACCACAAGCCTCGTGGTGAAATATAAAATAATAAAAATGGGTTAATTTAAAATATAAGAGCTAGCTAGCAATACACTTAAGCTATTGGCCAAACAGTATTGTAATTAACACAGTTTCTGTGTGATTATTTACGGTCAGGGCGACCAGGAACGAACAAGCAGCCTCCAACAGCAGGGACCACCTCCATGGCAGCAGAGGATCCTCGCTCCCTTGTTCTTCTGAGCACAGCTTGGCCATGCGGCTTGCATCTCAGTCCTCAGATCCTTCTAGGGCACTAACTCTGACAGGCTGGCTCTAGGCTCTGAAATACTCCTTAGGGCCCTTTGATTCTTCTTTCCTGTCTTTTCTGCTTTATTTTACTGTTTTTTTTTTATTGCTTCTGGAGTAGGGTCTCCAACTTTGATCCCAATCCTAAATTAATCAAGTCATTAAGCTCAACTGTATATCTAAATCTTTGATTAAAAAAATTAAGCTCTATGATTGAAAATACTATAGGATATAGTCTTTTAGCACTAGAAAGATCATGAACTTCTATAGAGATGATGCATCTCTGAAGAAATAGGCATGTTAACCCTGGTTTGAACATGATGTATATCTATATTCAAACATTACATGATAGGGCTAGAGAGATGGCTCAGAGACTAAGAGCACCGCATGCTCTCCAAGAGGACCCTGGTTCAATTCCCAGCACCCACAGCATGGCTCAACCAACTGTAACTTCAGCCCAAGGGGATAACGACACCCTCTTCTGGCCACCATTGACACTGCATACATGTGGTACACAGACACACACAGGCCAAAAAAAAAATAGTCATAAAATAAAATGAGACAAAAATACCCAAATCACATATGAAAATATTTTTATGTATTAGTGGTATGTATTAAAATTTTCAAAGCATTAGGCCACCCACAACTCCAGTGGCTCCATGCTCCCATGCTCACGGCTGCTTACAATTTATGATGCAAATGGGTCCCAACTTTTGCTTCTTTTTTTTTAACCTCAGCTTGTCTCCATTAATTATGAGAAGAAAAAAAAACACATTGAGGACACATCCCACCAAAGGAATAGTGAAGCAATTCTGTGTGGCAAGCACACACCCTCTAACCCCCATTATACCTTTCCAAGCTCTACTTATGGTGGACAGTATTAGTCCAGTTTGGCTGCTGTAACAAAATATCATAGTCTATGTAGAAGCTGTGGCTTTAAGAACCACTTGGCTGGCACTTCTAAACTTGGGCAGCTTGTCTCTGATGCTTTGGGGAAAGACAGCTCCTCCAGAGATCTAGTCAAGCGCAGTGCCTTGAAATATTCTGCACTTCGTGGGGAACTTCCATTCTGATATCTCAGAAAGATTTCAGGAGAGTGTCATATCGATCCCTCAGAGTAAGGCTGATGAAATACGCACAAGGAGCCCCCAATACACCTAGACATGGTCGCTTCAAGACAGGCCCAACCACAGATCAGACTAGCCACCCAACAATAGTTAAGAAAGCGCACTGGCTGTTTTCCCAGAGGACCCAGGTTTGGTTCCCAGCACCTACATGGCAGCTCACAAAGGTTTCTAACTCCAGTTCAAGGGAAGATGACGCCCTCTTCTGGCCTCCATTGGTACTACATGCACATGCTACAAACACGAACTATAGCAAAGGAAGGGCGTGCTTTGCTAAGATCAACATCCCCAGGACACCATAGGCTGTGAATATGGAAGCTCAGAGCCACTCAGCTACGTAAGTAACTTAATACTTTTTAAATTTTACTTTTAAAATACTTTTTAAATTTTTAAACATATATAAAATTTAAAAAATATAAAAGTTTTATATTTATGAGGTACTACGTAATGTCGCTTTTTTCCATTTTGTTTAGTCTTCATCTTTGACACTCGGGAAATGATGTCTTCCTTCTTGTTTCCTTGGTTACTTACAGTCTACACTGCCCTGTGTCATTTTTCTACATTCAACTGGGCACAGACAGACTTCTTAAAGCCTTCCTGAATGCTCTGTGTTTCAGAACCAGTGACCTTTCTGCCTCTGGTAGATCTTCCTGCGTGGTGGACATGTAACCTGACTCACCAGGTAATATCTCCACATGGCTTTTCTGTCTCCTTAGGACATCAGTAGTGTGACCTGACTCACCAGGTAGTATCTCCACATGGCTTTTCTGTCTCCTTAGGACATCAGTAGTGTGACCTGACTCACCAGGTAATATCTCCACATGGCTTTTCTGTCTCCTTAGGACATCAGTAGTGTGCCCAAAGCTCCAGGTGGCCTGACAAAGACAGTCCAGACTTCAAACTTGACATCTGAGACCTTCCTTAACTCTGAGGTTATTCCTTGCTCCTCCAGAACCCCATGAACACAGTCTTTTTCTGGGTACACAGCAGGCTCCCCTGGCTACTTACAGCCCTCACCCACCACATCCACTCATCACCCCATTTCTCTGCACACCTGATTCTACAGACTAACATCCAGTGTGACAGACAAAGCCTCCTCTAAACTTCCTGGATAGGAGTAAGCCCTCTGTGTTGGTTCGTTTTTTAACTTGACACATACCAAAATCATCTAGAAAGAGGGAACCTCAATAAGAAAATTATTGCATCCAATTGGCCTGCAGGCAAGTCTGTGGGTTATTTTCTTGATTATTGATTGACATGGGACAACTCAGCCCCAGCTCACTGTGGGCGGTACCACCCCTAGGCAGATGGTCCCTGAAATGTATAAGAAAACAGGCTAAGCAAGCCATGAGGAGCAAGCAAGTGGCACTCCTCCATGGCCTCTGCTTCAGTGTCTGCATCCAGGCTGCTGCCTGGAGTCTCTTCACTCAGTGATAACCTATGCATGTAAATACTTGGTAAATAAATCCTTTCGTCCCCAAGCTGCTGTTTGGACATGATGTTTCCCACAGCAACAGGGAGGCTAACCAGGACACCCTCCTTCCTGGAAACTCCTCTAGACCCCACTGAGTTTTCCCTATGCTTGACCTCTGCCTGCTGCAGTCCATACACCAGACTCTCCGACAAGGCAGTAAGCCCCCGCTCACATCTGGACAATGTCCTTTACATCATAGATGCCTTCAGCCAGGGCCATGGGGGACCAGGAGAAAGGGAAAGAGGCATTTAGGTGTCCTCATTGGTTCATTGTACTTGCTCTGACTTCTGAAGAACACACTCCCTGTTGTCTTTGTGCTCTCTCATTGGAAACTTACTAATATACAATGTATCATCACAGGATTTTCTTTTAAATCCCTCTCAGCATCACATCTTTCTATACTTGCGAGGCCATTACTTTACCAGGGAGTGTAACATATGGTAAAAGATATGGTAGGCCTGGCCCACGCCTTTAATCCCAGCACTCGGGAGGCAGAGGCAGGGGGATCTCTGTGAGTTCGAGACCAGCCTGGTCTACAAGAGCTAGTTCCAGGACAGGCTCCAAAGCCACAGAGAAACCCTGTCTCGAAAAACCAAAAAAAAAAAAAAAAAAGATATGGTAGGCCTACCTACCTTCTGGTTCCCTTTGACAGAGGCAGCCACAACGACTCCCCCAATTTCCTCAACAGTTCTGGATGCTAATGAGAATAATGACTGTCACCTTTCCACACGCAGGCGAGATTATGGAAACACAGTGGCTGCATGCAGGTTTCAGGTGTACAGGAGTCTGCCCGCACTAATCAGTACCAGGAAAATAAGTTTGCCATGTGTCCCTGGATAGATCTCTTCTCCCATGGCTCACTTCTATACGAAGCCTGGCAGGCTATAGCCTGTGCTGAGAAAAAAGTTACCAATGTCTGGGGACGGGAAATAGAGGATTCTGGGAAACTCTGCAGCTTTCTTAATTATGTAAAGAGCTGGGGGGAGGAAGAGAGAATATAGGTGGACCCTGTGGTGTAGAAGCATAAAATAGAAACCACAGGAGCAAGCTCTGCAACCCTACAATGTTGGCATCACCACTGGCTAAATGAAGTAAGATATTCAACATAGGAAAGATCACACACCTTACAAAGCATGGGCCTCACTGGTAAGATCAGACAGCTGCATCTCCCACTAACATAACATAGTCCAATTTAGATGGCATAAATGTGGTTTTTTAATTTTAACTATTAATTATTTTACCATTATTAAAATATAAATCTAATAACGATTAACATTGTATGACTCCTCACTAAAAAAAGGGGGAGGCTGTGTGACTGCTTTACTTTTCTTAACACCTATTTCTCATAAACCCCTATGAGAGCGGAACAGTTAGTATTCTCATGGTTCACTGGGCAAATAAAACACACAGAGATGGACTCGCTTGCTCTAGGCTACAATACCGGGAAGAGAAGGAAGCAGACTCCACACTCTGAAGGAATGATGTTTTCATACCTAGGTGTTGTATTTAGGACGAGGCTAAGCCCGATGTGGTGGTCTGAATGAGAAATGTTCCCTACAGGCTCAGATTTTGAATACTTGGTACCCAGCTGGTGGCACTGTTTGAGTAGGCTTAGGAGGTGTGGCCTTGCTGGAGGAAGTATCTCACAGGGGACAGGCTTTAAGGTTTCAAAGTCATACACCACGCCATTCCCAGTGGCTCTCTCTGCTTCATGCTAACAGTTTAAGACGTTAAACTGTTCCAGCCTCCATGTCGGCCTACTGCCATGTTCCCCTCCACAGTGTACTGATGGACTCCTTTCCCTCCAGAACCAGAAGCCCAAATCAACTCCTCCTTCTCTAAGTTGCCTTGGTCATGGTGTTTTATCACAGCGATAGAAAAGTAACTAAGACATCTAGTTAGGATCAGTAAATCATGTCACAGGCTGTACCTGGATGTGGCAAGAATGATACACACAGCACTCAAACTCTAATATTTGAGGCACCTCTTGTCTAAATGTTGCATCATGATCTTTTATGTCCTCTTGACAGGACCAGCCCCAGTTCCTGAAACTCAGGGCATTCTATAATCATCAGAAGTAGAAAGAAACTAGCGAATGGAGGCTGCTCCAGGTCCACCCTGCTCTGTAGTCCAATGCAAAGGTACAATACTGCACAGCAAGTAGGTGGTAATGCAGGTGTAGGCAAACCCTAAGGAAATGTCAACAGGGACCCCACATCCTACCCTACCATTATCACAATAGACAGGCCTGTCTTCTCACACTCACCTCCACCTAACAGTGAGAAACACACACACACACACACACACACACACACACACACGTACACCCTTGGGGTGCTTCAGGGCCACAAATGTTCTCTGAATGCCACTGTCTTAAACTCTCAAGATGAACACATTATTATTATTTTAGAGTCACAAAGTGAACTTGGCATTGTTCCCTGTCTTTCCAAATACTGAAGCAAGAGGAAAAGAAAAAAAATTACAAAACAAAACTTGCCCTTTCTTTTGAGATGTAAATCCCAGCATGTAGCATCAAGCCTGCCCCATTTGATCCAGATTCGCAATGAATACAGGAGGAAGGAGGAGGGTGCAGAAGCCTTTGAAAACAGGCGCACCCGTGCAGGGCCAACAATCTGCTGAGAGCACACTGCGGGCGTGAACGCCAACTGCAGAGGCATTATGGAATAAGCAGGCAGCTTTGCAGAACTCATGGTGATTGCTCTAACAGAGGTCCGAGGTCATGGATGTGTGCTTGCCAGCCTATTGTCGGCCTGGAAGAGACAGTGGTATTATGGGAAGAAGCTAAAGGATTTCAAGGTAAACAACACGGGTCTTAATCTAGGTATCTTGGGAAGAGAGACAAACTCATAAGTGGCTTCCAGTTTATTTTCCCCGAAAGGAGGGCCACCTCCACGAGGTCTGTCCCTTTTCTGAAGCCCGCCTCTCACAGACCCTGGGAAGCTAAGAACAAAGGAACCCAGGAGACTGTCACCACCATCGTCACATGAAATAGCGATGCTGGAAAAGCAGCTGCGCTGTCAGGAGAACTTGAGGTTTTGCAGAGGACCCACGTTCAGTTCCCAGCAGCCACATGGAGGCTCACACCCATCTGGAACTCCAGATCCAGGGATCTGATGCCCTCTTCTGACTTCCGGGGGCAGCAGGCACATTTGTGGTACACATACAAGGATAATAAAAAAAATTGGCTAAAATTCTTAAATATATATACTTTAAAAAAAAAAAAAGAATGTGCCATTAGCCCCTGGTTTTGGTCCTACTCCAACCAACAGCATGACTTTCAGGCTCAATATCTTCTACGTGGAAAACAAGTCAGACAGCAGTGGCATATGCTGAGAACATCCCAGCAGGAGGAAGGAAGCCATGTTTATTCCCCAGAAATACGAAGCGCCCTGGGGTGAGCCTGCACCGACATTCCTCTGTATTGGTACAATGCTTCAAACGCCAGCCACTGCTCATGTGTCGGAAACCACGGCTGTTGCTTTTATATTTTCCCTCTGGAAACCATAAGGAGGTGATCCTAGAATAAATAAATTAAAAATGGGATCCCCTCGCCCCCGAGAAAAGAAAACACATAAGTCTTCAAAGCTTTACAGTTTTCTCCTAACTTTTATTTGGGGGGAAGGGTAAATGCAGGGCTGTCATTTCAGCTGCGAGCACCAAAGTGTGGGTGTTTATCATGAGGCTGGTGCTTTTCCCTCTCAGTTTACAAAACCCAAGACATATCAGCAAACGCTGGCTCCTTCATTAAGCACTAGTGAGTGGGCTCTTGCAGTAACTGAACTGGTCTTCTCTCGGTATTAGAATATTCTAGCTTCATTTCTTCACTCAACTTCACGATCCATCGCTTCGGGTATTATCCCACAAATATCTTCAGTTTCTCGCTTCTCACCTCCATGAGTTGGAAGCTCCACCCACTTCCCTCCTCTTTGCTCCTTATTGCAGGCTGATGGATGCTGGTCCTGGAAACCATCAAGTTCCAACACACGTATAGTACCAATGTCAGCTGGTCATTTGATACTAAAAGGACGTTCTCCTTCCCTTTACAGTGATCTCCCTATCTCTTGTCAACTTGCAACCTCTGCTTGGCCAGCAAGGGCCTGGTTTTGATTAGACGCCCTAGAAACTCTCCTAAGGTTTGCAGAACAATATGCCTGTCCAAGAGAAACTCGCCTCTGTCAAATTTGCAGCAATAATATTTCAAGAATGTTTTCAGACACACAGAGAGTCCCCCAGGTCAAGTTTGCAATGTCAAAGTCAAGTATCAGTCTCCAGGCAAGCAACCAGGGAAACACACACTGTAAAAAGTGACAATGGGACCCCTAGACCCTCTCTACCCTGGGCATTCTGACATCACTTTCTGATCCTACAATGTAAATTTCCTAGTTAGGATTAACAAAGAAACATGAGCATGATTTAAAAAAAAAAAAGTGTGGGAGTAGGGTGGACCTGGAGAGATGGCTCAGCAGTAAAGAGCACTAGCTGCCCTTGAAGAGGAACCAGGTTCTGTTCCCAGCACACACGTGGAAGTTCACAACCATTTGTGAGCCTGTAACTCCAGTCCTAGGAGATCTGACACCCTCTTTGTCTTCTGTGGGCACTGCACAGACATACATGCAGGTAAATCACTTGTACACATGAAATAAAAAATAAATAAAACTCTTTAAAGTATTTGTGTGTTTCCTGTCATTACACAGAATACCTGAGACTGAATATCTGATGAAGAAGAAATGTGTTTAGCTCATAGTCTGGAAGGCTGAAAGTCCAAACGCATGGAGCCAGCTCTGGGAAGGGCCCCCCTCGTGATATTATATCTAATATAAGCTCTGATGGCAGGTGACATTAGAGTGGGATCATCACATGGCAACACAAGACAAGAAGCTAGAGTGTGGGGGGGATTTCCGTGGGTATAACTCACTCTCACGGGGTAACCCCAAGACCAACAGGAGTTGTGTGGCAAATTTCTTCCTCATGTCTTCAGGGAGGGAGAGCCCCAGTGACCCAACCAACCTTCATTCAGCTCCTTCAAGGCTCCACCACCTCCCTGCAGAGCCACACTGAGGATCAAGTCTTTAACTCTTGTCCTTTGAAGGAAACCACATCTAAGTCACGGCAGATGGCAATTACTTTATAACAGATCGTATCTCCAGGCTGGTATGTCTAGTGGCATAGATCATATCGCGACTCTTTCTACAGGGAGTGACAGCATTAGCGCATCTCCTCACGAGTGAGCTAGAGGAAAGCCTACCCTCACCTTAGTTTTCTTACCCACCAGGCAGCACACAAAAAAACTCAGTGTTTGGTATTCCAAAATACTCGATTAAAGGCCACCAAACTAAGCCATCAATTCAAATTTCTCTGAGTCTCAGTCTTCAAATGGCCAAGCCTTGCTCTGCAGGCCACAGGTCGGTAGCCTCAATTGCAAAGCAGCGTGTTTGCATATGGGAAGTGCAGAAGCCTGCATCACCCAGACCTGAGCTTCCTGCAAGACAGGTAGCAGGGTAGAGGCTTGGCCAGAGAATCAGTCATCTGACTGCTACAGTGGTTTTTAAGCAAACCAACAACGACACCAGCAACAGAGGAATTCGATTACACTTGATGGAATCAGGAGATAAAGTGTACACATACCCGGACTGCCGTGGATTACTGGGAAAGCTTCCCAGCATCCTCTTGTGGGATGCCACACAAGGACATCCGTACAGAAGCTGGAAGACTCACAATAACTACACAGCACAGTTACTTCCTTAAACTGAACACGTGTCAGCAAATCATGTGAGATTTTATGATTCTGACCATATGCCATCGCGGCCACATGGCAAGTTATCAATAATGGAACCGATTTGCTTTCTCATCTTCCATAAGAAGAAGCCTTAGACGGAAAGACTGGGAAAGTCTTTCATACATAAAACTTTAAATTCTCTTCATTATAAATTATTTTTAATAATACCATCAGTTATATGAAACCAATATGCTGTTTAAATAAATGTTTTCATTATATTTGGAAGTAGGACAAAAATGAGCAAAATGCAAATGTTTATCTCCCAGAAACAAAAGCAATTATAGAAAGTGAGGGAGGGGACAACGAAATGGATCAGTTTCCTGCTCTGATCCCCAGCACCCATGTCAGATGGCTCACAACTGTCTGGAACTTGTGCTCTCGGGGGATTCAGTGCCTGTGTCTCTACAGGCACCTGCACTCACATGTACACACACAGAGACACACACACACACTCACAAACACACACACACACACACAAAGTTAGATAAATACATTATAAAAATGAACATGAGAAGTTAAAACCATTAGGTAAAAGCAAATTAGCTCAGTGAGCTGCTCCTGGCTGCCGACCACGTACTAAGTACTGCAGACACAAAGCAGTATCCTCGATCCAGTGCAGGCTCCTTCATGGTGATAGAGCCCCAATTCCATCTCGGTACGCAGCTGACCTCAGTTCATCTGCTCAGGAGAAGCTAGGGCTGCCCATAGGTCCAATGGGGAGCCCATCTCCATCACCAGAGCTGGGCCAGGAAATGAGCCAATTAAGCCAAAGATAAAGATCCAAAACCACACTTCATATGGACCTTTGGTAAAGACTTCTCTCAACAACCCTCGAAGACCTTAGAAAATTAGTCCCTCTTCCTCTGGAGTATGAGAAGAGAAGCCAGGACACGGCACCGCTGTCCTTAGGATCCCTTGAGGATGTGAGGAAGGTGGAGCCAGGATGGTCACATGGGCATAGAGCTAACACTCACTAGATGATGTCATGCTGAGCCATATGTAAGGCATATCTAAAGGCAATCCTTGGAGGCCCTATGGCCTCCACACAACAGAACTTACACTGTATGGAGAACACAGGCACAGATTCATTAGTAAACATTAAAGCCATCAGATGCCTAGTGTCCCCAGATTATCATTCTCAGCATGTCTAGGTGCCTCCAGCTCACCAGAGAGCATCTCATCTCCAACTGGAAGTTAACAAGAACTTCAATGCCTGTACTTAACAGTTCAGAAAGAAACTAGCGTTTGAATACTAGCGTCTCCGAACAGGCAGCCATGGAAACATGCTCCTGTTGGGCATTGCAACACACATCTAATGCTCACCCATTTAAAAAAAAAAAAAAAAAAAAAAAAAAGGAATGACATGTCTCAGTAAGCAAGCCAAGTCATGAGTGGAAATACTCTGCAACAATAAAACTGCTGAAATCTCTGGGAATATTTTCCTACCAATTTCTTACTAATATGTCCTTAATCTCGATGCATGGAAAACCAAATTTTATTTAAATATGTAGTTTTATTTTATTCCAAAGCACTGAAATGTTTGTGAACATTCTAGAGCAATCCCAACTAACCAGTTACACAATTTAGCCTAACGATTTTCACCCAAGAAAGAGGCTAAACCCCTAACAAGCCAATAGTACACACTAATATAAGAGGACTTTTTTCCCTTCCGAGGTTGAATCCAGATTGAATTCATTCTAAACAATAAATAAACTCTTAGACTTGGTGATAGCTTAGTCAGTACTTGCTATACAAGTCTGAGGACCCGAGTTTGATCCTCAGAACCAGGAGTTAGTGGTCACCAATGGCTACTGGGGAAGGAGAGCCAGTTTTCCACAGGGAAGTAGTCTCTAAGAGGCTACCGCTCCTCCAGGGCATGGTCCTATACCCAGCGGACACTGTGGGTTTAAAACTGAACACATGAAGTTAGGATTAGACCCAAGCAAATGAAACACAGGTATGAAATTCTCAAATAACGAAAGCCAACCCCTGGGTTTGCTATGCACTTTGACTGGTTGTAGCTCTCCGTAATAGTCTCCATCTGCTACTCTATAAGCCTCTCTGGTGAGGTGCAGGAATGACATTTGTATGTGGAGATAAGGAAGAGTATTTAGGATGTAACTAAATTACACTGGTTTAGGAAAACGACAGCCGCACATTCTCATCTAGGGCCCATGACCTCACAAGCCATGGGTAGTTAGAGTTACAGAACCAGGCATAAATTCCTTCCTGCTGCGCAGGCCTTAAGGCAATTAGACAGCTGTTGGTTGCCTCTAAGACAAAAGTACCATTAGTGCAGCCCGGGATATCTTACTGCAATCCATAGGCTTTACCTCTGGGTAGGACTGTTGGGTTTTTTTTCTTCCTTGGCAGCTTGCATAGCTCCTTTGGACACTATCAGAGCTAGTCCTCGGGGAGGAGACTGGATTCCAGGTCCAAATGAAAAGAAACGAACATAGGTTGCTCAGGTGCAAATGACACAACACAACCTCTCCACCTACGGCTCGGGAAACATCACAGAAGGAGGGTCAGAAGGATTGTAAGACCCGGAAGGTGGGGTGCCTGTTGTGAGACAGTGTCTTCCAGACACAACGGGAGGCTGCTCCCATGAGATCTCAACAATGTTGCTGCCTAAACAAGACCTGAAAAATGACACCACCAGTTGACATGCCAACATGGATGGGGGAAATCTCCCAACGCTCCACCCCTAGATGAAGAGCTACAGGCAATTCATGACTGCCCAGAGAGGGAGAATCAGTCTTATCTCCGGGTAAGCCACCTGACAGGTCATCTGATGATCCCAAGCAGTCAGCCCTAAACACATGGACACACTAAACAAATTCAGCAGGATGTGTGTGTGTGTGTATACATTGTGTGTGTGTGTGTGTGTAGCATACATTGTGTGTGTGTATACATTGTGTGTGTAGTATACATTGTGTGTGTGTAGTATACATTGTGTGTGTATACATTGTGTGTGTGTGTAGTATACATTGTGTGTGTGTGTAGTATACATTGTGTGTGTGTGTGTGTATAGCATAGGAGGCTATGAAGTTGAAAAGAAGTAGGAAGTAGGGGAGATACAGGAGGAGTTGGAGGGAGGAGAGAGGGGGAAAGTGACACCAGGCCTCCTCCTCGATCAGAACCTGTTCATCACTGTTAGGAGGGCCCAACAGTCGAGGACCCAGTATCAGCACACAAAGCCAGCCGCTGTGAGCTCAGGGTTCCCATGTCCACGTCCTACTTAGAAGCTGGAAATCACAGCTCCTTTCTCCACCTTATGGCTCTTACACATTTGACCCCTCTTGCATAATGTTCCCTGAGCCTTAAGCCTTAAGAGTCTTGGGTTTTTCCTAAATTCAAGAACTAGTTTAAACCAAACAGAAAGGAGAAAGGAAAAAGGAAAGAGACTTTGTTAGGTACCCTAGAGAGCTAGCACCATTAAGCAAGTCCTACTGAATAACAGATACAATGTATTTGCTTGATTAATAACAGCAGCTATGGGTGAAAAGCTTGCCAAGGTTGGACACTGATCCACTTTCACCATCGTTCTCCATCCACCAACCACCTCCAAAGTTGTGTGGCTACAACTTCCAACTTTCTTGCCGTTTCAGGGCTTAGCTGAGATTTAGAAATTATTTATGAAACTTAAACACTTGCTCCAGGTAGCGAAAGTATGATGTTGCATTTTTTATTTATTCATGATCCCACTGCTGTCCTTAAAAATCTTCCCCTGAATTATTCAATTCACTTACAATTTCAATCAGCCTCATATAAATGATTAAATAAGTGTATGTTTGAGGAGGATGTGGTCATTTCAGCATGCCAGGCAGGCCATGGTGGAGGGGTAAGGCCATCAAATCACAGGGTCACAGGTAAAGTAAAACCCAGATTAACACTGTGACAATTAAAAAGAAAACCAACCATATTGTCTTTAAAATGTTCTACATAACAAATATAACTGCACACATCCTTATATATGCTTATAAGAATAAGAGCACAAATTAAATTATTTGATACGCTATAAGCTACATAATTATATTTAAAATCAGATAACTCCATCAAAAGTGTCAATAACAGGTCATTGCAAGATAATTTTGAAAACCTGGCTTAAAAACCAAAACTCTCCAGGCAGTGGTGATGCACACCTATAATCCCAGTGCTTGGGAGACAGAGACAGAGGCAGGTGGATCTCTGTGAGTTCCAGGCCAACCTGGTCTAAAAGTTCCAGGACAGCCAGGGCTACACAAAGAAACTGCATTGAAAAAGAAAAGAAAAGACAAAATCCATAATTTAAATTTTTCATACAGAACATTTCTATTCTAATTTCCTGCACTTCAGCAGGGCAGGTGTTTGGAACCAACAAGAAAAGACATAAAACCTCACGCCAAGAAGCCCAGACAGCAGCAGCTCCCCACGGTTAGAATGCAGTGCCCTGCACACTCCAGGTGCTCTGAAGTTCAGATATGAAACTCCGAACATCTGATTTTCACTAGAAGAAAAAGGCTCACTGTGGTCAGCTTTGGTAAAGCTTAAACGTGAAAATGGTCAAAACCATGAAAGAGTGCAGCTGATAGCAGCCACCACAGTGTCCAAAACGAGCAGCAAGTCCAGGGCACACATGAGCTCCAACACCGGCTGCAAGCGTCTTCCTGCTAATTAGCATCCAAATGTCTACATGGGGCTGCACTAAGAGGCTCTGCTCATGAAAAATGAAACACACTGCCAGTGGATGCTCCTCCCCGCAGCACACACGTGGCCTTCCAAAGACGAAGTCTAAACCTCCGAAGAATGCTATCCGCTTTCGAAATGGAAGGGAGTGAAAGGCCAGACGCCAAGAAGCAGGGTGTTTTGGACCCTTGGAACATAACAAAACATAGCTGATTTGTCTCTAGTTCTGCTGTCAACAGGGAGTTTGGCTCGTTCATCAAGAAGAAAGCAATTACCAAGCCCTACAGCTGCTGAGCATGCCCCAGCCTGTCACTGCCTTGTCACCAACCCTCCCAGGAACCCTCACAGGGAAAACTCCGTGGCTCCACTCACAATGGGCACAGATGGCCTAACTCCGCTTCTCACCAAGCTCCTAACAGAGGCATCCTGAAGTCACGTGTGGAAGCACGGGACAGCCGCATGGCGGACCGCCAAGTCCACGTGAGGATTTTACCTTTTCTGTGTCTTGCATGCTTCCCATTTGATGACGACACATTCACAAAGTCCTGTCCCAAAAGACTGGGGAAAGACCTCGCACTAGGAGGGAAGTGAAAGAGACTCAGCAGCATTTCCTGAAGCCACGGCTCTCTGGATTGCCTGCCCTGGAGCCCAACAGTGCCCATTCAAGAGGCAGCACCACTGCCTGGCAAAACCTTGCAACTGTTCAACCATTCCTGGCCCCTATTCTTTTTATCCTTCCCTTGATTGGTGGTCATGGGGTGGGGGCGTGTTAATTTGTGGGGTTTTGCTAGTAAGTCACTGTATTTTAATGTAGGCTTTAGTAATTATGATTTTGTGTGAAATTAATCAGATGGAAAAAATAGAAAGGCCTTTTAACATATTTGCTTTTATTATTTAAATTGTGTTTTGTGTGTGTTTGTGTGTGTGTGTGTGTCTTTACGTGGGTCTGTGCACATGAGTGCAGGTGCCCAAAGATGCCAGAAGAGGGTGTCAAGCTTCCCCTCCCCATGGAGCTGTCATTACAGGCCACTGTGAGCCACCTGGTGTTGGTGCTGGGGACAGAACTCGGGGTCCTCTGGAAGAGAAGTGTGTGTTCTTCACCGTTGGGCCATCTCTACAGACCATGAAGGCCTTTTTTAAATTGGGGTTTGCTCCATAGAGTACTAAGAGTCTCTTTAAATAATACAAAGCATCATCGTCCCTTATTTGAAGGTGAGAGAAGCACTGGTCACATGAACATCACTCTAAGAAATTGGGTTCAGGCTTCATTACCTACAAAACTCTATCTTGCCTGTGTCCTGATTCCCCAGGGGCATACAGGACACGGTGCACCGACTTATAACATACTTGCCTCTTGAAATCTCGCTGCAAATAATGATAAATTATTTTTACTTATTTACCTACGTCTCATTCTAAAAACACAGTTGAAGCATCTCCCCATGAATTTGTCATAAACATTCCATCACCTCAAGCTGGTACTCAGCTCATTGAGTGCCCAAAGCACTCAAGATTTATTTTGGCTCTGAAGATTTTACTGAACTTCTAGAATATTCTATACCCTCCAATTCCTGTCCTCCTACGCACAGCACTGCAAGAAACAGTGTTCTATTTTTAGAGACTCTTTTAAAGAGAACGCCACACCTTTCCTGTACCTCGGTTGGCACCGACAGCCTCTGCCGGGTTGGTTGCTGGCTGGTGCTCCCTGCCTAACTCAAAGAACGGCGTGAAGAATTGCTTACGCATCTCAGCGTTTTCGTAGACCACTCCATCAGGCCATCTGGATTTTAAGCACACCCAGGGCAGATTCATATGGAAATGACCAGCTTAAACCCAGCACTGACAGGCAGAGGCAGGCAGATCTCTGTGTGTTCGAGGCCAGCCTGGTCTACAGAGTGAGTTCCAGGACAGCCAAGGATACACAGAAGAACCCTGTCTCAAAAGGAAAAAAAAAGCTATCCAAATCATATAGAAATGACCCAAAAGAACACAGAGGCCTTCCTTCTTTATATTGTGGGAGTCCCCGGTCTAGACTTCCTGAATTTCACAGTGATACAAAGCATTCAGTGGCTACCAAATTTAAATTCTGAATTTTGATCTTTTCTAGGAGACAAATAGGTGACATGAAATGCTTCTGAGATGCTGGGTGGTGACATCAACTGGCAGCTGCCAGCCAGGATATGACCACGAAATAATGACTACAGTCCCAGGCACTGTGGAGCCAGGTGCTGACTGGGTTAAGTGGACTGGATGCATTTTCAACCTATGATATTGTCAGCGTATGCTGGGTTTATTGGATGGAATCTCATCAGAAATCATACTGGCGAGTTTTATGTCAGTTTGACACAAGCTAGAGTTATCTGAAAGGAGGAAACCTCCATTGAGAAAAACGCCTCCATAAGATCCAGCTGTCAGGCATTTTCTTAAATAGTGATTGATGGGGAGGGCGCAGCCCATTGTGGGTGCTGCCATCCCCGGGCTAGTGGTTCTAGACTCTGTAAGAAAGCAGGCTGAGCAAGCCATGAGGAGCAAGCCAGTAAGCCGCACTCCTCCATGGGCTCCGCATCAGCTCTGCCTCCCGGTTCCTGCCCTGACTTCCTTCAGTGATCAACAGTGATTTGGTAGCATAAGCCAAACAAACTTCCTCCCAGAATTTCTTTGATCATGCTGTTTTATCATAGCAATAGTAACCCTAACTAGGACGTCAATCAAGGCATGGCTATATTATCTGAAACGGAAGAGCTGAGCGGCTGTCCTTTCTTAATAGAAAAGCAAGAGAAACTTCAAAGGTACCGTGCAGAGAAAGGAATTACCTGAAGCAAGGTGACCCAAACTCTAACTGGAGTTGTTAGTAACCAACCATAGGCACTAGCAAGAGTGTTCAAGTGGGGATGGAACAGTCTACAGGCTGATCAATTATCTTTCTCACTGAGCAAGCCCAAGATATGGGAAAGATATACAAGACCAGCAACGAAAACCTTATGCAGAAAAAAATGAAGCCAAGGCCCCAGCAATCTGAACAGCCTTCACATAGTTCCTCTGCCCCCACCTATAGGCAAGATGCTCCCCACAAACATCCCCTCAATCAGTCAGCTCTCCTACATCACCCAGATCCCCAGGCAAGACCCACGTCCTGTAGAGGACCACAGTGGAGGTGGAGTCGGTTACAGCGGTTGATCCTACAGAGCCAACCTGATGAGCCAGCCACAGGAGCCATTTGTGCCATGAAACACTGGCAAAGAATGGTCATGCCCCTGCCCACAAGCTTATATTATGGATCAGCATGCAATCAGGTCAATGTTAACTTCAGTCTACAGTACAATCCCACCACCCTCATCGCTCCTATTGCACTTGCCATGGTCGGTACGTGGTTAACCACTGCGACGTGGGCAGCCCTGGCTGTTCTGGAACTCTCTCTGTAGACCAAGCTGCCCTTGGACTCAGAGATCCGCCTGCCACTGCCTCCCACATGCTGGGATTAAAAGTCATGTGCCACCATGGCTTAACCACGGCATCTGAGTCCCAGGGGATGTATTGGGGTGCGGGAGGGGGAGGGTAACAAAAGCTAACAATCCACTCTACATCCAATCAGATATGTCCTAACAGAACCTAATGTAGCTTGTGGCACCTAGGAAACATTATTCTTTTGCTAAAATGACCTCCTTTTCCTCTCTGGAATGCCCATGCCAGGCAACTGTAGGAAGACAGATATGCTGAGCATATGGTACACACGCCCCACTAACACCTTCAACCCTCTCAAACTTCTTCAGCCTGGGACCACATTAGGGTGATCAGAGGATGGGCACAAAGCCATGGACAATGTGAGGCATGAGTCACTGAGTCAGATCATGAACTGTGTCAAACTCGCTTGTCTTCCTGTGGACCAGTGTGTACCTCAAACTAGCAACAAATCTTCCTGATGGGAAGGTTGTGCGTGACCTCAAAGGATACTGGGCATTGTATGCAGGAATGGCATACATAGATACACATAAAGATACACACATGCATGCATACACATGGGGGGGGACAACAAAGTAGCCTCCAGATCTACTTAAAAAGCTCAAGAAGCCCATTGCTGAGTAGACTAGGGAAAACAACAGCAGAAAGAAGACAGGAAAGGAGACCTTGAACCCCATGAGCTTCAGGTGACTTCTTCAGGTGACTCATAAGGATGAGGCAGGCCCCTCACAGCCCTCCTGCACAGTGGGAGCACGCTCACTGCTCATGGCCCTCCCGCACAGTAGGAATGTGCACACGGCCCTCCCGCACAGGAGAAGCATGCTCAGGGGAGCAGAGGGAACGGTGTGAATAACTGGCATATGTCTATGTTTTCTGTATTATGTCCCTGCTCTTCTCCCTTAGCAGAGTAATGATAAATATTGAAATAGATACTGTTTAAAATTATAAAACAAATAACAAAATTTCATCACACTTGAGAAATAGAAAAACATTCAGAAACTTTCACCCTACTGGGAAATATGATTATAGGGTTTTATTTTTATATATGCATGCTGAACCAAAGTCATTTGTATATAAAATTGTGGTTCCTGTTTTTCAGTTACTATGTCCCATTAGGGTTTTTTCCTATGTTACGATTATCTTCAAAAGCATCACTTTTAATGTCTAGGGAATTCTCTCAAAGGATATATCCAGTCCCTGAGCTTTCAAAACCCTCATGATTTTCCACCCTTAGAAATACACCTATGAGGGCTGGAGAGATGGCTTAGAGGTTAAGAGCACTGGCTGCTCTTCCAAAGGTCCTGAGTTCAATTCCCAGCAACCACATGGTGGTTCACAGCCGTCTATAATAGGATCTGGTGCCCTCTTCTGGCAGGACACTGTATACTTAATAAATAAATAAAATCTTTTTTAAAAAAAAGAAAGAAAGAAAGAAAAGAAAAGAAAAGAAATATACCTATGAGCAAGAGCGTGTGTGCAGAAGGCTCTGTTTCCCACCATACACTGGAAGGACAAACCGTAGGAGCAGGACAGCGGGGCATGGGGTGTCCCATACTTGCTGATTTTTTGTTTTGTTTTTATTGTGCTTTGTTTTTCAAGACAGGGTTTCCCTGTGTAGCTTTAGTGTCTGTCCTGGAACTAGATTTTTAGACCAAGCCGACCACGAACTCACAGAGATTCACCTGCCTCTGCCTCCCGAGTACCGAGATTAAAGGCGCACACCACCACCACCGCCTGGCTTGCTGATTTTTCTAGACTGACTAGAAACCAAAATGTGGGTAGATACACCTACTGAAAATGTGATACAATATCAACATGTCTGTGGTGCAAACAGCCTGTTTCAGTTAAGGAAGGTCAAAGAACCTGGAGCGGTATGAGGACTATGACCAATAAACACATAAGAACAGGCTAGCCGGGCTGGAGAGATGGCTCAGAGGTTAAGAGCACTGACTGCTCTTCCAGAGGTCCTGAGTTCAATTCCCAGCAACCACATGGTGGCTCATAGCCATCTATAATGAGATCTGGCGCCCTCTCCTGGCATGCAAGCATACATGGAAGGAATATTGTATACATAATAAATAAATAAATCTTTAAAAAAAAAAAAAAGAAAGAAAGAAAAAAAGAACAGGCTAGCCTCCAGAGGAAATATCAAATGGAAAGAAGCGATCTCCTGAATCTGAGGAAACATGAAAACAGTTCTTAGGGTGAAAAAAAATATATATATATTCAATACACTTGGTGAACTTTGGGAAAGCAAGAAAGGTAGAGGGGTCTGCTTTTATAGAGTAAAATTCTTAGATTCCTTACAGCACTTGGAAGGCATCAGACCTCCAGGGCGCATCAGCTGGGAATCCTGTTTTCTTCTGTCTTTTCTAGGATTCAGTCATGCTGGTTGTCTTTCTGACGTCCCTCCCTTAGTATCACGGAAGTTGGGGATATCCCATCAGGCCTCACCCTCCGGATCAGCTACTTCTCTGTGGCTGTGATGAAAGCACAATGACCAAAAAGTGACTTAGGGAGGAAAGCTTATTTTGCCTTCGGGTTAAGGAAGGGATAAGATCCATCATGGCAGGGGGCGTGGCAGCGGGAAGCAGGCATGGTGGGAGGGATGCAAACCTGGGAGTTCACACCTTAAACTCCAATCCAAGTGTGAGGCAGAGAGCAAACCACAGATTTCTAATTGCAAAGTCCACCCCTGCCTCCCCACCCCCAGACATACTTCCTCCAGCAAAGCCACACCTCCTTAACTTCCTCAGACAAGGCCCCTTTTAATCTCAAAGTCCACCCCCAGTGCCATACTTTCTCGAGCAAAGCCACACCTCCTAAAAATCCCCAGACAGCACCACCCCAGGGGGACTGAGTGTTCAAATGTTTAAAACTATGGTGGACATTTCTCTTTTAAACCATCACACACTTAATATTTTCTCAATTTCAAACCAGTTACTTCACCAATAGTGTTGAATAACCCCATTCGACTACCTTGTGTTATTTCTCTTTTTGTACTCCTGGACTACATGACTTAAAACTCTCGGACTCAAAAAAAAAAAGATAAATGACTCAGACCACCGGCATCCTACACTTAAGAAGCAGAACTTCCTGGGGCTGGAGAGATGGCTCGGAGGTTAAGAGCATTGCCTGCTCTTCCAAAGGTCCTGAGTTCAATTCCCAGCAACCACATGGTGGCTCACAACCATCTGTAATGAGGTCTGGTGCCCTCTTCTGGCTTTCAGGCATATATGCAGACAGAATATTTGTATACATAATAAATAAATATTTTAAAAAAAAAAAAAAGAAGCAAAACTTCTTAAAAAGCTGTCTTCCCAGCTTTCCTCAGCTTGCACCCATCCCTTAGTGGATAACTCTATACTATACTATAGAATTCTATACCAAGAATGGCCCTTTGGAACTGTATTAACTTGCTACTGTGAATTAAATTTAACCTTGCCAAATACACTCATGCCAAGGTGCTCAAGCAAGCCAGGCACCTGACCTGATCCCCGGAGCAACATCAGCATCACCCTTAAGGTCAGTGTCTAATCTGCTTGGGGGCGCCAGGATTTAAATGCTGTGCTGAATTAGGAATCTGCACTCTGGCCAAGTGGTGGCGCACACCTTTAATCCCAGCACTAAAGAGGCTGAGGCTGGTGGATCTCTGTGAGTTCAAGGCCAGCCTGGTCCACAAAGCAAGTTCCTGACAGCCAGGGCTGTTACACAGAAAAACCCTGTCTTGAAAACCAAAATAAATAAGCAATTAATTAAATAAACAAACTTTCATTCTAGAGCCAAAAACGATAAGCCCAGTTTCAGCTCTGCCTCCTCTCAGCTATGTTCAATGGTCAAGTAAAAATGCTATTTTCATGAATTTCAGATTTTCCCTACAACATATTGGACTCAGGACTGATTAGTTCACAGTGAGAATTAAGGGATTTGAATGATTTCAGCATGTAATAAGGTACCTCTTCATTTCTTTTTTTTTTTTTTTCCCTTCAGCTTTTAGTTTTTTCGAGACAGGGTTTCTCTGTAGCTTTGGAGCCTGTCCTGAAACTCACTTCATAGACCAGGCTGGCCTCGAACTCACAGAACTCGGCCTGCCTCTGCCTTCCGAGTGCTGGGATTAAAGGCGTGCACCACCACTGCCCAGCTAATAAATGCCTTTTAGTAGTAGGGCACGTTTGAGGTTTGGAGATGGGTGTACTTTAAGTTCTATTTCTCTAACTCAATTTAACACAAATCAAGAGTCAGCTGTAACTGTAGCTTTCAAATCCCAGCAACAAGATGAGACATGTACTCAGTGCTATTCTTTGGGGAATTTAGGCGCCTTCCGGCTTAACTCCCATGTTAGCCTACTTTATTTTGCTATAATAAAATGTGTGAGGCTGGATAATCTCATAAAGAAGGGTTTATTATTGAACTAACAGTTCCTGAGATTAAGGGGTTGGCAACAGCCTTCTAGTTCCTAGATAATACAGGGCTTCACCTGAAAAGAAACCAGGAACCCCTGGTCTCCCTCTCTACCTCTTATAAGGTCCCCAAAATTCAACTATGAGAACTCCACGCAAAGACTGTATTTAATACTCATCACCTCTCACACGCCCTGGCCCTCCACACCCTAGATTAAGTTTTCACCATCACAATACTTCACAACGGACATTAAATTTCAACACATAAGTCCTTGAGAAACGCAAGCCATATCTAAAACCACAGCAGCTGGGTAGCAATAAAAGTGCATTTTAGTATTCGGTAAACAGATTTCTCAAAGAGATTTCTCCAGACGAGTGGCAGAGCGAGTGGCAGAGAGCTCCTCCGAAGCAAACAGCAGAAGCACACAGCTGCAAACATCAGTATCACACTGTCCGCGCTGGAAGTGGAGGACAACAGCCCTTTGTGCTGAGCACCCGTATTGCCTGGGCTTCCAAGCGCCTCTCTGTGACTCTAGCCATTCTGCCAGCTCTGCAGAGGGCCACATCCTTAAAGCTGCCCAGCGCAGTCAGCTATGAACTTCAGCTTCAAGACACATCAGGCCGAGTGTACATTCTACCCAGGTGACTTCGTCTGGACCTCGTTACTGCTACAGATTTCCTGGACAATCTGGGCGCTTGGTATATGCTCAGCATCCATTCCCTCAAATGATATTCGGTATATGTGAATGTATAATGTGCTCACTTGGCAATGGAGCCATCTGCAGAAGGCAGCTCATAAAGATTTTGTAAGATACTCATTTTAGGGGTTAGAGAGCTGGCTCAGAGGTTAAGGGAACTGGCTGATCTTCCAGAGGATCTGAGTTTGATTCCCAGCACCCACATGACAGTTCACAACCATCTGTAACTCTTAATTCAAAGAGATCTGACGCCCTCTTCTGGCTTCCTCAGGTACTGCATGCACAGGGTATACAGACACACAAGTAGGTGAAACATTCATACATATAAAATAGAAACAAGTTTTTAAAGATACTCATTTTAAAGGCATCAGTTTCCCTGTCTTTTAACTGTGCTTTTCCCCAACACTGTTCTGCCTGGGAACATCTCTTTTCCCAGCACTTTAATCCCAGCACTCGGGAGGCAGAGGCAGGCAGATCTCTATAATTTCAATGGCCAAGTAAAGATACTCACACAAATGGCATTTACAAACATAATTTTGGATCTTTCAGAATCATTAGCCCTATGTTGAGATTACACAAATAACTAACAGGTTTCTCATTCTGCATAGGTCCACTCCAGTAATGTTTTCATCACCTTTCTCTACGGCCTGTCCCAACCCAAGAAAAAAGCCTTAATACTAGCACACAGAAGGAAAAAAATTAGCCTAGAAACAGCTTTCCAGGACACCTCATGGCCCTTGGGGAACAAACAAGCTTCGGGGAAGAAGAAACTTCCACCTCTCCAGGAATATATTTTAGCTTGCAAATAAATGATCCTCCCACCTAATAATGATATTCCCCTCCTCTCTGGCAACAGGGAGAAACACTCGGCTTCTTACACACACAAAACAAGGTAATTGTCATGTAAAAATATGAACCAAGGGTAGACAGGCGGCCAAATGATCTCAAAAACAGCGAACAAATGATCGTGGTAAGGATGGGGACAATGACAAAAATTCAACACTCGGCATGGGGTTTCGTAATTTTACTGTATCTGTCAGAGATTTTCCTATGAAATGAATCAACTGTCTAAAGTCTTGTCTCCAAGATGGAACAGAGACATCAAGCAAGACCACACCAAGAGTAAAAGTTCTCTGCAGCAAAATCAAGCTTCATTTTTCTAAGTCCCTTGTCCTTTCCATGTTTCTCATTTTAACGTTAAAAACAATCTCTGAGCAATTTATGTTTTTAATATTGTTGCTGCAAACAGAGCTTGATCAAAACCCATTGCCGCTGGAGATGCCAAACATTAGAAAGTCTAACCTGGGGACAGGGTCCCTGGGGAGTCCAAAAGAATGGCTGGCCCAGTGTTGCCTTCTCAGACCAGCGGTGAGCTCGCCACACAAGAGGCAGCTGCGCTTTCTATGCTGTCCTTGGACCTTGAAAAAACAGCCTGGCTGAATGGAGGCGCCCTTGCAGAGCAGACCTCACTGACAGAGTCTCATGTCACACCGTGCTTCATTTTCATCCGTGCCTCCATGTGAAGTTTATGGACATCCTAGCTTAATTTCTCTCCCCGTGATAAAGCGCCTAACAAAAGGCAACTCGGGAGAAACAGCTGCTTTCAGCTCTCAATTCCATTATTGTGGGGAAGCCAAGGCAGCGGGAACTTGAAAGAGCTGGTCACAACCACAGTCAGGGTCAAGGTGTGTGTGTGTGTGTGTGTGTGTGTGTGTGTGTGTATGAATGAATGATACTCAACTCACTTCCCCACCCCACCCCTGCACTGGTCACAACCACAGCCAGGGTAAAGGTGTGGGGGTATATGAATGAATGGTACTCAACTCATTTCCCCACCCCACCCCTGCACTGGTCCCCACCCCAGCCAGGGTAAAGGTGTGGGGGTATATGAATGAATGGTACTCAACTCATCTCCCCACCCCACCCCCACTAAGGAGCCCAGCCTGGGAAATCGGAATACTCACTTTCAGGGTGGATCTTTCCACCTCAGTTAACCCAGTTACCGAAACTCCTCACAGGCTCTCCCACAAGGCCAACCGGATCTAGGCAGTCCCTAGTTTAAGACTCCCTACTCTGCACGACCTGAAGTTGACAATTAGTTGACAAGCATGACAACACGCAGACACGCTAAAAGCCTCTTTAGGCCTCCAGCCCTGTGTCAGAACCCTTGCTCTCACCCTAGGGTCGAGAACTGTGCACAGTCGCCTGGAGGCTTGGCAGGCATGCAAGGGCCAGCTGCTGGAAAGAAGGGGGAGGACTCTCCAATCCCCACTGCCTAATCAACAACAACAAAACAAACAAACAAACAAAACACCAAAGGTGTGTTGGTCCCTCCGATGTTGTTTAGGCAAGTGCCCTGCCACTCAGCTACAGACCGGTGCCTACTCCCCACCCTGCCAGGTTTCCACAGTACAGTTTCTCCTGGAATTCTTTCTCTACCCACTCCTCGATGTATACACTCCAACTCACAAGGTACTAATATCTGCCCCTGTAAGCCTCACCTCTCCCCGCGCGCCCCAGCGACAAACCAAAGCAGAGAAAGAAATGTAAAGGATTTCTAGGGAAAGTTTCACAGAGGACAAAACACAGCTAGAGCTGTAACCTGTCAAAGGAAAGTCCAGTCGGAGGCAGGGATGAGAGATACAAAAACAGCTCTGGACAGAAGGGGATGAGCCAACACATGGAACAGTCTAGCTACAGCAGATGGTTCATGCAGGGACACGGAGAAAGGTTAGGACGCGGTGCGAGTGGCTCTCCCCATCAGAGGGGAAGATGTGGGCCCGTGGAAGCGGCTCTCCCCAACAGATGGCAGCTACGCACCCCCAACCCTGCCCTAGCAGAGCGCAGGGCTGTCTGCGCTTGCTCTGTAGCAGCAGGTAGTGGCTGGGCGTGGGTCCTACTATCAGCCAGCTGAGCCTGCATTTCCTCTGAGGACTCTGTCAGGCCTGCTTCTCCTATTATAGGTTTGTGTCGAGTCTGCTTTTTGGCACAGCTGTTTCATAGAATATTCCTCTGTGGCTGAAGCCCGAGAGGGCTTGCAGGATCGTCTACAGCGTTTCTGCGCGATCAGCTTTCCAAAGAAGCTGATGCCAGAATCGACTCCAGCACTTTCTCGGGTCCCCCTTCCGAGAGCAGGTGCCTTGCTTTTTGCTAACCTAACGCTTGCTTTGAGTCTTAGAGACGACTCTCAAGACACCTTGGCAGCAGCAACTGTGTAACTGTGAAGTATGAGAAGAGTCTCTGGAAAAACAAAATGCGACCGTTTCCAGGAGCGTGGCAACAGTGGGTTTGTGTATTCCCACACGTGCATATGAATTGTGGTTTATGTAACAGAGTCTGCCGGATCCTGGGATATATTAATAAAGTTCTCAGAAACACGCTAAGCAGTGATCAAAACAATTTAACTTACAGATTAATAAATAACAACAAAGTTGTTACAAGGAAAGAAACTACACAGCAGAATCTAAAATAAAACAAGTCACTAGAGAAAACTCCCAACCGTGCTCCTGCACCCCACCTCTGCCTGCTGCCTGCCCGCCCTTCAGCTCCTTTAGCTCACAGCTACTGCTGCAATTAACACTGATGATCAAGTCTAGGATCTAGGATCTCCTAGGAGATAAACTTCTGGACACATCTGTGAGGGAGTTTCTAGATTTGGCCCATTGACCAGGGAAGACCCAGCCTGAATGTGGTGGCTCCGTTCCAAAGGCGGGTCCGGTCCTAGGCAGAACAAAAAGAAGTACATGGGTGTTGGAGAGATGACTGGGCAGGGAAGAGCATCAGCGGTTCCTGCAGAGGACCCATAGTCCGTTCCCAGCACCCACATGGCTGCTCACAACCATCTATAATGAAAGATGGTGCCCTCTTCTGGTGTGCAGGCAGAACACTGTATACATAATAAATAAATCTTTTAAAAGATGAGGGGGGAGAAAAACAGAGGAAGGAAGGAACTATATCCAGGACTTCTACTACAAACGACCCTCACTTGAAGGAAGTGATATGCCATGAAGAATGATGTCCATGCCTGCAGCTCCTCAAATGAATCACTGTCTTCACCTCTCAGTTCTTCTGTGTATGGCTGAATGAGGAGGGAGACCCCACACCTTCCCATTCCCTCCCACAGAGGCTCCATCCGGCACTCTATTCCAGAGCAGGCAAATGCTCAGTTGTTCATCCCATCTACAATCACTCAGGAAGCATCCAACACAGGCCAAGCCACCATTGTCTGAAGAGCCAGGAAAATGGTTGGGAGCAGACCAGCAGAATTCCTGCCGAGATTTTAAGTACAATGACTATTATATAAATGGAAAAATAAAAACAAAATCTCGAAGGGCATGATGGCACACGCCTTTAACCCCAGCACTTGGGAAGCGCAGAAGCAGGTGGACCTTTGGAGTATGAAGCCAGCCTGGTCTACAGAGAGAATTCTAGGACAGCTAGGCAGGAAATCCTGTCTTGAAGGGGGGGAGGGTCCTTCTTTGGGCAAGAGCAGATCTTAAGTTGTGTCTCCGAAAGGCCCTTTGGTTCATTTTCCAGCTGCTATACTGAACCAAGCTAGCCCTTCAGAAGCACAGCTATAAACGAATCTCCCTGTGTGTAATCCCAAAGATTTTGCCCCAGGAAATCACAGCCAAGTGATTGGTGTCAACTCAGACTCTTGGTTGGAGAAGGAAAAAGATCCACATTGTGTTCAAAATGTGTGAATGGAAGTAGAAACCTTATCAAAACATCTGAAAACAATCCATCCATCTTCAGTTCCCCGGCAGTTTCTGGGGCCATTTCAGGCATGGTGATCATCTTCGGCACCATGAGCATCACCGGGGACTTTTCCAAGGCTCCGACTGTAACCCTTCTTCCCTAACGGGCAACCTGCTCAGATACCACACAGCTGCCAGCTACCTGCTACTGACGTGGATTCATTTTGTCTTCCTACCAGGATGCTTACCCAATTATCAGAGGCAGCACAGTGCCAGCAGGACCCCACCCCCTGTGTGTGCCCTGGTGACCTAGTTAATAAAATCTGGCCTCACATCAAATGGACCACAGAATTAATCTTTCATACAGAGGCAATATAGCAGGACACAGATAGCAGTGCTAGAAGCCAGCACTCCAGAGCCCCCTCTAACAAAGGGGCAACAAAGACGCTTATGTGATTGCTACCATTTTAACAGAATTGACCCCCAACAGCCATTTCCTAATATCCCAGATCCATTTCAATATTCAAATGTATTTGGTGTTTTCCTCTGCATTTTCACCCTAAGGAATAAATGTATTGGAAAATGATTGCCCTTGCCCTCCCAGGGAAGGCTTTCTAAAAATCTGGTCCATCTAACTTATTCCTGAGGGTCATTTTATTTCTTTTAATTATATCTGTTTATTGGGTCTGTGTGGGCACAGGCTTGCATGCGAAAGTCAGCAGACAGTATGTGGGAGTCAGTTCTCTCCTTCTCCCATGTGGGTCCCAAGGAACAAACACGGGCCGCTGGGCTTGGTGTAAAAGCTAAGCATCTCACTGTCCTTCTGAGAGTTGTTTTAAAGCAGAACATGAGACTTATACACACTGATTTTTTTTTCCTCATGCTCCAGATATGAAGCTATTTTGGTCCCATTTGACATCTAGGTATTTCAGAATCAGAGTGGAGAATCAAAAATGGAAAAAAAAAAAGAGACAAAGCAACATTTAACAGTCTCCGAGCACACAAGGAAGCAGGGTGGCGGACAGTTGCCTCCAGTCATACTTATTTCCAGGATGCCCCTGGCCTTGGTCACCTGTTATCTGCTAGTGACAGAATTATCTGCTCCATTTGGGACAAGACAGACTAGCCTGATATGCACAGAACCACAGAAACGATTTCTGACCTTGTCCTGGTCAGCTTGTCAACTCAACAGAAGCTAGAGTCCTCTGAAAGGGGGGATCTCAATTAAGGAATTGATATAAGATCTGGGCTGACGGCAAGCCAGTAGGGCATTTTCTTATTTAGTGATTGGTAGGGGGAGGACCCAGCCCACCTCTGGACAGGTGGTCCTGGGTTCTGTTAAGAAAACAGACTAGCAAACTAGGGGAAGCAAGGCAGTAAGCAGCCAGTAACCAGGCCCTCTGCCTTAGCCCCTGCCTCCAGGTTCCAGCCCTGTGTGAATTCCTGTCCTGACTCCTTCAGTGATGGACTATGATGTGTTAAGTATAAATGGAATAACCCTTTCTCCCCGTGTCACTTTTGGTCATGGTGTTGTATCACAGCAACAGAAACCCTAAGACAAACCTAGCAGAGAAGAGTCCGTCATCCAAGGTCCATGGGTCTAGGCAAGCAAGTGGTACCTGGCTGCAGTGCCAGCTCCCCTCTCTCCTCTCAGGACACACCACTTATGGGTGTTTGAGAAACAAATAACATGAGGTGTGTTCCAGGCCCTGCGCAACACTGAGCAAAGCAGCCTCCCTTCCCGGAGAGGTCCTGACCACGTGACTTGGTGTAAGATCCTTCTGAACAGCTTGCCTTCCCCTGGAGGTTCTTACCACGTGACTGGCATCTCGTCCTTTTGATGCATATACCAAGCAGAGGACTGACTCTAGAAGCCTAATGGTGCCCACTACAGGACAGCCCACTCATTTCCCTTTCTTAGAAAGCTATCCATCCTGGTTACATTTCAGTTCCCGCCAGAGATACATATCTTTGCTCCATCCCCCTCAAACTCAATAGCCTCTTAAAACTAACCAGCACCATTACTTGGACCGTGCCGTGCTAAGACCCATCAGATCATCATCAGAAAAGCTATCACTCTGCTTCATTTTAACATTCATTAAGCTTCTGCTTGCCAACATTTCTCTCAGTGTTTTCTACAAGCAAATGATCATCTTCCTGCTGGAAGGTGAGGAAAAATGAAACACAAAAATTATTAGTTCAATATCACAGGTGCCAAGCATCAGCTCCAAAAATATCTTCATTTCCCTACTCTCCATGGTATGTTAAAGACAAAGGAAAAACCAAACACACTAACTCCAGGACAAGCTGAAAAGCAATTTCCGGGGACGGGGTGTGTGTGTGTGTGTGTGTGTGTGTGTGTGTGTGTGTGTGTGTGTGTGTGGAACCTTTCTGCTTCTACTTTCCTTCAGCATGCTCTCTCTCTCTCAAAAATAAATTATAGGAATCTTTTCTTCAAAATGTTGATTATATGTGTGTTGAGAGGGCAAGGAGATTATAGACATAAATCGCAGAAATTCACCTAAAAATCTCACTGATTCTCCTAATTGCCTTCCTCTGCTTCTGTAGTAACAGTACCAAGTCCTGCACCATGCATAAACAGTGAGGACATGGGTCACGAGAATAATAAAGGGACAACATGGACGCTCTCCGGAATGATAGCTACTGTCCAGCCTGTTCATTGCTATTCTCAATGAACAATGTGTCACTGAGAAAACTGCTTTCGAGTCCCCCATCCTGGAGAGCCCTGGGGTTTCCAGTCCCCAGGGAAGCAAAGCTATACATCTGTGGCCATGTATTTCGTGTGTGTGATCTGATGTTCTTTGACTTGTGTGTGCACACATGTGTGTGTAAGTTGTGTGCAGGGGTGTACAGATGTGAGCATATGCACATAGTGGCCAAAAAGCAACTGTGTGTCCTTTATCACTCTCCACCTTATTTTTTGAGACAGGGTCTCCTGCTGAACCTGGAGCTTGCCAACTCAGCTAGACTGGCTGGCCAGAGAGGCCCAAAGGTCCTCCAGTCTCCACCTACCCCCAATGCTGGCATTACAGACACGTACCCAGTTTTTTATGTTGGTGCTAGGAATCCTAACGCAGGTCCTCATACCTGACTGAGCTACCTCCCCAGCTTCTCTCAACTTTTCAATCACTAATCATATGCACCTACCTTCTATGCCATATCAGTCCCCAAAGTACTGTGTCCCTTCCCCTGTATCTATCTATCAATATCTACCAAGCACACATCAACACTGAGATAATACCTTTCGGTTTCATCAGAAGATTAATTATGAAAACTTGCAAGTAAGGAAGATTTGGTCATTATGAACATACTCAACAACCTGAAATCAACTCCCTGGTGCTAAAGATAATGCAGGCTTAAAGGGTCTTTGAAAGTTTAAGTACCACACAGCTGGCAACTGGTGTGGGAGGTCCTTCTGTCTGTGTGTTGCTTTTCTTGGTTAATGAATAAAGAAACTGCTTTGGCCTGTTGATAGGGCATAACTTAGGTAGCCGGAGAAAATGGAACTGGATTCTGGGAGGAAGAAGGCAGAGTCAGAGAGACACCATGGAGCCGCCAGAGTCAGACATGCTGAATCTTTGCTGGTAAGCCACTGCCACGTGGTGATATACAGATTAATAGAAATGGGTTAAATTAACATGTAAGAGTTAGCCAATAAGAAGACAGAGCTAATGAGCCAAGCAGTGTTTTAATTAATACAATTTCTGTGTGATTATTTCCTAGCTTGCTTTCTGCTGCTGTGAGGAAACACCAAAACCAACCAGAGGAGGAAAGGGTCTATTCCAGCTCATACTGACAGTCTATCATCAAGGGAAGGCAAGACAGGAACTCATGGCAAGAACTGAAGCAGAGACCACAGCTGCCTTCTTAAACAGCCCAGGACCACCCGCATAGGGATGGTGCTGCCCACAGTGGGCTGGACCCTCCTCCTACATCAGTCAGCAATCAAGAAAATTCCCCAGAGCCAGGCTTGCAGACCAAGCTGACAGGTTCCTTCCTTCCTGGGAGTGTCACATTAACAGCCAAGCCCAGAACTACAGGAGCTGGCCAGGAAGTTCATTTAAAATCGTTTCCATTTTCTTCCCTAACTTTACCCCCAGAAAGATCCGACTACCCCGAACCTATAGAAGCTTCGATGCATCTGTTAAATTCCTTTCAAACCACCTAAATTTCCAACAAAAGCCATGCCCCAAACTCCTAATTCCCTCCTCCATCTCCTATGTCCAGAACTTAACAGAAAGCTCCGTTCCCCACCTACCATGAATTGGGTCCCCCTACAAAGCAAAACCGCCCTGAGGGCATTCAGATGGCACTGTGGGAAAAGCCCCACTTAGGAAGCACTCGCCGCTCAGATGGACATCTCAATTACTTTTTAAATTGTATCTTCCTTAAAACTTGGATACATTCCTGATAGGTAATTTGACTATTTGCATTATAATTTTTTAGCATATGGTAATAAAATGTCTTTTTCCAACAATCGGTTCAGCTCAACAACTTTCCAATTAGACGGGAATAAAATGTCATCTGAAAGGAATGCTTTTGTCTAATTTGCACGTAACACCATATGGGCTAGCCACCCTGACTCCCTGAAGCCTTTCTGAAATGTCTGAAATTCTCCATGGCCATGGTTGCTCTCTATAGCTTCTCCTGTTGGTTTAACGGGCTTTGTTTAAGGAGCACTGACCCGGCCACCCATATGGCTTTGTGTTTAGGGCTTTTTTAGTTCATCAGTTTCTGTTTTTGAGACAGTGGTCAAGCCACTCAGCCTAAAATTACTATATAGCACAGGCTGGTCTCCAACTAACAGTAATCCTCCTGCCTCTGCTTCTAAGTGCTGGCTCTGCAGGCGCGAGACCCCAGACCAGCGTCTCTGGGTAATTTCATTTATCAAGCACAGTTTACCAAGCCCCACCCACTGCTGCAGCTTCTTGCCCCATTTCTGTCAATCGATGTGATACAATAACAAGATAACCTTTTGTTGCAGTAGAAGATTAATTACCACGACGAAAGAGATGCCCATTACATCTTTAAAAATCATTAACAAAACAAGAAGCTTGAATTTGAGTTCCAATTGCCATTTGAATGTATTCTTCACACTTGTAAAAAGACAGCATAAAATACGCTTCCGTGTGAGAACTCATTTCCAGTGGCTTATTTAATAACGATATAACAAAAATAAAATAAATGAAACCAGTGTTGTAGAAAGTATTGATGCCAGCCCACTAGCCAATAGTATAAGTAAAATCCAATGGGTGTGATCTTCTCTGAAGAGACCTGACAGGATAAGAGGGTCTCTCCGACTGTGGTGGGCTTGCTGAAGCCACGGCTTGGTGGCTTTCCGATTGCCACTGGGAACGCAAGGAGCACCAGCTGGGTCAGCAGTGGCTTTGCAACACCTTTCTGTACTGTGAGTGTACTATATTGTTCGCACCTGCTAACAAATCTGACTTGATCCACAGAGTTCCCTTCCTCTTCATGGTGGCGCTGTTTACTGTTGAGACTCCAGGAAGTGGGACTAACTCAAGAGGTGAGTGCAAGCAGAATAATGAATCAAAGAGGATGGTATGTGGGGGCTGGAGAGATGGCTCAGCGGTTAAGAGCATTGCCTGCTCTTCCAAAGGTCCTGAGTTCAATTCCCAGCAACCACATGGTGGCTCACAACCATCTGTAATGAGGTCTGGTGCCCTCTTCTGGTCTTCAGGCATACACACAGAAAGAATATTGTATACATAATAAGTAAATAAATATTAAAAAAAAAAGAGGGTGGTATGTGAGCTCACCTTGATCCCTCAAACAAGCTTCCGGGTCACTGGTGACAATCTGGTCTAGCAGACAATCGAGCTGTGGAAGCCTGAGAAAGAAGTGGAGAGAGGAAAAGACAGGAGGAAGAGTCAGCCAGTGTAAGCATTAGCGCTGTGATAACGCATCCTGTCGAAATGGAGTCTGGGCTGAGTTCTACGCAGGAACACACAAGCTCTTCCCGTGGGCACCATCCTCTGAGCTCCCGCGGGCTAAAGCTAGGATCTAAAGGCTACTTAATCCCGATTAATTCTCTGTGGATTACATGACTGCATTTTCTCTCTGCCTTCATTCCTTGAGTAATTAACAATCTGAAAAATGATCATAAAAGCCCCACAGAAATGAGCTATTTGAAGAAGTTACATCCTTTTTGTCAGGGGAAAGACACTTCTGATACATGGTAACCATGTCCATTTTGTGGCTCCTGTTGTCTTAAATGTTACCAAATTTGTCCTCTTCCAGTTTTTATTTTATTTTACCTCAGGACAAAGTAAGAACCAATGGAACTATGAACCTTACAACATTGATTATGCCCTCTAAAAAGCTATTTCCAAATAATTTAGCATCAGTGGTTAAGAGCACTGACTGCTCTTCCAGAGGACCTGGGTTCAATTCCCAGCACCCACATGGCAGCTCACAACTGTCTGAAGATCCAGTGTCAGGGAATCTGACACCTTCCCACCAATGTACATAAAATAAAGTTAAATAAGCCATAAAGAATACTTAAAAAAAACCAAATAATTTAGCAAAATAAAAATGCTTTTATTCCCAGTTGTGCAACAAGAAGATTCGCTGTTAAGTAGTGGGAAAGACACAAATTTTCCTCCCAAATCCTACTGGGATAGACATCACAAAAGTCTTGCTTTTCTTGGGTTCAGTGACACAAGATTCAATAGTCAACCATTTCCACCTGGGAAAAATGGAAAATTTGAAGTTTTCTGAAAAAAAAAATGGCAAGATTGGAGGAATGACATTCTAAACAATTAAATATTCAAAACTATTTATTGCTCAAAACCTGCCCATTTTCTCCTCGGTGTCAATGGTCCAGGTATACTCATCCCAATTGGTGCCCAAAAGATAACAAATAAATTCTCTCCCAATCTGGAGCTTTCTGTGCAGCCTTTCAATTCTTTCTCTCCCCTCACAGTAAGTGACAATGCCTTCCCAGCATCCTCCTGGGAATGTAGGAGGTCTCCCTCCAAGCAAAGCTGTGACCAAAAGGACAGGCATGGGGGAGGCAGAAGAAGAGCTGGGCTGAGAATGGATGACAGGGTTGGAAACAGGTAGCAGGTGCCCACGTGGGAACCACACACACCACCACCACACTGAGGAAACTCAGCAGCTCCAAAGCCAAGCCCAGATGGAATGAAAAGAATTCACTCCTGTCAGATAATATATTAATAGCCAGTCTATCTTAAGAACCACCACAACCCCCATCGCTCCACTCTCAACATAATTCATAGTAGGCACAGCAGTGCTGGAACGCAAAGCCAACAGAGGAGCAGCCGTGTGAGTCCCTAGGTACCAAAAAGTTACATCTTCAAAGACCGGTTTCCTTCTGAGCAGGAGCAGAAGAGGGTTGAGAGCATTTCCCTCCCACCAGAAGTCAGCAGCCTACCACTGGTCCTTCGGGTTTATCTGGGTTATTTTCACTTCATTTGCATGGAAGAGCTCGGTCCTGGCAAATAAACCTACTGATCTCTTGAATACCAGTCGCCTGTTTTCTGTCCCTATTTTCTAAGCAGATTCTTTGAGGATAGAATATAAGATAAAATACAATGCCAACATTACTACTGAAACTCTGTAGCTCAATGAAAGAGTCGAAGTCGGCAAGCTCAGGAAAAACCAATCGTTTCCTTCACATCCTATCAGGGCATCAACGGGCCATTAAAGGAGATGCGATGTGCAAGCGGCATTCAGAGGCACTCCCCCTGCAGCATCCCTACAGTGGCTTCACCTCAAAACGGAGACTTTGTATCCATCCAAAAAGAAAAGGTTCCCAAAAAGCCAGGAGGGGAGGGAATGGAAACTTGGATTGGTATGTATAGTGAAAAAAGATAGTTTGTTGTTTTTTTTTAAATAAAATCATAAAAAACAGAGACTTTGTGATCTACACTGACCACGGCAATGCTGAAAATGTGTCAACAGTGGTTGAGGGGGAGCTCTCATAATCAGAGGCCACATAGAAATACTGAAAATTAAACAGCTCTGACCATTTGGAATTACCATTGGCAGCAAAGAGGAGACCAAAAAGTAATTGTTTTCTACTAAAGAAATAGGGATTCAGAAGATAGCTCAGTGGTTAAAGAGCTTGCCACACAGAGCAATACGACCTAAGCTTGAGCCCTATCACCCACATGAAGAGCTGGGTGTGGCTGGGATCCCTACACCAGAGAAACAGAGGCAGGTGGAGCCTGAGGCTCCTGGGCCAGCCAGTCTAGCTTAACTGGCACATACTGGGTCGCAGTAAGAGACCCTGTCCCAAAAATGCAAGATGGACGACTCCTGTGGAATATGGCACACATATAAGCTCACACATGAAAACATATATGTAAAAGTATGGACGAAGTTAAGGTGTCCTGGATGACCTGTTAAGATCTTATATGCATGGGTGAAAACCAGGCTAAATAAGGGCATTCTGTGGAAGACCATCTGCTGCCTAAGAAGCAACTGGTCATGCTCATCCAGGGAAACCCTGGGACACTGAATTACCACTGTGGCCAGTATAGTGTCTACAGACCATAATCAGCAACAGAACGTAGAAGCTGGTGCAACACCCTGGGCCTCATATAGAAAAGGAGATGGACTTTGCACCTTGGTAAACAACCAAAAACATTTCAAGGTGCCAACCCTAAGCTTGACAATAATGTTCTCTCTTAGTTAGCGTTTATTGCTGTGAACAGACACCGTGACTAAAAAGCAAGCTAGGGAGGAAAGGGTTTATTCAGTTTAGACCTCCACAATAATGCTCGTCACTGAAGGAAGTCAGGACAGGACCGCAAACTGGGCAGGAACCTGGAGGTGGGAGCTGATGCAGAGGCCATGGAGGAGTGAAGCTTACTGGCTTGCTCCTTAAGGTTTGCTTAGCCTGCTTTCTTACATAAAACCCAGGAGGACCACCAGTCCAGAGGAGGCCCCACCCATCATGGGCTGGGCCCTCCCCCCATTGATCACTAATTGAGAAAATGCCTCACAGCTGGATCTCATGACGGTGTTTCCTCAACAAAGGCTCCTTCCTCTCAGATGACTCTAGCTTGTGTCAAGCTGACACATAAAACCAGCCAGTACATGCTTCAAGGACATATACTCTTGTTCTCTGGGTGCCCCTGGAGTGCAGGCACACTGAAGCACCAGTGTGAACTCAGGGTATGTGTAAAACTACACAGGTTCCGTTTCATGCTCTACACACTACGCACTATGGAAACTAGGCTGAAAATTTAAAAACATACACACAGACAGAGACAAAAAGACTTTCTTTCTTTCTTTCTTTCTTTCTTTCAAGGGGACATCCTTGAGATAAGAATGCCAAGAACGCCCACTTTATTATGCTCAGGGGCAGCTTATGTAGGGATCTGGCCATGCCCCAGCTGTTGGCATCTTTCAGCTGCAGACTCGTCAGAACCCACTTCCCTGCCATCAGGGTCTTGTGAACAGCTGCAGGCTTCTCAGAGCAGAAGAAAACAAGTTGTTTACAAGAAATTCAGGGTCTGGTGGTCCACAGTTCCCAACATGTTTGGAATCTACAAGGGAGCCAGTCTCTATAGTCACAGGAGTCACAGGTGGCATCACCACTAGAAATCTTCATAATAACCCTGGGATTCCAATACCCCTATATTGCAGAAGACCAAATAGAAATAAGAAAAGCCAGCCGGGCATTGGTGGCGCATACCTTTAATCCCAGCACTCGGGAGGCAGAGACAGGCGGATCTTTGTGAGTTCGAGGCCAGCCTGGTCTACAAGAGCTAGTTCCAGGACAGGCTCCAAAGCCACAGAGAAACCCTGTCTCAAAAAAACCAAAAAATAAAAAATAAAAAAAAATAAGAAAAGCCAATGGCTTCTCTGCATGTTAAAGCAAGAACACAAACCCCACTGCACGGGTTTCCATGGCTTGCTAATGGGAAGAGAATCCAAGCTCACTTGCAGGTGCCTTCCCAGGGCTCAGTTCCCAGCTCCAGCTCAGCCACACTACTCCTTGGGCAAGCCACTCACGCACCTGCTCCAAGTAGACCAAGCTCCTGAGAACAGGCTAGCAGCACAAACCCCTGCCTCTCCTCCTGCCTTCTCCTGAAGGGCTCTGCCCCTTATCTTCCTAAGCATCACCTAGCACTATGACCTCCTGCCTTCTTCTGAAGCGTTCTGCCCTTCATCTTCTAACACCCATCAGAGCCCTTCTTGTCCACCTCAGCCCAATCCACAGGACTGACCGCTGCCTCCATTAGATTGTGCAGTAAGAAGGACAAGGATACCATGCCTATCCCCAATTATGGATGTTTCACCTCAGCAACGGGTTGTGTGCTTTTTAAAGTACCAATGTGAATAAATGTCTTAGGATTAACAAATGCAGTGCTAAAGATGACGTCAGAATTTCATGAACACAGTGGTATGTTTCTAGAAGCTTAAAGTCTACGATAAAAGTCACCAGAACAAAGCTATTTATGCAGACACAGCTGAGTGCCTGAAATGCAGCTATCTTAGTATAAAATACAGGATTTTAAAGCAGAGGCAGGCTTCTACGTTCCAGGTCAGCCTGCTCTACAGATCAAGTTCCAGGACTGCCAGGGCTACACAGAGAAACACTGTCTTGAAAAAAAAAATAAAAGTTAAAAATAAAATACAGGATTTGGAGGTTGAGAGATGGCTAAGCAGGTAGAGGAATTTGCCATCAAGCCTGATGACCCGAGTTCTATCCTTGGAACCCAACTGACTCCACAGAGTTGTCTACTGACTTTTACATGTGTGCCATGTAAAATTAGTGAATTATGACTATAGTAGATTAAATGAACTAGTAAACTACACTGTCACTAATTCTGTTTGGTTTTACTTTTCAAGGCAAATACCAGAAAGCATTACCTAGATGCTTATTATTATTATATTTATGTTGGATAGAATTACTCTATAGGTAGAAGCATCCTCATCTGTGTATATATCTTAAAAGCTTTGTTTTATGGGCTGGAGAGATGGCTCAGCAGTTAAGAGCAATGACTGCTCTTCCAGAGGTTCTGAGTTCAATTCCCAGCAACCACATGGAGGTTCACAACCATCTATAATCAGGTCTGATGCCCTCTTCTGGCATGTAGGCAGGACACTGTATACATAATCTTTTTTTAAAGTTTTGTTTTATATAAATAGATGAATTTTGAAATGTTTTGTTTTTCTATTTTCATTTTTTTGAGAATCTCAAACATGAGTGCTGCATTTATATGATTTCTGCCTCATCCTCTCCCCTCTAACTCTTCCTATACCCCTCCCACTCTTTCTCAAATTCATAACCTCTTCTTCTTTATTATTGTTACATACACAAGAAATAAAGTTAAAAAAATAATTTCTTTTGCTTCAGGAGTGTTCAACCTTTTGATTTTGAGACACAATATCCCCTGTAAACTTTATGCTTCAGAATAACACAATCAAGTTACAAAAAAAAAAAGGCTCAGTGTTTTAAGTAAGTTTACAATGTTGAGCCATGTTTGTAGCTTTGGCCACATGCAGCCCCTATGAGCCATGGGTTGGACACTCCCGTAAGTGTCCAAACTCTAGTATTTTGTTATAGCAACAAAAAGCTATGACACTCAGCGATGGAAATGGTTTTTTGTTTTGTTTTGTTTTGTTTGATTTTTCGAGACAGGGTTTCTCTGTAGCTTTGAAGCCTGTCCTGGAACTAGCTCTTGTAGACCAGGCTGGTCTCAAACTCACAGAGATCTGCCTGCCTCTGCCTCCCATGTGCTGGGATTAAAGGCATGCGCCACCACCGCCCGGCTGGAAATGGCTTTTACAGGACAGCTTTAATGTCATGTAAGGTGCACATCATACAATACACACCATTGGGGTCTGTTGTTGGAGGAAGGGTTGTTTTGAGAAGGAGTCTTGTAACATCACCTAAGTTCTGAAACTGCAGATCTTCCAGACCAGAACACAAGCCACAGTTGAGCAGAGGGGTCATAAGGGGTGTCTGGTGGGTTTGATAAAGAACGGTGTCTTTGTGAATGGATGGTGATAATGATGATGAAGATGAATTGTGGATGATGGACGACAGGTGACTGATGGTGAGTGATGATGATGATGACAATGATGGATGATGAATTGCTATGACAGATGACAGGTGACTGGTGACGGGTGATGATGACGATGATGGATGATGAATTGCTGATGACAGATGACAGGTGACTGGTGATGGGTGATGATGACGATGATGGATGATGAATTGCCAATGACAGATGACAGGTGACTGGTGATGGGTGATGATGACGATGATGGATGATGAATTATGGATGACGGGTAACAGGTGACTGGTGATGGGTGATGATGACGATGGATGTTGAGTTGTGGATGACGGATGATGGTGATGGATGGATAATAGATGACAAGTGACTGATTTTGTATTATGATAGATGAGTGCATAGGCATGTGCTGATGGGACGATCTGAAGATGTTCAAGTTCCAATATAAAGGAAAAGTTGGCTCAGCAAAAGGAGACCGTCCTCAACTCTTTGCAAGAGACTCCTTCTCAGGCATTGTTTAAAGGCTTTTTATCTGCTGATAAAACTGCCAATAGACAGTCTGGTCCTTCCCAACCTGCTTTGCTTTTTGTGAGTTATTTCTCAGGCCCGGGTTTGTTTGTACACTATCTAAAATTCCTACTTGAGAGAGATGCTAAAGAGTTTGTACAGGAAGGTCCCCAACAAAGCTGGTGCTCTCTGTTCCCATTACCATTTTTTAATGAGTATCTTTCGGTGGTTATTTTTTTCCTTCCTTCTTCCTTAGCAGCCTGCCTCTGAGATGAGCTGCAGCCTACTTTCTGCACATACCCTTTCCCCAGTGCTACATTTTCTCCAGATTGCACTCAGCTCCAAAAAGAAGTCCTGAGAAACTACAAGAGCTGGTGCTGGTCTCCAGGAACCCATGTGGTATCAGTAGTTCCACGTGGTTTCCAGGGACTGGGAATAGCTCAACAGTGAGACACACTTGCTGCTCTTCAAGAAGACCTGAGTTCTATTCCCAGCACTCTCATTTTAACTCCAGTTCCAGGGGATCTGATACCCTCTTCTGGCCTCCATGGGCACTGCATGCACATGCTACACAGTCATACAGGCTGGCAAAGACACCCATCAAATAAATATTTTTTTTTAAAAAAAAGGCTATTTTATAAGGCAACATTTAAGTGTAACTTAGCAAATGGAACAGTTTCCAGGGTCACAGAAACTTGGGTTTCTGTAACTGGGAGATAAGAGGGCATCAAGAGAATCCTCCCTATTTTAATAAGAATCCAAGAGCTGGAGAAATGGTTCAGCAGTTAAGAGTACTGGCTGCCCTTCCAGAGGACTCAGGTTCAATTCCCAGCACCCACATGGCAGCTCACAACTGTCTGCAACTCAGTTCTAGGAAATCTGACACCCTCACACCAATGCACATACAATAAAACTAAATAAAAATAACCCAAAACTACACATACAAACCTAAGTGTAACCACAGAAATACATGGCCAATGCTCCTCCCAGGGACCCTCAAAGGGTCCAGGTGGGGGACCAGAAGCCCAGGAGTTAGCAGCTTCCCAGCCTCTGGGTCTCTGTCAGCAGGTGTTAAGGTTTCAGTGGTTTCTAGCCAGTTTTTGGGTCTCCAGATAATGCTAAACAGAACATTTTTCTATTCCAGCGGCCCTCTGGAGCCACACTGTTCTTATCTCCGGTTCACAAACCACCATCCCTGCTGTTCCCTCTCATTTGGAAGCAGCAATTCATTATAAAAACCCGTGTGTATGTGTGTATGCACGCCAGTGTGTGAGAGAGCGCACGCACATAAGCCTAGATTTCTTTTATACATCCTCCCCCGCAATTTCAGCTCTGACAGCCTAGTTCCATGCCAATTATGTAATGGCCAAAGCAGGGAGTTTAACTGAGAACCGAAAAGCACCGGAGCAGCTCTTACATAAGCTCCCATGAAGCCTCGGGGAGCTCGCCCCAGGTGTGGAAATGTGGACTTAGAAAAGATGCCCGTTTTCTTCGGTCCAAGGCTTTTCGCACTTGGTTGACTAATTCACACTCTGATATAGTATAAGAAAATGTCAATTCAGTGGGGGAAAAATAATCCTTAGTGAAACCTGATTTTTTTTATCATGCAAACAAAAAGGAGTGCCCCCACAGGACTACTGAACTTTCAGGGCTCCCTCTGCACAACGCACTGTACCCCACTAAGCCTCCTATGGGTATCCTCTGGGTCCACATCAGCTTTTCTTTGCAGGAAAAAACAAGAACATTACTTAGATGAAAATAGACACAGGCTAAAATGTATTAGCTTCTCTCCAGTCGAACACAAGTTTCTGTCCCTACATTTCACCCGCATGACGAAGGGACCTCGAACCCACGGAGCTACACCTTAGGCTGATGAAATGAAGCGATGCCCACCAACAGTCTCACTCCTGACTCCACCTGACAATCACCAGAAAGCCATAAACATAAAAACACCGTCACCCCGAACCAGTGAGAACAAAACATAAGGGAGTGGAGACCATGAAAATGCCTAGACATTCGCGTCTCCTAAGCTTTCCACTTTCATCTTTTTACCTGAAAAATAACTGCATGTGTGAGGAGATCTTTAATAACTGTCAACCCACAATTAGCCAGTTCTGCGGGACAGCAAAATAAAATTACCTAATAGTTTAAAAGCCAAAAAGGCTGGGGGAGGGGGGTCTTTAAATCGTTAGTCAGAGACGTCCCGCTGATTTTTATAACTTACTTCATAAAAAAACCTGTTCGTGTTTTAACCCTTGAAATTCTGCCTTATTTTTTTTTAAGGACCTCGTATCGCATTTAAATGATATTGAAGCCATTGCATGCTTATCCTGAAGGAAAGTTTTGAGCTAAGACAGAAACCATGGCTCTGACTTCCTGCGCTCTTACAGTCTCTGGTAACCGCTCTTAACTTTACCAACCAGCAAATATTTTTGTTAGGCACTTACATAACAAAGAGTGCAGGCGCCTCTGGCACGCCGCCAAGCGTACTTCTCTGGGTGTTTGTATTTAAAATAGAACGGTAGTAACATCACTTGCAAGCCTGTAGTTCCTTCCTTGCATAGGCTCAGAATGAAGGGGGTTGAAAAAAAAATGGATGTAGCAAGCCTTACCATTCTAGAGCTCCAAGGAAATAACACATCGGTGCTAAATTAAGACGAAGACACGGACCGAATTATCCCGAGCCGGGGGTGGAGGGGGGAGGGAGCTCGCTTCGGCTAACCCGTTGTCGCCTCTGAAACACGGTGCTCAACCTGGCATCCCGGGAAGGTGCGAGTGGGCTGCAGCCTCTCTCCGGAGGAGCAGAGGATGTGGGCAGCGGTAAGCGGGCGCTCTGATGCCAGGGAAAGCCAGCAAAAGGCGCCGCCTCCGCCCCGCTCTGCACCTGTCTCCAGCCGGATCGGGACGCGCGGACAGGAGTCGCTCACCTGGGTCTGGAGGAGCCAAGAAAGATGTGCAGAGAGGCCAGGGCAGCAGCCTTCGGGAGCATCCCGGGCCGCGCTACCTCCGCACGCAGCTCCTTCGCAGCTGGAGTTTGCGGAGCCCACGCGTCCAGACTCCTGACCCACCCGGGTCTTCTGCAACTTGACAGAGCGTGGGCAGAGGTGGCGCAGGTGGCGAGCTTGGGGCACCGGGGTACCTGGGGCCGTGGCCACAGACAGCCCTCCGCCAGCGCACTTCACCGCTGGGCACCGCCCAGGCCGCCCGGCTCCGATCGAAGGGATGGCCGGGGCTCAGGACGCCTCGCCGGACAAAGACACCGCTCCCGCCCACCCGCCAGCGAGGTGCGGTCCGCGGTGACAGCAGCCCGGCTGCAGCGTCCCAAGGCGCGCACCCCCTCCCGGCCGCCCGGGCGCCTCCTCTCAGCCGGAGCCCGGCGGCGGGGAGCCTAGCGCCCTCTGCCGACCGGACTCGGGCCTGCAGCTCATGGGGCCACAGCGGCCCGGAGCATCCAGCCTCCGACCCCAGGAAAAAGAGAGCCTGAGGTCGCCGATCTAAAGTCTAGACTCCCATGAGTGGAATCTGCTGTGGTCCACTTAGAAGAGGGAGCCTCTTCTAACCGTGTGCAGTAGGAAAAATTGAGATCCAGCGCGGAAACTTGTATGCGATGAAGGGGAGACCAAAGTGGTCATTTAAAGGGTTTTGTGTGTAATTGTGTGCGTGTTGCCGGGAGGGGGTGTCTTTTTGATTGAGACAGTGTCTTACTATGTAGCCCTGGCTGGCATAGAAATCACAAGACAGCCTCCTGCCTCTGACTGAGTGCTGGGGCTAAAGGCGGAGACCACTACCCACTTGCCCCGAAAGGTTTGTTGGGAAAAGCAGACTGCTCTTGAGTCAAAACAAGCTTATTTCTGCTTCGTCTCTCAGTCCCTCAGAAGTAAACATGAACGCAGGACTTCACACAGGGACCCTAGCAGGTCGCCTGAAAGCGGGCGCACTCGGGAAGCCTGAAGACAAGCCAAGGGTTTCGCGGCCTCTGGTTAGCAAGGCTTGGGGCAGACTGAGAAGAATACGAGGCGGTTCTGGCTGGCGGGGTGGGCTTGCTCGCTTGTGCTTGTGTGCTTACTCTCTTGGGAGTCGGAAGTGTGGGAAAGCGGGCTCCCTCCTCCACCCCAGCACTGCAGTACTGAGCAGCACTTTATACCAGCTGAATTTTTGTACTAAACTGGACTATGTAAGGGAAGGGAAATCACGAAAGCACACTTTTCACACGGCTGTCTTTTTTAATTATTCTGTGTGGCCTCCCTTTTCCTCAGGAAGAATCTAGGGTACATTTTTTTCTCACTTTTCCTGTCACCTTCGAGTGTTAACAAGCAGGTTGACTGGCTGTTATTACAAAGTCCAGTCCAATCTAAATCAAACTTTAATCTCATTTCATTTTCGCCCTCCCCACTACCCTCCCTAGCTCACAAAGTCCCAGCCTGACCTAAACAGAATAAATAGAACAGCCTCCTTGGAGCCCTTCACTTTCCTATTAGGGCGTTCTGTGAAGCCTGGAGCCTCCGAGGTGGAAGCAAGGGGTTTCTGACTCCACAGCTCCCTCCTCAGGCCACTCCCACTTCCTCCAGGGATGCACACCCTGGCAGGCCCACCCCGCCTTCTCTTCTCAGTGTCCACCAAACTAGAGAAGCTCTAGTTAGCTTCTTCTTTGAGCCTTTTCTGGGAGCCATCTCCAGGTTCAGGAATATCCCCACACTCCAGATGACTGGCACCAGCTTCTTACCTCATTTCTCGTCAGTCAGGCTCGTCTTCCCAGGACGAAGTGAATGAGTCCTTCCCCTCTTACCCTGATGGCACCCTGTCCATCACACTGACCACCAACTGCTGAGCCCACAGAATGCCCTCCTAGCAAGTCCCATAGAAGAGAGCAATACCTCTGTTCCGGCGTGGGCCTACCTGTCTCCATGGCAGCACAAGGCAAGGCATAAACAGCTAACAGAAATCCAGCTGTGACTCCTTGGGATCGCCCAGAAAACTGAGGGGACCCCACCATTTTGCTGGCTTTCTCTTTGTTCGACCTTTGATTCTGTCGGGGTCCCTACTCTATAGCATGGTGCTATTCATACCGTCAAGGTACCGTCCTCCCTCTCAGAGAATCCTCTCTGGAGATGTCCTCATAGATGCTTCCAAAGTGTATCTCACCCACCTCCGAGGCGATTCTAAATTGTTGATCATGAAGTTGAGTGGTTACAAATGGTAACTCAGAAAGGGCAGCACATATCCAGCCCGGATACAGCAGTCATAGTCCTATTGAGATTTTCTCCATTTTTTCCATTTGGGGGGGGGGGCTGGACGAGCAGAAATGGAAAGCCAAGTTGGTTTTGCTGCTTGTTTGTTTGATTGATTGGTTTGCTCTAAGTCTGATCCTGTTGGGAATCTCAGAATTCCCAAACTACAAGTCACCTACCGTGCCCAGTAGCTATTCCAAAATAAGCAGCATTTTAATACTTGTACATTTTAATTTAATTTGCATTTTAATATATTTTAATGCTGTAATGGGGAACGGTAAACCAGAATCGAATGTTCTTTTGGAGGGGAGAGGGAATAGAATCAGCAGGTGTCTCAGTGGAGGTCACCCACAACTCCCAAAGCAGAGCTTCATGGAACGTGGATACAGGTTGTTTGTTCCGAAGGGGGATCCCAGGAAGCAGGTGCCATGAAATCAAACAGTAAGACAGCGTGGTGGTCTAAATAAGAATGGTCCCCCCCAGACGCTTATTGTGAATGCTTAGCCCATAGTGAGTGGCACTATTAGGAGGTGTGGCCTTGTTGGAGTAGGTGTGACTTTGTCACGGCTGAAGTGGGCTTTGAGATCTTAGAAGCTCAAATCTGGCCAGTGTGACACAGCTGCTCTGCTGCCTGTAGATCAGGATATAAAACTTTCAGAGTCATGCCTGCCTGTGTGCCACCATGTCCCACCATGACGATAATGAACTTAACCTCTGAAACTGTTAGCCACCCCAATTAAATGCTTTCTTTTATAAGAGTTGTCAAGCCATGGTGTCTCTTCACAGCAATAGGACAATGACTAAGACAGACAGAAAAAAGAAAATATGCAATATTCAGAATACTACTGAAGGCCTAGGTTCATGCTCATACAATGCCATGAGGACACCCAAGAAGCTCATGAAAGGCCTCTAGGAGTGGTTATTTCAAAGTTACCAGGCAGAACTTCGATTTACTCTCTGATTCCTATTCTCTATTGACTGGAATTGTCTTTGGGCCTTTAAGTCCCCAAATACACCAGGGCTTTAGAAAAATAGATGGCATCTGGTGATGAGAGACAGTCAACTTGAGCCTAGCTCACTAGACACATCCATCAGAGTTTGAAAGGGGAGAGGAGCCAAGAAGATGCAGGACAGAGCATCAGAGGGTATGCTAGAGGATGGAGGGATGCCATAGGAATGTCAGAGGCCCAGGAGCTATCACTAAAGAATAAAGAAAATGGGCTGCATTCACACAAAGTATTCAGCCTTCAATAATATTATTAATATATATGTACCTTGAGGATCTTACGCCATGGGACATAGTCCAGTCATCAGAAATTAGAAATGGAAGCCAGGCATGGTGGCACATACATTTAATCTCAACTCATGGGAGGCCAGAGGCAGGTATATCTCTGAGTTTGAGGTTACCCTGGTCTACATACAGTGAGTTCTGGGACATCCGAGGCTACACAGAGAAGTGCTGTCTTGGAGGGAAAAAAACAAATGAACAAAAAAAGGAAGATGGAGAGATGGAAGCTGGAGTGCCTAGTCTAGCCAAATGGCCAGGTAACAGAAATAGGGTCATGATTACAAGGGCAGGATAGGGCATGGAGAATGAAAAGCTAATGTTTCATGTGAGTACAGTCTAACTCCTAACTCCTAAAATAGAAAGGATGGAGAAGGTGACAGTGCACGAGATGCACATGTGCATTGCTGTGCCATACACTTAACAATGGCTATGCTGGGCAGTGGTGGCACACACCTTTAATCCTAGCACTTGGGGAGAAGGAAAAGGGGGAGAAGAGGAGAGAGAGAGAGAGAGAGAGAGAGAGAGAGAGAGAGACAGAGAGAAGAGCTGAGAGGAAAAGAAGATGGAAACAAGGGCAGGATAGGGCATGGAGAATGAAAAGCTAATGTTTCATGTGAGTACAGTCTAACTCCTAACTCCTAAAATAGAAAGGATGGAGAAGGTGACAGTGCACGAGATGCACATGTGCATTGCTGTGCCATACACTTAACAATGGCTATGCTGGGCAGTGGTGGCACACACCTTTAATCCTAGCACTTGGGGAGAAGGAAAAGGGGGAGAAGATGGGAGAGAGAGAGAGAGAGAGAGAGAGAGAGAGAGAGACAGAGAGAAGCTCTGAGAGGAAGATGGAAAAGAGAGGGAGCTCAGGCCGGAAGCTGAAGATCAGCCTGCCTCAGCGGATGGGGGAGGGAGTGGGCATGGCTTGTCTCTTAAAGAGACAGAACAATCATTACACCCGTGCCTCCTCCTTCCTGTCTGGACTCCAGAGCAGGAGACTGCACTTAAACCCTACCTGGGATTTACTCTTGGCAGAGACCTACATGAATTTAAAGAAGCCTGATGTTCTTGATGATATTCATTTGTAACCCAGAGCACCGTGTGTGATTAACACCCTGCAGGACCCAGCATAGAGCACTTCAGCTGGGCTCTGCCTCATACACACACATACACGCACACGCACACGTTTCTCCTGCAGGATTGCTTCTCCTTATATTTGAGACTGCACTGCCTTTGGTTTCTGGTAGAAAATAATGCAAAAGTCATACAATTCTGTCCCTAGACAGAAGGCAAATTCCCCTCAGGCAATTATGTTTGCCACAGCTGAAGGACCAGGAAAATAAAATGGCTACCATCTTTTTTTTAATGCCATTTGAATTACAAATGCATGAGCCTCTTGAGAATATGACATTAATTTGAGCTTGTAAGGAAAGTACTACCCATCTAAGGGTCTGTTCTTTTATATTCCCTTTATGCGCTTATGGGAAAATAAAATACACTTATTATGGGAAAGCCTGTCAGGAAGTGTATGTATATATTATAATAATATGTAGTGCACAGAGGAAGCCTGATATATTCAAACCTAGTTTTCCTAATGTCCCAGAGTCCCTACTTTTTATGTTATAGTTTCTAAATACATGCACACAACAACACACACCCAGCAAGAGCACAAATATGTATGTAAATTTTAAAATACAAACACATATATATGAGAAATGTTTCTCTTGAGGTCAGTGAACACTGACAGAAACATTAGAACATTACAATAAGGGCAAAGACGGAAAGATGCTTTGGCTGTTTAAGAACACTGGCTGCTCTTGCAGAGAACCTGGTGCAGAGAACCTGGGTTCAGTTCCTAGCACCTACAGAATGGCTCACAACTGCCTGTACTCTAGTTCTAGGGGATCTGACGCTCTCTTCTGGCCTCTGTGGGTGCTGCATGAATGTAAAGCATACACAGGCTTACAGGTAAAACATCCATAAATATATAAGCAATTAATCAATTAATTAATTTTAGAAAATTAAAAGATTTCTTAAGTAAATTATATTGTTGTTATAACTAATTCCCAGGCTATACTTTGCCCTGTATTTCAATGGTTTCTTAAATCTTACATGATATGTCCATTTTATAAATTAAAGTTGTTTAATTTTTCTGTTATTGCTTTAGTTTTGAACTTAAACAATCATTTCCCACCCTGAGATTTTACAACTAATCAATTTCATTTTCTATTTTACTGAAACTTTTAATATATGTAATTCTATAATCTGTCTGGAATAATAAAAAAAAAAAAGGGCCCCATTTCATGTGATACAGAGGAGAAGTCTAATTCAATTCTTTTTCCAGTTTGGAAAAAAATGTTCAAATTGAGAACTCATTAGGCTTTTGTGAGTAGGTACAATTTTTAGCTAATGTGTTTGTTTTTCCCTTTACATTTTTAATTAAATTAGCATAATGATTTCACTATGGCAATTATGTTGTGTTTAACCAAGCTGAAATTAAGCTTTGCTTTCTGTCCAGTTCCTCTAGTGAATTTAAATTTACCGGCGCCTCCTAGCAATCCTGTGGGCTCTGATACCCGCCAGCCGGAGGACGCCATGCGGCTTCGTAGCTGGAGGCCGACAATTTAGAAAGACAATAGGTGAGGTTTTTGCTCCAGCCTCTCTTTTCATTTGTAGATCGCTTGTTGAGAAGTGGCTATCTCCAAGCTGGTAAAAGAATGCAGGTGTGTGCGTGCTGGGGGAGGTGCCCCGGAAAAAGGAATATCAATAGAGAAATTCGTCAAGGGTGAGGAGAGCATGGCAGAACAGGAATGGT